>CM027474.1:1200000-1626929 GCA_015776775.1 Magallana hongkongensis | reverse complement strand
ACCAAAACACTTCTTTGTTGGGGATAAAGAGTTTCATTTACAAAAGCATTTAGAATTATGTTTATTAAAGAAAATATATTTTTAAATTTCATTAAGGTTGCAAAGATAACAATGTATGAAAATTAACAAAATTTGCTTGTCGTGAAGCATTATGTAATGAGATAGACAGATGCCTATCTAAGTTTTAATCAGAACGGATAGATATATGATCCTGTAACATGGCACTATTTGCTCATGTTTCAACGCAATGGCGTACAACTAATAAAAGGAAACATTATCAATGCCGGTACACCCACAGTATTATGAAAAAAAAAATCATATTTTAATCGTAATATTTAAGATTATACAATATTACGCAATGCTCTATTCATCGTCTGATTAAAGAAGTAAAAAGGAAGCATTTAAAGGTGCATCGTCATTATTATTATTATACAATGAAATTAGCTTTCTTCCTGTATTATTTTATCTTCACAGCAAATATACATAATTTTTATTATAACAAAATGATTACTAGGTCAATTTACAAGGAATGAGACAACTATGAAACAACCAAAGTTGAAAGTTCTAATTGCTTTGACTTTCACAATGCTGTATTTTCCATCTTTTCTTAGTAAGTATCATTTATTTCAGATAAGTAGGTTCGAGTGTGTAATGTTGCTTAGATACATGAACGGTTTTAAATGATGATCATCGATTGGAGAATGTTTCAAGGCAATATTTGTATGTAACATAAATGTCTCTGAAGTTAATGATACAGGGATCAGGAATCAGATGCAGAACTCACAGCTACAGTAAAACTCCGTTCTAGCGAAGTCCTAGGAACCAATGGATTTACTTCGTTATATCTGTTCTATCTGTATAACGAATTCGTAATAATAACTATAGCTTATTCACTATTTACATGTTTTCTTTCACCAGACTATAATATATGCCAATTGAGGCTTAGAATAAAAATACATTACTTTGATATCTTTAATAATCGGATTGTGAGTCAATAATTAATATGAAAATAAATTCCTTAAAGCTATTATGTTAAATGCTAATGCAAACATTTTTAAATTGTAACGAAATTTGCTATAAAAGTGTTAAATTTCGTTATTATTCACCTCTACGGAATTAAAAATCAGATTGCTAAATGCGTAAATTTGTTATATCTGAATTCGTTGTTACCGTTAAATTTTGAAAAGATTTGTTAAGAATTTAATCGGGGACTCAAAAAAACTTCGCAATATTCGAGAATCGCTCTATCCATGTTCGTAGTAAACGAGTTTTACTGTATGACTATGAGTTGGTTCCAGAAATTAAAAGCTATTCACGAAGATAAATAACTTGACCATAAACGGAAGTAATAAATTCTAGACCTGAAATTGCATTGCATGTACACATGTAACTCCATAATAATGTAGAGTTAAGAATTGTACCAATTGTTAATTTTTCTGACAAGAATAAGCAGGGGTGGGAATAATAACTTGAAAAATAAGTGAAATACGAAGAAGTCAAATCTCGTTTGTATCTGGTAAAATAATTTTTGGTATTTATTTATCAATCTTGTGATTTTCTCTAAAATTAGATAAGATGATATTATATATCAAGAAATGAAATAGTTCAGCTCAATTAAAGCAGAAGTAACAGGATTTGAAAGTCACTTACCTCATGATTACAACAACTTGCATAAAAAATGACCGGATTTTTTTAAAATGACCAGTTCGTTCTTATTTTGTATCAAGCCAACTATTAGGAATACTTAAAAGCAGATATAAATTCTTATTGCTTTTGAAGATAATTTAAGGTCCTTGCTGTTTAATTCAATTTCTTACATGTAAACAATGTTACTATTTTAGATTGCAAAAGTCTAATCATCAGCGAAGTAAAGGCTGATACTTGCATCACGTTCAACAAACCGAACTCTACTGACCCAGTGTACATAAAGAGAAACAATGGATCTTTATGTGCATTTATTGGTGATGAGGATTTTCCAAAACCTACTGCTTGGAACAGAAATTTCTCCTGTAGAATAAATATTTCTAGTTTGTCTGTCTGTTTCGCTGACACAATGGTGACTGATGCAGGTGTTTTTAATTTTGTCGTAGGAAATGTTCAAGAAAACGCAACGACTCTTGAAGTCGAATGTAAGTTTTCGAAAAATTTACATTTTTTGATTGTTTGTCTGCAACAAAATCTAATTCATGAAAATCACCACTTAGATGTGCGTACTTTGTTATATTTCTTCTTTCATTCAATCGTCATTTATCGCCATTTATCTTAAGATCCACCGATAGTCTTGATGCAAAACACACCAGCATTTGTGGAAGGACAAAATCTCTCTATCACGTGTTCCTACAGCCCGGGAAATCCTAATTCTACTTCATTTTACTGGACGAAGACAAATTCAGTGTTCAGATACAATGGTCAACTTCTATGGATCCCAAACATTGGACGTAAAGACTCTGGGACATACGTCTGTCATGCAGAGAACACCTACAGCAGCGGGAAAAAAGGGACAGCAAACTCGACAATCGAGATTGATGTTCAATGTCAGTTAATATCGGTTATTTTTTAATTCTTAAAGCATAAACGTTTCGCCCTAGTGGCATTTAAGTTGTTGATTAAGTATCAAATATAGACCTACATGTAGGTCAGTATTAACAATAAAGAGCTATGTCATCATAAGACTTCATAATTTAACGTTAACGATTCCCGATCCTCAGCAATGTTCGATGATTCTTTTCTGGATAATATATGTTTTAATAAGAGATTCTGGAAAATACGTTTTCATTTACCTTTTTCATTGCACAATTACTAAAGTAACATTGAGAATTATTAGTCTTATGTATGAGGAAGGGCTCCGCTCCTCAGATCATTTGGCATTAATCAGTTTGTTAACCATATCCCTACATTCAATCTTGGCATACAAGCTCAGGCTTTATTCATAGTATAATTTCTTTTTAATCCAATTAATATAATTATATATATAGTCTAGAGAACGAATTTCAAGTCCCTTGCCAAAATAAGTAATATCTATCAATTTCTTTATGACAATATAAACATAATTAATGTATTATTGCAGATAAATTGTCTAACCTACAATGTAATCAAAATAAAAATATAATGGCTTGCTTTTGACTTCACATCTTTTACTTTTTATGTTTTTTAAATGGAATACCAAAAGCAAGATTTTTATGTTATATTCCAGATCCTCCAGTCGTGTCGCCTATTCCCAACGCCAAAAGCGTGGAAGGAGAGCATGTCCAAATAACATGTAACGTCACTGCAGGAAACCCATCCTCTACTTCTATTTTCTGGACCAAATCAGGATATTCCGGATTTAGGCCAGTCTGGCTCTACACTTGTGTTTAACTCTATAACTAGAAGTCAGAGTGGGGTTTACACATGTGTTGCAGAAAATAACTTCATAAACAAAGGAAAGGGCATTGACCAACAGTCATTCCTATTGAGCGTGTTGTGTAGGTATTTACTTTGCTAATAGTTCTTATTTATGTAAGGTGTTAGGATAATACTTCTTGATTTCTTTTAAAATTGTACTATCTACGCACAATGAACTTTAACAATATCCATTTATTGTGGTAACATGCACTACATAAGACGGACCTTCACTTACCTATGGCCAAGCTCTAAAAGTTTCCGAAGGACAATCAGCCCGGATGTCAACGTCAGTAACCAGTAATCCCGCCTCCAACGTCTCCTGGTTCAGGGACAACCTCCTTGTATCCACGCAACAATCTGTCAATGGCACCACCAGCTACACTATCCCAAGGACACAGTGTACAGACACCGGACCATTCCAAGTGGTGGCCAGTAACGGGGTCCAGTCCAAACAATCCACCAAAGTATTCCTATACGTATACTGTGCGTATCTTGTACCTAATAGATTTGTTCACTGAATTTGAGGTAGTCCATCCATAACTAAGGCAAATTTAACAATTTTGATTAAACTATACTACATCAAATACAGTTTTTTAAGTTATTTTAAGGCTGACATAAACCAAAATTGGGATTATGTATGTAGTCAATTAAATAAATTTTTTGCACTTAAAACTGTCTGCCCTTTAAGAAAATCAAAAAATTCATTTTCTGAAAATATGTTTGGTAAATTATGAATATTTTAGCATATTCGAAGAAAGGGAAAGTTTTTGCTACTTTTTACCAAGAGAAATGTGAGAAAATTACTTTGTTAATATTATTTTTTGAAACTTTAATAAACCCTTTAAAATCACACTAACATTTCAGTGATTAAACTTTCAATCTATTAGATATGAAATATGATAGTTATGGATGGACTACCTTAGGTTTAAATGTATACCATGGAGCGGTTTTGTTTATTTTCATTGATATAACCAAACAAATGGTAATTTCGTTTCTTCAATCAAACACAGGTTCGCCAAGACTTACAACATGTGGGAGCTCTGTGGAGCTTCTCGTAGACGGTGACTTTAATCTTAAAGGGCAGATTTCCATCCTGTCTTATCCACAACCAAACGCTTCTCTGACACTCCCTAATGGTGCTCTGAACACCCTTATCACTCTCAGAGTCAATCCCACAGCAACCAATTTATTCACAATCACACTGACGAGATCAAATCTTCACTCGGATGATTTTGGAACATACGTTCTGAATGTTGCAAATCAATATGGAAGGATAACGATTTACGTAAACATCACATCTAGTAGTATGCAATCTGGGTCTTTGTTTTTAAAGAATGCTTGTTTTTTTTATGGAGCATGGTCACGATTTTGGTAAAATTTTATTTCTCTATTTTTATTGTTTACTAATGCTCAAGAAATGCATTTCTAATGATCAACCAGAGTGTCAGTGGTAGAGTTATAGCTCGCAATGCTCTGCAATGTAAACAAGGCTCGTGTCCTGTTTTTGTTAAAATTGGTTCAATATACTTAATAAAAGTTGCGTTCAGGCTGATTTTTCTCTGTTTGAATTTGTTTTAGCATAAATAAATAGTTCCTATCGTTTATTACTTTTCTTCAAAGTCAGTAAACTTAAATTTTACTTCAACATTCAAAACATAAATGAAAACGTGATGTAAGCTTTGTTTACATGATAAAGAATTATGAGCTCTGTATTACGCTTATAACACAACGATTGGTACTCAAATTTTGGTTGATTATTAGAAATGTCTTGCCATACATTAAAGCTGAAAGATAATTGTTGACCAAAGCCATGACAATGCCACTTTAATTTCAATTCTGGTTTAGCATCAATTGATAAGCACTCTACAAATTAAGTAGTAGTGTTTTTTTAAAATACAATTTCGTTACAGTCACCAAAATTTGCATCCTCAGTATTTGAAACCTGTTTCCATTTTTTACTTGCGCGGCTTTCATTCAAACTCTTCAAACTCCACTTTGATTTATGTTCATAAAAATGGTCGAATTGTGTCTTTTTGCTGTTTTATATTTACAGAGAGCTTTTCTTCAACAGTAGTCGTCGTAGGCAGCGTTCTTGGAGGAGTATTATTCCTAGCTATCTGCGCGTTTGTTTTTCTTTCCTACAAGTACCTTTTAGGTTTTTCAGCTTTCTATATTCAGAAACTGACTTATCATTTGATAAAATTTTCAAATACAAATGGTATTATACCCCAAAAAAACCCTGAATATTTATTTCAATACAACCATACATAATCCGTATTTGAAATAGAGTTTTATTTATTTTTAGTTAGAAAAGTGCCTACAAGGTAATATTTGTTTTACAAATGTCTTTGAAAAATGGGGATGGTAAATTTTTCACGCTTGTTTAATCATTAACATTTTATGTAAATAACACAGTTTCTTTAAATACCTCATGTCTTTATTGTACATCTTGAACTTTATTTGGTTTTTTCGACTACAGGTCTTACATCACACTTGAAAAGGAGAATTCCAAAGTAGACATTCATATGTATGAGCCTTCTACCTGTGACGAGAAAGGTAAATGCAAATAAAATCAATTAAAACATCACAAAAATCAATACTTTTACTTTTGGTTCTTTACGTTTAATTTGCTTTTTTATAACAGCTGCTATAGAGGAAACACAGAAAATTTCGAAGTCAAATCAATTTAAACGAATAATCTTTGAGATATTTCAACAAAAAAAGAAGAAGGAAAATAAATTATCCGACGTTAGAAACGCCTTATTGGGTTCAAATTAATGAGTCGCCAGTTACAGAAACTAATTTTACGAAAACAGGAAAAGAACTATATGCAAATACCGATGAGTTTGCCGCGACAACTTGCGACCAGAATAGAGGGAATACCAAAAGTAAAAAAGCAAGTGACACAGAATCGGGGAATATCGGAAAGAAGAAAACAAAATATTCGACGTTAGAAACGGCTAAGTGGGCTAAAACTAATAAGTCGCCATTTACCGAAACTTATTTTACAAAAACGAAAACTGGAAAGGAACTATATGCAAACGCCGAAGAGTTGGCCGCGACAGCCTGCGACCAGAATAGAGAAAATACCAAAAGTAAAATAGTAGGTGACACAGAATCGGGAAATTCTGGAAAAAAGAAAACAATAAAATCGACGTTAGAAACGCTTCGTTGGGCTAAAACTAATGAGTCGCCATTTACCGAAACTAATTTTACGAAAACGAAAACCGGAAAGGAACTATATGCAAACGCCGAAGAGTTAGCCGCGACAGCCTGCGACCAGAATAGAGAAAATACCAAAAGTAAAATAGCAGGTGACACAGAATCGGGAAATTCTGGAAAAAAGAAAACAAAAAATTCAACGTTAGAAACGCTTCATTGGGCTAAATCTAATGAGTCGCCATTTACCGAAACTAATTTTACGAAAAGGAAAACCGGAAAGGAACTATATGCAAATGCCGAAGAGTTAGCCGCGACAGCCTGCGACCAGAGTAGAGGAAATACCAAAAGTAAAATAGCAGGTGAAACAAAATCGGGTTATAGCGAGAAGACTAAGTCTAAGCCTTTGGTCCTTCCGAAACCCAAGAAAAAACTGTCTAAGGCAAGCAAAGCCTTCTCATATTTTTAAATAATTTAATTTATAAAATTTCACCAAATTTTACTTGTACATGTAAACAATAAGATAAACTTAATTTCATTGTTTTAAGATTAGAGTGTTTCGGTTGTGTTTTTTAAAAAAAACACTGCGCAACTCGGAAGTGTCAGAAATTGATATGAATGTCGTTTTTGTAACATTCTAAAAACAATAAAATTGATTGATTTTTATCTGATTTTGTTTTAAATTTTAAGAAAAATCAATGATCATAAATTATTTTAATAAAAACAGGTTAGCGATAAAGAACATATTTATCATTATATTTACGACATGAAATACTGGACTATGATAATGTAAACAAAATGATAAACATTTAAGACGTGGTGTGACGTTTAAGGGTAAAGAGGAAATAGTACAACAAACTACAAAAGCAACGGAGAATCTAAAAAGGAAAAAAGAGAGAAATATAGGAGAGTATCTGACGGACATTATCCCATTTGCCTCTATTGTGTTTGGTAAATATAAAATGGTACCATAGA
Source organism: Magallana hongkongensis (assembly GCA_015776775.1). Taxonomy (NCBI): domain Eukaryota; kingdom Metazoa; phylum Mollusca; class Bivalvia; order Ostreida; family Ostreidae; genus Magallana; species Magallana hongkongensis. The sequence goes on along the minus strand of CM027474.1, from coordinate 1,619,411 downwards.
AGAACGGTCAATCATATTTCTATAGTTACTTCTACCAAGTAATTTCCCTCTTTTTTGTAGGACAACTGATTGTGATCCTTAGCTCTATGACTGAAAGGGCTTAAATCCACACTATTTATTTTCAACCATTTTTCCCGTCATTCGAAACCTTTTGCAGCCTAAAAAAATCACGATCTACACGAAATAATCAAGATGATGTTAGGTTCAAATTCCCATATAAGGCGTTTTGGCTTTTTTTTTAATATAACATACTAATATACATTAACAATAACTTAGTTACTTAGTTACTTACTCTAAACGATCAATTTCTTAATTTGTTAAATTAAAAATGTAAATAAATCAATCAATCAATCACCGAGTCCTCTTCATATAGGAGTTGCGAGCATATTGTAATTTTATTCGTTGAATTAATCAAGGTATCATAATGCTCTTGTTTTGTAATCAATCATTATTGACCATTTTTCATTTGACAATGATCATTTTTGATTAATCTTTTAATTCAATTATCTTATGAAAACAGCAGATATTTTTCACTTTTTGCTTTATTTGTGTAAAAATAACAGATTGATTTCAATATATATCACCCATTTATACATCCACGGTATTTGCAGTTTGTTTAGACATTAATTGGGGTTAATTATAATTGACCTTAATAATCTCTTTTATAATTTTGTATTGAGGCCGTAATGCAACGGTTTAATTTCGAGTGTTAATGTTAAGGTGGTTCTCTACACCAATCAAGTGTGGGAATTTTTTTGCATTCATTTGCAACCATTAGTAAGCCCAGTATTCAACAGAATAAGACCCGTAAGTTTAACAGTATATTTATATTTAGAAAGTTTAAAAAATATTAGTTTTCTAATTTACAAATTTTTCTATGCTTTTAGTCTTTTGAAAGTGAAATGTTATAAAATTTTGAAATGAAAAAAAAAACCCATGAATTAAGTTTGTATAGTTTTCAATTGAGTCCACCAAAATATGAAACTTAAACATAAGAATTTTTTTTTAAACAAATGGATGGATGAAATCCCACCAAAATCAAAAATATAAGCAATATTCATTGATTAATTCGATAAACAAAGGATACTAAATGAAACTGAACAAAAAGAAGAAGTACAGAGTTATTTCAAAGTGTTAGTATCAAAGATTCTTTTTAGGAGTTATTTTTCTTTTCCTTTTAAATAACCATTTATTGTGGTATTAATGCCTTAATAAACTAAAAAAATCACTAAGAAAGATAAACAAAGGAACAAGTTCAAACTAAATATGTAGATATAACGCAGCTTAGGGAAGTGGTGCTTAAAATAATGTTAAACCTGGCTCATTGTATTTTAGATTAATAAATTTCATATTCAACTCTTTAAAACAAACATTTTAATAGCTAAACTGCCTTTTAAATCTCTACTTACGGCAAATAGAAACAACCAAGCGCATATTATTACATACACAGCTGTCCATAGACATGTAAGTGTGGTAATGAAAAACATGATCCTTTTCAGAATTCTATTGTTTCCCTTTTTTGCTTGCAAAACTTCATTGCTGCTAAACATAATTTTTTAAAATTAAAATACATTAATTTGATTTCTTGCATACCAATACATTTCGATTATCCACTACAACAGTATTGCAAATCTTTTATTGCACAGGTTTTTTATTTGGGCAGTTTTCAAGACTTAGATATTCATTATAAATATAGTTTAAGTGAAATTATAACATCTTATTACATTTATCATCGGTAATGTATGTATACTAATTTGCTGCAGATAACATGACAAGTGTATGGCCAATATCAAGAAAACAGAAAGCGTTTTGAAGTAAAGGTTTTCTGTACAAAACAGCTGATAATCAATGTTAGTCGAAAGATCAATTTTAAATATTTATAAGCGTTTTGGTGATTTCATTACTCTTTTATCTCCCACGTAAGAAGAGTTTAATTTAAACGCTGTTACCTCGACAGCACAAAATGTCGTTTCAAACGGATGTCACACATGGTGTAACGATATAACGACCCACCTTAAAAAGAGATTTGTTAGTTTTTTTCAGTCATTAAGGCATGCAGTTGAATGGTTTTAACGTGTTTACAAAACAGTTTTCACTGAAAGAAAATCTCGAACGTTAAACATTTGGTAACGGATGATAATTGCAAGACACATCATTTGACTCTTATTGTATATCTGTACATTTTAAATTGTTCATAAAAGGGCCTTGAATTGCAAATCAGAATTCGATGAGTTTAAACTGCATTTGTCAACCAAACATTAAATGACAATTGTAGAGTTGCAAGCAAGATAAAGAACCCACAATGCTTTATTATGCCATCATGCTGTATATCTATCTAATCCTCAATTTTCGTAATGTTATAACACTAAGCTTTTATTTAAAAAAAAACCAGATTTATTTCAATTTCTGTTTTGTGTCTTATCATTTTTTGAGGGGGAAGGACTGACCTCAGATTTTCAAGTAGACAGATTTCCAAGTACATGTAGAGTGTTGTTACCAAGCTAGCCTTCACCTATATGAAAACTCATACGTGTTCCTTCTGTGTTACGTTCTGGACAATAACAATAGTTTTTTGTAATAATACTCACTTTTTAAGAATATTGGATTTAATGATCTTTTAGATGGATGTAAATATAAACAGTAAAATGTTTTTTATTTGTTTTTCATTTGGGTTATGAGGGTAGCAAGCATTGCAGGATGAGAACTAAAGCGAGTTATTTTTTTTGCAATGGTAGCTACCTCTACATCTAAATATATGGCATATCTTTGTATGACGTTGGTCTAGAAACAAAGCGAACCGTCAAGATCTGAAACGTTTCAAATGAGATATAAAACGGAATGAAAACCAATGGGAATCATTTAATAGCTATCAACTACCTTTTGCGGAAAGAATTCAAGCAAACAACTTACAATGATGTACGTCGTAAATTATTTCATTTATTTCCCGTTGCAATAAATCATGTATCGTTTAATTAGAGTCACTTTACGTTTTGACCGAAGCGTAACGGTTCACCTTCACTGCAGTAAATTTATGGTAAGATTTTTTTCTGTAAGATGTTGTAGTATGGAATTGTTTTGGTATTTTTAATCGTTTTTAATAGAAATCTACATTTACACGTAAAAAATTCGTAAAACATGCATTAATGTTTTTATAATCTTAATTTAGGAAAATTCATTTTCTTAAAGACAGTATTATTAACTAGGCAGTAAGTACTTAAATCTGTAATTAATCAATGCAAATTAGATTTGAGAAAACAATTTTTTAGTTAGACGACCGGATGTTAGCTTTTCGGATCAAATTCGTAAGCAGACGTTTTTGTAGCTTCTCTACTTCTAAGCTAAATGGTGGTGTTGGACTTTCCTAAAAATATATTTGGCCTAGAAAACAACATCCCTTAAGTAAGTTTGGAGTGCCCGTAGGGGACTTGCATACTCTAAGAATGCTTGTTCAACTTCAAGTCCGTGGGTGTGTAAAATTCTTCATTAGAATTAATTGAAAGTTCTTAAAATTTAAATTCTTAAGGTACTTAATGTATAAGGACCACATTTTGTACCTAAAAAAAGAAATGGTCCGATGTTTAGAATCATGGTATCATTTTGAAGGTGTTATAAAATCAAAATACTACACCAAAGGACTTTTCAAAATTTGATCATTTTCAAAATAATTGAACGTTGAATTTAACATTGAAGTTACTGGCAAACGCATGTTTCATTGGGATATTGTAGAAAGTAACTTATAAATCAAGCAAATCTCTTGGTGCATATATTCATAAACTTTATTGAAATATGAAAAAAATGAATCATTTACCGCAGATATTTTGGCAAAATTATAATTTTCTTCTTTTTCAAGGAAAGATAACTCTTCAAAAAAGTTTAGGGGACAAAATGGCTGACTTCTTACACGTTGTCAGTTCTGTGAATTTGTTTTATTATACTTTAGTTGTTACCCAGCAATACGTATTAACTGTTTTAAAACGATTCAAAAGTGCTCAAAATCCCCTCATTATACATTAAATACCAAAAATAAATACAGTTTGTGGTATTACTTTGCAAACTTCCTGTTATTTAGTAAATTCAAGTATTTTCAAACAGTGATCCCGGACTTAAAAAGTGGCTGTAGGAAGGATGTGTTATTCTGCATTAGAATAAATTAGAAGATATTTTAATGGGAAATACAGTTCTATATGCCATGGGGTTTTCCCAAAGCATACAGTCCGTATAGTGTAGATTCACATTTGTTCGTGACAAACTTTGTACCTTTGATCAATGATAAGACCACAGAAGCCATCATACTTCATTGTTGGGATAATTAAAAAAAATATTTTCAAAACTTGAAAAACTACGCAACAGACAATGATATATTATTCAAGATCGTGATTTTGCATAGAGTTTGAAAACAGTTCTAAATAAGAATGTGCAGGGGTATTTTTAAAAAAAAATCATGAACAACGCAACAGTTATATTACAATGCAGGCATCCTAATGTAGTATGAATAGATACCGGTCTGGTATTACACCAAATCAATAATTTGTTATCTTTTACCTTTCCATTACACAGTCGAAATTATCAATAACTACGGTAGCATGGAGAACTTCTATTCTAATATGTATGAGGTAATATAAGAGTACGACTTCTAATTCAGCATCAATCATTGTTTACCAATATCTCTACATATCATATGTGGGGTGTATATTTTTTTACAGAAATATATATAAAATCTAAAACAATTATTTGCAGAAACAGATTGATTTGAATTAATAAGAAAATATTTTTTTTTAATTTCATTTCAGTAGCAAATGTAACCAGGTATCCAAATATCAAAATCGAACTTGATGATAAACAATTAGTAATGAAAAAGACTGATCTCTAATTTTTAATTAGACTGGTGGCATTTATGATGCTGTGAACGGACACCTATTTTAATGTATCCGATGGCGTGGTACCACTTGTAAGAGGAAACACTATCCATGCAGGTACAACCACAGTATTCTGAAAAAAATTTCATTTTTGGTCGCATTTTTTAATTTTATTCAATGTTACAAAATCCTCTATTCATCGTTTGAAAAAAAGAAGAAAACAGGAAGCATTTAAAGATGTATCGCATATTATTATATTTAAACAAGGTTAGTTTTCTTTCCTTAATTATTTTCAACTTCGCTGCTTATGTTAAGTATGCTAACAAAAACAAAAATGTTATGATATTCACCAGGTGATTATACAAGAAACTGGACTACTATGAAACAACCAAAGTTGAATTTGCTGATTGCTTTATCTTTGACAATGCTGTATTTTCCAACATTTCGTCGTGAGTATCAATTATTTCCGATTCAGTCGAATAAAATGAAAGTTTCATTTATTTGAATACAGTTCTTTGATTGAATAGGTCACAATGATAAACAATATATACAGTTTTATTATTTTTGTCAGAGTTGGTGTTGTTGCTCAGGTGTTTAATGAAACACACGAGTCTTTTAATTTGTTTTATATCATAAACTGTCTAAGCTAAGGTAAATGTAGCAAAGGACATGTTTTGATAGTGAAACCATCAATATCTATTTAAAACTAAGAGTTGCTTTCCTAGAAGGCTCAATTGTGATATATTGCTTAAATATATGAACTGATGTTACGTGATAAACATTAATTGGAGAATGTCTTTTGTCAAAATCAGTATACAACATACTAATGTTAATAATAAAGGGATCAGACATCAGATGCAAACTCACAGCTATTTAACTAAAGGTAAGCTTTACTAATTGAAACTGCACGTCACTTACGAAGATTATCAACATGGCCAAAAGTGAATGTGAAAAGGTAGACAATGGACCAGAAAATGCCTGTCGTGTATCTTTATAGTATTTAGATGTAAACATTGTACAGATTGTGATTTTCTCTACCGCGAATTAACAATCTTTAAGGCGGAAAATAAAAAGTTGTAAAATCAGCGCGACATGATGGAGTCAACATCTCGTTTGAGTTTTAAAAATATTTTTCAGCATTGAATTTTTTAATCTGGTAATTTTGCCTAGAAAAAGAAAAAAAGGATGGTGTTTAACAAGAGCAGAAAAATTTAAGCAACAAGATTTTGAAGTCATTTACATGCACCTCGTGGTCATAGCACATCAAACTAACAAAAATGCATTCAATGGTCAATTAAATGTGTCCTATTTTTGTCTCGTGAACAAAATATTATCAGGTCAACCACTGAAAACAGATATACATATTTACTTATGTGTTAATTAAAATGAGTTACTGTTTTAGATTGCAATGGCATGATCATCAGTGAAGTAAATTCTGATACCTGCATCACATTCAACAATAAACCGAAGTCCACTGACCTAAAGAACATAACGAGAAACAATGAATCTTTATGTGCCTTTTTTGGTGAGGAGAGTTTCCCAAAACCGACGGCTTGGAACAGAACTTTCTCCTGTAAAATAAATATTTCTAACTTGTCCGTCTGTTTCTCTGACACAACCGTGACTGATGCCGGTGTATTTCGTTTTATCGCAGGAAATGTCCAAGAAAACACAATAACTCTTGAAGTTGAATGTGAGTGTTAAAGTAATGTACATATTTACAATTTTCTTGTAAAATCTAAAACAATGATTATCATTATGCAGTTGTGCTAACTTTGTTACTTTTATAACTGATTTAATCGCCATCTTTGTACATCTAGATCCACCGACTGTCTCGCTATCAAAGACACAAAAAACCGTGGAAGGACAAAATTTCTCTATCAAGTGTTCCTACAGTCCGGGAAATCCTATTACTACTTCACTTTACTGGACGAAGACAAATTCAGTGTTCAGATACAATGGTCAACTTCTGCAGATCCCAAACATTGGACGTAAAGACTCTGGGACATACGTCTGTCATGCAGAGAACACCTACAGCAGCGGGAAAAAAGGGACAGCAAACGCCACCATCGTGATTGATGTACAATGTCAGTCAATAAGCATTATTTTTTAATTATTAAAGCTTAATACTCTTCGCCAAGGTTGGTTTTAGATGTTTAAGTATAAACTTTAGGTTAATATCAATAATAAAGATTAATACTTTTTAAAACTCATGTCAATAAAAAACTGCCTACTTTAACGTTAACGATGGCTGGTCCTCAGTAATGTTCGATAACTCTGAAATCTAGACAATATGTGTCTAATCAATATATTCAGTTTTATGCTGAAAAATGCGTGGTTTTCATTTATCTTTTTCAAGTTAAACAACTGAAATATCAATTCCTATAGTAACATGAAGAACTACTCTTCTATGAGGAATGTTTGACTTCCCGCTAATTTTTAATAGCTTACCTTGAAAAACAAGCTATAGCTTTTATAAAAGTCTTACATACAATTTGCTTCGTTTTCATTTAATATATTTCAAATTAAATTCAATGACATACTAGAATTAAAATTATATTATGCCTTGCCTTTGCGTTACAATTTTTTCATGTATGTTGTAAAATACAAAAAACATAATCATTATCATGCCATATCCTTGTAGATCCCCCAGTTGTGTCATCTCTTCCTGACGTCAAACATGTGGAAGGAGACCATGTCCAGATATTGTGTAAAATAACTGCAGGAAACCCAGCTTCTACTTCTATTTTCTGGACCAAATCAGGATATTCCGGATTTAGGCAGTCTGGTTCTACACTTGTGTTTACCTCTATAACAAGAAGTCAGAGTGGAGTTTACACCTGTGTTGCAGAAAATAACTACTTAAAAAATGGAAAGGGCATTGATCGACAGTCATTTCAACTAAGCGTGTTGTGTAAGCACTTATTTGCTAAAAGTGCTTTATTTTGCAAGAGGTTAAGGTTATATGTTTCGATTTTTTTTATCTGTACATATTGAACTGTAAAGAATTCGTATTATTTTTTTATCATGCTATATTTAAGATGGGCCTACATTTATCTACCGCCATAGCCTGTGGGTTTCCGAGGGACAATCAGCCAGGATGTCAACGTCAATAACCAGTAATCCCGCCTCCAACGTCTCCTGGATCAGGGACAACCTCCTTGTATCCACGCAACAATCTGTCAATGGCACCACCAGCTACACCATCCCAAGGACACAGTGTACAGACACCGGACCATTCCAAGTGGTGGCCAGTAACGGGGTCCAGTCCAAACAATCCACCAAAGCATTCCTATACGTTTACTGTGCGTATCTAGTACCTAATAGTTCACTTAATATGATATGGGTTTTAAAATACATCATGGAGCAGGTTTGTTTCTTCTTTTTAAACATCATAGTGATTTTAAACAAATAAGCATTGTGGTTTCATACTCTAATATAGGTTCGCCGAGACTAACAACATGCGGAAGCTCTGTGGAAGTAACCGTAGACGATGACTTTAATCTAAACGGACGTATTTCTATCCTGTCTTATCCACAACCAAACGCTTCTCTTGCACTTCCAAGTGGCGCTCTAAACACCATCATAACTCTAAGAATCGATGCTACAGCAACCAATTTTTTTACTATCACTCTGACCGGATCAAATATTCAGTCGGATGATTTTGGAACATACCTTTTGAATGTTGCTAATCAATATGGAAGGAGAAGGATACATGTCAATATTACTTTTGAAAGTATGTAATGTACGCAACTTATTTTTTTGATATTTGATATTTCAGATTTTAATTCTGCTGTTTGTGAGTCACGAAAACTCGCATCCTCCATGTAATTCAAACTCTGAATGAACTCTACGGAAATCCATTTTGATTAATGTTTTAAAAATGGGTCGTTTTGGTTTTCTTTTTGTGGTTTTATTTACAGAGAGCTCTGTTTCCACTTCCGTAGTCGTAGGCGGCGTTCTTGGAGGACTACTATTCCTAGCTGTCTGTGCTATTGGTTTTCTTTCCTACAAGTACTTCTCAGGTTTTCTTATTTTTACATACAGCGTTATCTTTCTGCCATATAGAACTAGAAAATTTTAATAAGATAACGATATAGATATAAACATACTCTATTTAAAGTAAAAATTTTACTTATTTTTAGTTAAAAGAGCTTCAGAGTCTCTAAGGTAATGTCTCTTTTCATTTGTTTTGAGGTGGTTTGGAGGTTGCATGTTTTATGGTTATTTCTGTATGATCCTTTTATGTTTATAACACAAAGTCTTTATAAGCTAGGCTTTTTGTACAACTGAAAAATTTGTCTCTGTAACTGACTACAGGTCATACGAAACATTGGAGAAGGAGAAAGCCATTGTGGACAATCATACGTATGAGCCTTATACCTGTGATGAGAAAGGTGAATGCACTTACAATCATTGATATATAACAAAAATCAAAACTTTTACTTTTGATTCTTTACGTTTATTTTGTCTTCTTATAACAGCTGATGTGGAGGAAATACAGAAAATTTCGAAGTCAAATCCATTTAAACTACCAATCTTTAATAATTCGAGGAAAGAAAGAAAAAAGAAATGTCCGACGTTAGAAACGCTAAATCAGGCTAAAACTAAGGAGTCGCCATTGACCAAAAGTAGATTTACAAAAACAAAAAAAGGAAAGAAACTATATGAAAACGCCGAAGAATTGGCAGCGACAGCCTGCGACCAGAATAAACGGAATACTGAAAGTAAAAAATCAAATGACATAAAATCGAGAAATATCAAGGAGACCAAATCTAAGCCTTTGGTCCTTCCAAAACCCAAGAAACAACTGTCTAAAGCCAGCAAAGCATTCTCATATTTTTAGATAATTTTGAATTAATAAAAACTCACAAAATGTTACTGCTATACAAGTACATAAGTTAATCTAAACTTAATAAGTTATATCTATAAGTCGAAAACTTTCCATTCTGTCAGATGTTGTACAAGCCGAAACGCAATAGCACCACGAGGACAGTACAGTATCTGACAGAATGGCATGTTTGAAACTTATAAATTACTGAAAACATTTCTCTCTTCATTGCTTGGGAATAATTTTTTTCGATCGTTCTACCTCAATAACTTTATCATGCACTATCCAATAAATAAACAATAAGTATTAGCCCAAAACAGTTCATTTTGTGCTTGGGTATGTAAATAAACTAATTTTTAAATAAAGGAACACTTGTCAAGACGATGAAGCATGTTTAGATATACGATCTTTTTTTAGCATAGGTACTTTAAGTCCACATTGCGTAATGACAAAATATGCATAAAGGTGAGCATATTTCGAAATCCCCGCACATTGGTCATTTTTGTGCAAACAACGGTAGTGGATGGTGTGATCCTGTAGAATTAAAATGTTAATGCATGGTTATATGATTTTAAGTTCTATGACAATTCTTTTCTGATCCAATTTCAATTCAAAAGGAGGAGGTTAATCGAGTACTTCCAAATGAGTGAACTGTTTTTAAAATTTGTGCATAGGTTATTTTGATTTTGCAATATTTAATTCTTCGTCGTTTTTTGAACTGTAGATTTCAATTTTCTTGGACAATTTGTGCAGTTTGCACGTGAAAGCTTATAAACTCCCGTGAGATTGGAGGAACCAGTTTTGTTTTTTGTCTCCTATTTTGTTTCGGTGCGTTTAGCTGAAGCAGTCTAGAATGTCACCTGTAGCCGTCTTATAAGTAGAAACTTACTGGACATCTACAGGGGGTAGCTTACTGGACATCTACAGGGGGTAGCTTATTGGACATCTACAGGGGGTAGCTTATTGGACAGCTACAGGGGGTAGCTTATTGGACAGCTACAGGGGGTAGCTTATTGGACATCTACAGGGGGTAGCTTATTGGACAACTACAGGGGTAGCTTATTGGACATCTACAGGGGGTAGCTTATTGGACAGCTACAGGGGGTAGCTTATTGGACAGCTACAGGGGGTAGCTTATTGGACATCTACAGGGGTAGCTTATTGGACAGCTACAGGGGTAGCTTATTGGACAGCTACAGGGGGTAGCTTATTGGACAACTACAGGGGTAGCTTATTGGACAGCTACAGGGGTAGCTTATTGGACAGCTACAGGGGGTAGCTTATTGGACAGCTACAGGGGGTAGCTTATTGGACAGCTACAGGGGGTAGCTTATTGGACATCTACAGGGGTAGCTTATTGGACAGCTACAGGGGGTAGCTTATTGGACAACTACAGGGGTAGCTTATTGGACAGCTACAGGGGTAGCTTATTGGACAACTACAGGGGGTAGCTTATTGGACAGCTACAGGGGGTAGCTTATTGGACAGCTACAGGGGGTAGCTTATTGGACATCTACAGGGGGTAGCTTATTGGAGGGTTGCTGGACAATAATAAATTGTATACCCCTTCTCCTTCAAAGCGGGAGGGGGGGGGGTATAATTAAGACCCACAGGAGAAAGTATGACCTGAAGTACATGTATAACTTCACGTACTGTATATTCGTTTCTGATTCACAGTGGTGATGTACTTTTTGGATATTTCATGCTAAACTCACATAATGTATTTTATTTTTTTTTGCGATTGAGAGGATTTAATTGCATTTATATATCTTACTTATTTTAGAAAGAAAATTTCCCGTTTCATTATTAAAAAAATGATTTAATTGTTTTTAAAGAATTTGGACATACGCGTATTTCTTGGATTTTTAATTTGAACCATAATTTAATCGAAATTAAAAAATATGAAAAAACGTATATTTTGGTGAGTTTTTTAAAGATAAGCAACGCTGCTTTTCTCAGTGAAATGGATTGATTACTTTAAAAATGAAGCTATTTATACGACAACAGTCACATACATTATCATCTAATTATAACATATATTTCATAAATTTAAATTACAGACAGTTAATTTGGTTTTAAGGATATATAGAGAACTAAAATGATTAAATAATTTTGATTTAATTATATTTATCTATGTCGTATTCTCATAATGCCTTTTTCATACCTTTGGAATGAAAAATTTCGAGATTTTTGAAGAAGTGAGACATGATTTTTATTTCACTCGAGACACGACGATTTGTTCGCCCTGTCACATTACGTTCTAGACCAATCAGATGACGCGCTATATAAAAGAATCATATTTAGGTACTTTGCTTCATGTTAAATATTAAAATCTGATAGGTTCAGACGTAGTCTATAATTCGTCCTATTACCCTCACTTGGCAACGGGTAATAAAATGTATTGTCACAAGTGTAGGTTGACAATGGTTTTCGAGGGATGTGAATTTTAACTGTTACTCTCCCAAACAGGCATTATTTATATATTATACAAAATTATTGCCTTATATCATAATTAAGTCGGAGACCTTCATGGAGATACTAAGTTTCAACAAGAAAATCAAACTTCATACGTCAGTATTTCAGTTGAGGATACATCAAAGGTATGATATTGCCTCGTTCACGCTTGTGTCTTCGAGCACACTCTACCCTATTGCCTTGTGCTTTCAATGTAACGTTACTAGCGTCTCTTTGATTTAGAATATAGCTGTTTGTTTTCTGATCGCAGTGCTACAAATAATTTTCTACAGGTAAACATCGATCAGAGAGGTCCTTGATTTCAAACATTTGTAAAAGAAAGTGTTTTAAAAAATTTGTTTATAAATTGAAAAAAGGTTCAGTTAAATATATTTTGTAAACGATATTTTAAAATAACTGAAAGGTTTGAGTTCAGTGGTAGCACACAAGTCTTCTCCTTGACTAATAAATTTGAGAAGGGTTAAAACAACCCCCACCCTGCTGCCTCTCCGCATCATGCTTCTCAGATCTCATGTGTCTCGCCTTTCTGAATGATTGTCTCTCATTGATGCAACCTTTTTCAAGAGATGACATGTACATGTAGCAAGGGGAGCTTGAACTTCACTCCTAAAATTAATATTATTATTGGTGAACATTTTGCACATTAAAACCAAAACCCCACGAAGATTTCAGAGATTAGGAACTCGGGACAAGAAAACAAACTTTTTGTTGACAAAAAGTACATGATGCACCTTGCGTGCAAGATATATCTCTAATCATTTATCACTCTCATGAAGATTACATATATTATCAGGACATCCTCAAAATTTACATATTTTGCCTTCTTACTAGTTCTTAATCCATATGCATTCCAATTAGAAAATGAAAGTAGCAAACGTGGTATTGGACTACTGGTTCCAATTGTTTGACACAAGTGTCGAGACGCCGAACTGCAAAATATCCAAAGCTGCCTTTTTGCCTCGAACTTTTAGTTTTAGATATGCGGAAACACCTTTTTGGATTATTGTTTGTATATAAGCTTGTTTGTACTTCCGATCACGCAGCGCGATACTGCTATTTTTTTTTCATTGTGGAAGACTACAAGTGGATTTACTATATCTGTTAAGAATTCAAAAGAAGATTATACGTGTACATGAATCGTTACAGTAAGTGACTGTGAAATGTGCAATCATCTTTAAGTAAATTCGATTTGGGAAGCTGGCTTTAAAATTTTTTTGGAGGGGGGGGGGGTGGAGGCGGGGGTCATATTGTCTATATGAAACGTGTTTGATAAATAGGGATGTATTTTTTCATACTAAATAAATTAGTTTGCTTCAAATGGGTCCTTAACTTGTGATTTATTTGGATGATAGCATGTCTTAACCCCGTTACACTTATATTGTTAAACGTTTTCAAAGAGTTCTTATTTATCTCATTAAACTTGTTAATATTATTTTTTTAATATAAAATTCATGAACTATATGTTTATACATAGTCGATAATGTTGTTTAAGATATTCAATAACCACGTGATTTATATGAGACTGTATTTTTTATGTACATATATTTTTAAAAAGCTAAAATTATCGATCAATTTTTAATCTTAATCTGAATTATATTCCACAATCATGTGATTGATAAAAGAAATGCATACTTATATACCACATTGTTATCGATTACTTGAAAAGAATTGTAAATAGTTTTTGAAGAAATAAAGGTTTTCAAAGGTATGATATCGAAGATCAGAAATTGTTTATGATTTAGTCCTGTATGACATTTTGTTTTAAACTTTTACATCCCTTACAATTTTTGAAAGAAGAAGTTAATTTGTAACTTGCAAAAAAAATGAAAAAGTCTAGATCATCTGTTTTGAAACGCCTCTCTAAACGCCTTCAAAACACAACAAAAACAGAAAGTTTACTTAGATTTTGCATTGCAAACGACATGAAAAGTAAACGGATAATAACGTTGAAAAACTGTGCGCGAATGAAGAAAAGATTTCTAAATTTACCATTATAAATCTCCGATTTCAAGAATTTTATTTTTGTTTTAGTTAATTTCTAGTTAATTTCTCTAGGTAAAAAACAGATGAAAGTCAATAAAGAAAAACTGGGATTTTTTCCCTTTTATCGATTTCAATAGTGTTTCTTTAAGAATGTGTATTTTCGCGAAAATTCTTCAAAATGCGACTTTCTGTTGTTGGTTTTTTTTACAACGCTTCCATAATTTCTATCAGTTGGGCTTACGTACTTTAATCCCTTTAATCCCTTGTCTGCATCGCTAGTTATGGTATTTCTGTAGCAGGCATATTAAATGAAGTGAAAAATCACAAGTGATAGATAAGTCCCTAACGTGTATTTTGAGAAGATTGGAATAAGAGCAAAGGTCATTATGTAATTAAACCATGATCGTCAGGTTTTATTGTCATTGTTATTGTCATGTTATTGTAAATTAACAGTTGTTAATTTCTCAATTCAATTCTTTATTCGCTCAAGACCAGTTCACTTGTATATACAAAAGTACACAAACACAGTCAAGGACTCGAACATGCAAAATGTTGTTGTTGTTTAAACATGTTCTTTAAACCTAGTAATTAAAATATCGATGTCAAACATCGTAATTAATTTTTCTGTATACTGAAGTGTGTACAGATTACTATATGATAGGCTTTTAGAGCTGCTTGGTCAGATTTTTTTTCAGCCCGCAAGTAATGCAATGTTCGTAAAAAGAACTTTGGAAAATTTTGTAAAAATGTATACGTTATATTTTTCTTGCCAAAAACAGTTTTTAAAACTAACTCAAATGCCAGAGTCGACTTGTAATGCAGTCGTACTCACCTCGACATCACGTTACCCAGCTGTTCAATACAGACTATTTAGTAAGCAGGTTTTGTACATCTTGTTTTCCCAAAGAAAAGTCGCTTTAATAATCGGGGAAATCACTACTATTCTTATTATAAAAACATTTATAAAACAATTGTCCATTAAATATGATATACACGTAAAATAGGACCAAGCTGCTTTAAGGAATCTGCGTGGTCATCAAATTAATCATCAGGTCTACCCTAATATTTAGATATTATTTTTAAAGCTGTGAAGGATTATTAGTTCTGAAAACTTCCAAAGTTTAGCTTTTAAATTCAAATGCATTCTATAACATCATTCAACTATTCTTCTCAAAGTGATCAATATAGTCTACAAATTGTCATGATGGCCATCCAGCCCTATGAAGCAGATAAACAGTGTCTTTGAGGATAAAAACTTCATTGTGTTTGGTTTGTCTTGAATTACTACTGATTTCCGCCGTGTCGTTATGTTAAACAAGGTACATGTATATACATTTATAGAAAGCATGCGTGACATGTTACAGTTAGATGATTGACACATAGCCATCTGATTAACATACTAGTAACGGAAACCGTCCAACCAGGTGTGCAATAGAGTTACCCTATACTTCTACTTTAATCTGTTGATTGCAGAAGATGGGGCGGTAAAGATAACTCTATATAGATGCATTAAAGTGATATAATTCAAGTCATTTCGAATCGCTGCTCTCGTGGGAATATCATGAATTTAAAAAAAAACACCACTTAATTCTACATTTATTAACGATTCTTAAACATATTAAGCATATTCAAAAATCGTCTTAGTTTTGTCTAACAGGTTATTACGAAATCAATTTTCAAAGTTTAAATATCAATGATTGGAAATTTGTCTTTATAGGGTTTAGGTTTGTTATTTAATATCACATAAATAAAGAAGATGGGTGGATAAGGCGTGTAAAATGCCCACACAAGAACGGACAAGATACCGAAAAATAAGAATATCAACTAATCTGATAAATTTTCAAAAGATCATTCAAAACAATATATATTTCACATATCATCGATTTGTAACCATTAAATATGTTCAATACTCAAGATATGTTAATTCAAACTGGCGTATATGTATCAAAACCGCCAAATTGTGCCATTTTTTAGAACTTTAATGCCTTTTCTTTTATAGAGTGGGTATGTGCTCCATATTTTTCTCATTGTCAAAATAAGGTATAATGGAAATTAAACCAATTTCAATCAATAAAAATGTGGAGAGATGAGCCACTATACATTAAAAATATCATTTTGTATCCCAACAATTGAAAGTTTAAAAAAAAAATGATACAAGTCCGTAAATTCGTGGCCAATGTCGCATGTGGCATTTAAATAGCGCAATGTATCGTGACTGAAATGGCTCTGTTGTTGAAGTACCAGAAATTTTGTCTCCTTATATTTAGTAAAGGCTTTTTATGTTGTGGGTTCGATACCACAACATATTAGGAATTTTTTTTTATCTTACCTTTTGTAAAAGTATTAAAAACTGAATATAGTTAGATATTGTACTTATGCAAACTCAAATTTTAATATATTTGAATAAATATAATCGGAAAAAATGAATTCAAAATTGTATTTCACGACTTAACCGAATGGGCATTTGCGCTATCTTATACCCCATGATTTAATCCTGGTTGTAATCCTCATTTCATTGGCTTAACTAATCTTCATCGTATAACATAACCTGCCTTTGTCCCAATACGACACGCGTGTATAACCGATAATATTAATCCTAATTTTTTTTTTTATTTAGGTGTACAAAATTCAATTACAAGGATCATAATTAATTTCTATCTAATACTAATTTATTTACATTCAGTGTATATTTCCTCTTAATTTTGCATTGGAAATCTGCGACGTTCTGAGAATACATTTAGGTAATTCATGCGCCAGGAGCATAAAAATGATTAACGTCATCACGCGTTTTACGCATATTTATTATTGTGAGATTAAATGAAAAGTTCAAACTTGCATAACCAATCTGGCAGGTACTTATGGAAAATAATCGTGAAATCATATCTATCATTCAATATAAAAAAAGAATTTTTCGAGAAAGTTTCTGGCACATTATTTAAAGACGCGGAAGCCGACGAAATAGCATGATAATATGGCTGTTCCATGTATATTTCATATCCCTGACTTAGAGCGTACATAATGAATTAATAGCGACGATACACAATATTTAATACAAATAGACATGAGTATAAATATTGAATGCTAGCGCGCTATATTCAAATTGCCTGCACTACTTGGTGTGTTATAGGACCGACGACACCCAAAAATAAGAATTCATGATCAATGCTGAAATAACATAACCTGGGGGCAATTTGCGGTTTGTAAAGCGTTAACTGTCCCAAGTTATGTTATATCATATATCATAGGTGGAAATTAATTTTATTCCTTCAATATTATGACAACATGTACCTTTACAGCTTTGTAAGGATCATATCCGGGTAAACGCGTTTATAGCACAAAGCGAGATAATTGGCAAGGAGAATTCTCATTTATTTGTATACGGTGAATTCGATGTCTGTTGGTACGATCTAAACCCGGAATTATTTCTTTAAATCCCCGGCTTAATTGATATGATAGGAATATTGAATTTTAGTGACAGGAACACATTTCATACACAATGTTTCTGAGGAGTTATTGTTGAATAGAATTTCGCCTACAAATGATAATTACTTTTCTTTGTTTGATAAGATATAAAATAAGAGTTTTATCCACACACTGACATTTCAAAGTCATTGTTGATTTGCAATCAATAAAATAATTTTATTTCAGATGATAAGAATGAATATATGTCAACAAACTTTGGAAAGGACTTTAAAAATTCGAACAACGCACAAAGAAAGTTTTATTATCAATGTGAATTGCCGCATGATTTCTCGTACCTGTCATTCTTTATATATTCATAATTTTTTACGTGTGGTAATTTGATTGAGTGCTGATCTACCCTTTAATGAATACATATACACCGCTCGGAGTTACTGCGTTGTTACTGGGTACGTGTCTGCATATATAATTGCCTGATCATATGAAGCATAACGGCTTGCATTAAAACGTTCATTGAGGAAATGTAAATCAGTGAAACATGTAGGTGTGACATTTTATTCGTGTCCTTTATTATTACAGTTATTTGTTTCGCTATATTTTCTAAGATACTTTTTGTTATTTCAGAAATGGCAAGTGAATCGGATTCCAAACCAAGATGTCCAGAAACTTTACCTGATATAACATTCAAAGAAAAGACATGCATAAAGAAGGCCTGGCGACATGTTGTAGTTGTTCTGATGTCCCTGATCCTGGGTATGGGGATAGGTTACTTCGTGGGGTATGTTCTACACTAGGAACCCGGCAGATGACAGATCTCATCAGTATCCACAAGCCCAGCATGCCAGGAGATCTCCACCCTCTGTTTTCTCTCCACTATCCTACGAGGAAATTAAATCAGTAGTGGATTACTGTGAGCAAACAAATATTACAAGCAACAAAAGGACCATGACTATTTTTCACCGCAACAAAATAATAAGCCTGTCGGTCCTCATCCCAAGCAAAGATGCTGTTTTGTCCTATCTGGATAACAATGGCGCCTACCCCGGTAGATACGCTAGAGTCTACGTCGACAAGGCTATGGAAAATCCCCCTTATTTTGTCGAGTATCAGATTGGACCGCTACATCAGGCACCAATGGCTCACAAAGTGCTTCGCACAGTGAGAGACCATGACAGACGACCTCGAAGTACGGCGGAATTCTCAAAGATAAGTGCAATTGCCACAGCAGAATTTGAAAAGTTGAACGAACTGTTCGAGGAATGTTTTGACGGTGGGACAGTAAGCATTAAAAAACGCGGTGAAAAGCAGTTACGTGTCTCGGTTTCCTCTTTAAGTTCCCAGGTAGGTCGGATCTCTACGGTCTACTTGCTTATTCCCGGGAAACTGTCAACGTCCGATATTCTTCCGGTGTTCGCCACTATATCCCATGCTGGATTAGACGTGACTAAATGGAAAGTATTTGACATATACTTTTTCCGCCAAGGACCTTTTGCAACTACAGACGACCTTTTAACTGCATATAGGACCGGGAATCTGACACTGTTTAAATTGCCTAAAGAATATATCAATAGTATTAAAACTTCTCGGGATTACACGAGACATTCAAGTCAACCGCTACGAGAAAAAGCCCATCTAAGACCCCCGAAAACTATAGAACCAGAGGGCCCAAGATACACAGTAACTGATTACATGGTTGAGTGGATGGGTTGGAGCATGGAACTTTCTATGAATAATTACCACGGACCAGCCATCTTTGACATTCGCTACAAGGGAGAGAGACTAGTATACGAAAATTCATTAAATGACCTGTCACTTCTGTACTCGTCCTTGAACCCTGGCGCAGGATTGACTTTGACCATTCTTAGCGACATGGTATTTCGCCTCGGTACTTTCACAAGCATCATTCGCGGCCTGGACTGCCCCGAGTACGCAACTATCCTTAATGTGACCACCTTCAGCGAGAGCAGGCAGAAGCCTTTCATCAGAGAGGCCATCTGTGTATATGAGGCAGATGGTCAACGTCCACTATGGCGACACAGTGGTTACGTCAACAGCGGCATGAATCATAACTACCTCAATATTCGCATTCCACTAAGTCTTGGCAATTATGACTACACGTTTGACTTTGAATTTCACCTTGACGGAAAAATGTGGACCTATGCCACAGCTTCCGGCAGTCTGTTTACTGCTTTTTGGTTTGATGGCGATGATACGGTTGGGTCTGAAAAGTCCAGAACCCAGTTTGGTTACCGTGTAGCGGAACATTCTATAGGAAGTATTCATGACCATTTGTTTTCTTTTAAAGTTGATATTGACGTTGTTAGTCGTAATAATACTTTTGAAAAAATTCACTGGAGAGGAGGGACAATATCGGAAGCCGTAAAAAGTCAAACAAATAAGCCTGCAGACATATATGGGACATCATTTAATTATACCAGATATCTAGAGTTCGAGAAAATCAGGGAAGAAAAGGGGTTAGTCATTGACTCCAAGCCCGTAGTGTGGTCAGTCATAAATGAGAATCTACGAAACAAATGGGGAAATTTCAGAGGCGTCAGGATCGAACACTACCCAGGAATACCAGGAAGTTCTTCCTCAAGATCATCCTGCTTTCGTTGCATTTCCTCAGATGAAGTACAACTTGGCTATATCCAAACACCACGATGGCGAGGACTATGTAGATACCGTACAGTACGACAAACAGCGACTTCACGATCCTCTACAAAATCTAAATCACTTTCTTAACGACGAAAATATCGAAAACTCAGACCTAGTAACGTGGGTCTCAGTTCGTTTTCTGCACCTTCCTACAAATGAAGACTTCCCTATGACTACTGGGGCTCCACGTGGATTTCTTATCCAACCAATGAACTTCTTTCACGACACGCCCACTTTTGATATGCCCCAGTATGACATTTATAAAAACGGGACCATTAAAAATAATCCATACTTCATTCACAAACAACACTTTATATTACCGGAAGACATCGACCGCCCGGACTATGCCTAGAAAAATATTGACGTTCTAGCCGGAAGTGAAGTTTCAGGTGCTTACTCCTAATGCATTAACAATGCAAATAAAGTATTGGAGATAAGAATAAATTCAAAACCGTGTTCCTTAAACAATCTTTCCAAATAATTGCTGCAGAAATATTTACCTTCATTTTAACGTTCGTTATAAATGTTCTAAATAGACTTTTTGAGTGGTCAGACTAACCATTACCAAATGTTGTCTATTGATTTGTTTTAAAAAAATCACTGCTCTTTGTTTCTCGAGTCTTAAGAAAGATATTTATCTAGGAATTTTCTTCTACAGAAACTTAGCATTGTTTTCAAAATAGCAGACTCAAGATAACCTTTAAAGTTAATATTGACAAAATAGGCTATCATTGGAGGAAACATTTCATATACCTTTTAAAGAGGTTCGTTCTTCTGCTTTTGGGTAGATATTTTGGATCATGTTGGATTTAGTCTTAAAATTCGGTGGTACGTTTCATAGAGATGCCTTTATTTTGGGCATAGCTTTTGTCTAGTCCGAGGACTTGCACCAAAACTTAGTCGGGCGTATTTTGCTATCATAAAGAGGCGTAACTAGAGGCGTAATCTTTTGACTATAGCTTTAGCATAACTCCTTAACAACGCAGCTCTGCACATCTCTAACATTGTTTCTATTTCTCTTTTATGTACAGGTGTATGTAGCATTTGAAAAAAAAAGATCAATTTTAGAGGAACTATAAATTGCAACTAGTTTTACTTGAAATACGTAGGATTTGACAAATTCTTGTTTCAGTATGTACAAAGACGCATAGAAAACCTCTTTTACTAAGGTTAAAATTTTAAAATTATGTTCCTTTGCTTTCAACAATTTAGCGATCAAAAAAAACACATAATTTCAAAATTAAATTATAGAAATAGATAAAACATTTAACGGAAACCAATACTAGTAAATGGAAAAGTGTATATGATTTTCTGAAATACCAGACAAAGGAGTATCATTAATATAAAACACATATGATCATATGTAAATCTTATATGCGTTATCCGTATAATACATATATAATGTTGAATTATTGACCTAAATTGTTTCTATTTATTGAAAAACTACTGAAATATCCACACTAGTGAACTCATATTGTTTTCTTTTAAAGCGGTCCTCACTCGGCATTGTTTTGGTTGACGTACATGCTTTGTGTAATGTGCTCAACAGAATTATCAATATATCATTTTAAGTTATTAGAAAGTCCAAAAGAATGTGTGTTAACCTACTACTTTTATCATAATGAAAGTTTTGATTTTGCTAGGTAGGTGTCAATTTACAGGTTGTCATATTGTAAATTTTGTATTTACAACTAATTTTCTTAACTTTGTCGCTCTTATTCATAGCGCATTTCAATTGAAATGAATCTAAAACAAAATTATTGCATCTTTGTTTTCAATCATTTGCGATGTTTTGTATGACATGTGGTTATAACAAACAGTGCTGAAAATCAAAAGTCCACAGGTAAAATACAAAACATGAGTAGAGAAAAGGCGGACTTCTAAACGAAAAGAGGTAGGATCGGTTCCAGGGAGGAGTGAGCATCCTCCTCTGATCGGTCATACCCGCCGTGTGCTCTTCGACACTAAACGGAAATGTCCATGGACAATTAAGTGATAATTATTGTCTAACAATAAGCATGAAAAACGTCAGTCAGCATGCGACCTACTGGAAACTGTATTTACTATCAAAGTCGTTAAATACAAAAAAAATGACTTCAGACGAAAGTGTCGATAGTCCTGTTTTATCAACGTGTTTGTCAGAAGCTTGTCTCATCTTAGAAACTATTCACACGTAGAGCAGGCCCTTGCGGATCAAATTAACTGAGAGACAAAAACTCCATATGCAGGTAGAGAAAGTATATTGCTACATAAGTGAGGAGAGTTGACTATAGAAAAATTAGTTTTGATGTAAAGTTACTATCAAGGTCCCTTTCCAGTAAAATATCCAAATATAAAACAGATGACACTGACTGTCTTTTTTTCCACATCACTGGGATATATTAAATCGACGTAAGTATGAAAATTACAATTGTTAATTGATAATACGTCGTCGATATACCTGAATGTTGAGTTGAAGGCCACAGCGAGGAATTTTTTTTTTTACAAAGAATTGAATGAATTCTGCTTCCTATGAATACCACAATAGGCCTGCTAATAATGGGACCCAATTGGTACCCATGGGAATTCCAACAAATTGTAGAAAGACCTGATTAAAAAAAACTACATAGATCCCAAACTCAAGCGTCTTATTCATATCCACTTCAGAGTACCCGTGTGTACAATCCAAATGGTTTTTAACAAAATGGTTTTGCAAATGCCAAAGTAAATTTTTCCTCAGAGGTCTCTTGAAAAAAGCAGTTATCAATGATGTCAATTTTTAGCGCAATATTATATATTATTATTCAAGTACATGTATTATAATAAGTTACACTTTCAAGGGACAACTCTGTATCCAGTATTATAAAAAATATAGAGGATATTTATCAAATCAGGTTGAATTGCAAGTTTGTCTTTACTCTAATTGGTCATCATTATCGTCGTTAAAAACCCCTGTATCAATAAAACATCTTGATTTTAAAAAGAAAATCACAAATTAAGTTAATGATTGTGCATTACGTTCAGTGGTTTAATCGGCTTCGATTTTCGGTTAAATCTGCATTCAATATTAATGCATCTTCAGTTACATACACCATAGGTTATAAGGTTGTTCAGGCTAAATGTTGAAGAAAAAATTATGTAGTAATTTTGAAAAATGCAGCACGGAGGCCTTTAATTACATTTGCTTTCCCTTGGACTGAAATGTCACACTTTCATTGGTTTAGACATAGCACGTGATTGCCTCATATCTCTCTATATTTGTTCGGTGAGAAATAATATGAGGCAGTATGGCCGTCATTGGCCGACGCTTCCCTTACTCATTTCGACATTTTGTAGTATTTAATACATAAACCGCATGCTGTAAGTTCTTAAAGTATTTGGAGTAGTTGCCCTTTGAAATTCTTAAAAAATAAGAGTAGTTGCCCTTAGAATATTGACGTCACATTGTTTTGTCTGGAGCAGAACAAAATGGCAGCGTCCAAATTTGCTCAAATCTCTGCAGAGGAAAGGGAGAAAACTTTTAAAATTGAATAGCAACAAAACATTTTAAGTGAACATAGGTGAAGCAAAGATTTTTAAAGAGTATTTGAAAGGGTGAGATTGAAAATTTTGAAGAGTTTAAATGAGCTAAATTGGACGAGGTGTTAGGCATCTTGTACATGGCTTTGCGTAGATCATCACTATTTGTGAATAAATATGTCGCTTGATAGTCCTCGGGAAAACAAAACACTTATTAGGTTAGTTACTGACTCACTACGGAAATATATCGGGTTGATCAATCTCATAGACTCACTATGAGAAATATATTGGGTTGATCAATCTCATAGACGGCTTGACTTTGCCTCGCCATCTATGAGATTGATCAACCCAATATATTTCCGTAGTGAATCAGTAACTACCCTAATAAGTAATAGTAATACGCTTCTTGGAAGATAATGCGAAAAAGGGCATCTTGTTATTATATAATTAGATAAGTAGATATGTAGACGTATTTCTGACCTTAGATGCTCTCTCTCTCTCTCTCTCTCTCTCTCTCTCTCTCTCTCTCTCTCTCATATGCTTACTTATGTTTAGTCTGAACTTACGCTTACCTATGGGTGGACGTAAAATTTTAACTTAACTTTTGTCGGACGTAAAGATGCGCTCTTTAATGAAACGCATAATTATATTTGAACTAGTCCCGTATTTAATCCGGCGTAGTGCTAAGTCTAAACATACGACCCCATTATGAAACGAGCACCCCATATATTAAATTTACTCATATATTAAGTTCATACAATACTAAATAAACTATTTTCATTAAATTGGTCAGGGAAAACTAAATATTTAAAGAGTTTATAACGGAACTATATTTTGGGACGGAATGTTTTAAAGAAATAAATGGACAGTTTTCTCTTTTCAATATTCTAGAGTACTGTAACTTTTAGCGCAGACCATACTTCCAGATATTTTGTGCATTGGTATATCTTAATTTTATTTCCAAGAACGCCTTTAATTATCATTATGAATTCTTTTAACATATTTTTGAATATTTAGTAAATATTTCTTAAAAAACATGAAAACAAAAAATAAACTTCAAATTCTGTTTAAAATGAGCTTTATCATGTCATACTTAAACTTTTAGAACATCGACCTATACTTTTAATTTTATTATCTAAATTTATGAGACTTTTTTCGGACAAATCTGTTATTGCACTATTTTGGAAATAAAGTTGATATCTTTTTCTTTATAATTACATATATCTACATTTTATTTATTTAAAATAGAATAAATTTTTATCTGATGCCACGGTTTATTCTGATAACAAATAATAGAGGAAAAAACGATTGATCTGGAGGTTGTTTTTCGGAGCAGAAAGGCCATGTTAAATGCAAATTTGCGCTAAAAGAAGTACATAAACCCCCAATCTTTGTTTTGGATTAAGGGAAAATTTAAAACTAACACTAAATACATTACGTTAAGGATCAAAAGTTAGTGAGAGATATCATCCAATTAGGTTGTTAAACCTAGCAAGTGTACATGCTACATTTAATCTCCCCATAATTTAAATGAATAAGAAGATAGTAAATACACAGGATTGTTTGAAATGTATACTGTCCTTCTCGTATACTGTCTTATCATAGGTCTTCTTGTAGTGATTTAAAAAACTTTACACACTATTGTTCTATGAATTTCTTTTAAAGATTTAAAATAGATAAGGGAAAAATATTTGCAAAATGATTTTTAGAAAATTCGATGGACTAAGCTAACATTTTAAACTTCTGAACATTGAATCGTAAAAAAAGATTACA
Organism: Magallana hongkongensis; assembly: GCA_015776775.1. Classification (NCBI taxonomy): domain Eukaryota; kingdom Metazoa; phylum Mollusca; class Bivalvia; order Ostreida; family Ostreidae; genus Magallana; species Magallana hongkongensis. Next base: position 1,593,917 of record CM027474.1, on the reverse strand, counting down.
CTTATTTGGAAACAGACAATGTTGTCAACCCCTTCATGGATAAAAAGCAAACAAAATTTTTTTGGCAATCGATTGTTCTTGACAAAACGGAGATGCCTATGAAATTGGTTTAGATTTATAAGCTCGAGCTTAGTTGTCTATACACAGTAAGAACAAAGGGAACTAACTGTACTGACACAGGATGAGACATACGGATTTTTACGTCCTCGTTTACCTCAGTGCTTTTATACCAAGTAAGTATACTTTTATAATTTAAGACATGTGTATGCACGCACTTGTAACATCTTCCTGTACGCTTGTTGCTTAAAAAGTTTCTGAAGTTTCGCAATAATACATTCATCAAAGAGATAAATTTTTCTAAACAATATCTAATCAACAATAGCCAGTGGAAGAATTTGAAGCTTGTCATAACGAAACCTCACATTTTAAGTATTTTGATGTGACCAATTTAAATGTGCATTTGCTATCTTGTACATGTATTTTTTAATTCAATATTCAAACGTGCGATGTCGTAAAGATCGGAAAGTTCATTAAAAAGCACATAATAAACATATACACTAACATACACTAACAATGAAGCTTTATTGTGATGTAAGGCTTTCCGGAGGCTTTATTTCTGATAAAAGGGCTGGGTGGTCGAAGCTTTTATTTAGACAATTCTGATTTCCTACATAAATTATACTTTTTCTAGCTGTGCTCATTACATAAGCAACGGCCAGGCTATAGCTGCGTTGCATGGATGTTGAAAAACAACCGCTAAAATCGTACTACACACAAAATTATTGATTTTCAAAAGGAATATTTTTCGTTTTGTATTTTTGCGGATTTTTTTTTCTCTGCAAAATACCGCAGAAAATAACCAGCCGCAGTTATACGCGTTATACGGTACTGAAAGAGTTCTTAAGCAGTGGAATACATTGTTACAATGCTCTTCGGCGAGGTTAAAAGATTGCATCAGATTTGTTTATAAATTATCTAATTTTCTACACTCAATTATCTTGAAGGTTTTACATTGATTTGAACAAGTTTCGTCAAACACCTTGCATCTGTTGAGTCAAATGCTTTTTGAAAATACAAAAAATAGACTTTTTTGTTACATAGAATTACGCTAATAAGTAATTGTAAAACAAATGTAGCATCTAATGTACTAAGTCGTGGTCAAAAACCAAACTGAGCATCGATCAAAATATCATATTTGCTGTCCCATTCTAGAATTCTATTATTTAAATCACTCGTAAATAGTTTAAAGAAAACAATTAAAAAAAAAACCCTCGTGATTACTTACATCATTAATGTCACCTTAATACAACTTTTTTTCCACAAGTCAGCGAATAAACCTAACATTAGTATTTTGTTTAAAAGGTTGTGTATCAAAGGCATTAAAATAACATTACATCTTATAAATAATTCAAATACAATGAAGTCCTCACTACAACTTTTGTTACATTTAAATTTTTTATAGCTATTCTAATTTCATCACAGGCGATTTTTGGGAGTTGATTTTTAATCAACTCTCCTATGGAGTTACTCTGGCAAACCGAAAGTGAAACAGTGTTTGGACCTAAGCACAAATCATCACCGCTGACAAGATTTAGTTCTTGAAAATAATCGATAAATTCGATGTAATGTATCTTGAAGCATTTGTTTTTAGAAACTTATTTATGAATACATTGAAAATGGTCAGATGTTAAATAGTACGAACAATTTAGATATTTTTTGCAGTCGTATATTTTAATACGCAAGAGTTCAATAAACTCTCGTTCAACCATCGGCTGTTTCCGTTAATCTCCGACAAACAGAAAGTCATTCTAGATTTAGAGGTCGCGTCATCAAGCTATCACGTGACCTGGTGTACACATTCTCTTGTTTGTTGGAGATTAACTGAGACAGCCGAGCATCTGGTTGAACGAGACTAGAGTTCATTTTTGCCTTGATCCATACATTTTTTTGAATATTTCGATTACTTATACATAGTTTGATGGAATCAATTCTATTTTTAATCATTATACAACACGATTCATACGGGTTTTTCTCAAAATTCATGTCCGAAAAGTCCGAGAATTCATATTATAAAAATGTGCGTAATTCAAAGACAGATTCTAAACTACTTGCCAAGCAAAGTAACATATCGTTGATTTTAAAAAATGAATAATAATCGATGAAATCAACGCTCTTCAGTACTTCAGTACTTTGATTTTTTATCTAACTAATCATTTAAAATCACAAATACTATCTGTGGTCAACGCTGTTACTTTCAATAAGACTTTTAAATTATGCTTGGATGGATACCAGACCTGCTATTCCCCTTGGAAAGTAAACTGTACAAGTGTTTTGAATTATGTGTTCTAAAAAGTTCAACAGATCTCCCTCATATTATTTATATTTTTGAATTTTTCATCTATCTTTTTTTCTTTAGAGCTAAAAGTTCATATTATTTTTCATTATTGTATGTATGGCATAGTCCAGTGGTTTTTTGTTTTTCGTTTTTTGGTTTTTTTTACACCAATTTCGTCAAACCAGGATTTGCTCTCTTTTACATTCCTACGTGTGTAATTTTAATGTATAGTATGTTGTGCTTTAGATACTTTAATATCCATATAAGGTAAGAGACAGCATTCAATATACTTCAAACATTTTTGATACAAGTTTTTAGCTCTAAATAATTTTTGAAATTGATATCTAATTCACCGAGTAGAAGATTTTTGTTTCGTCTAATAACAGTCAAAATAAGTTCAACATTGTTGTCAACTTTACTGATTTTGCTATTAGTTCTACCTGAAGATACAAAGTGAGTTTGTAATTTTCAAAATTCCGAATAGAGACTTGTTTACTTTTACAGGTCTAAACGCAGCATGTCATATTGCCCGCCTGAGATGGCCATTAACTCCAGAAGTTTGTAGTGACCAGGTCCTATCTAACCCTGACCTACGGGTATCTTACTGTCCTCACCCGTTCGTCCAGGACCTTCCCGCTCCCCACACACCGCCGGTATCTCCTTTCTCCGTCAATCTTTCCGCTGATTCAGTCCTAGATTTACGTATTACTACTGCTCCGTCCGGGGATTATGGATTCTCAGCCTTTGTAAAACTAGCTACAAATGACGACAGCTGTATTCTCCACTACAAATCAGACGACGGCAGTTTTGAGATGAAGTTCCTTTCCACAGCCTCTGGAACAAATGCCTCAGTCATTGGATTTGACTTCTGCGTTTTAAATGCTTTACAGGTTGGGCAGTGGCAAAGGATTGCGATGACAATGGATGGTAGTAAGTCAAAGCTCAATTTAGTCATTGAAGAAGCGCCTTTCGACGGCAGTGCATTACAAACTGCATTTATTGACACTGATTCTATAGCCCCTAGCTTTAAAACACCAGGTACACTGAGAGTTGGGGGTTCCTTTGACGGAGAAACATTCAGCGGATTGGTGTCATGTGTTGGTTTCGTTGAGAACCAAAAGATTGACTGTTTCGAGAATTGCTTTGATTCAAGTACCTGGTCTTCCAGTAAGTTTTTTAATATTTTACTTACATATTGAATACGAAGGATTTGTAGGTCACCTAAGAACGGGGCATAAAAATGAGTATGGATTTGTGATACTGTGAATTTTGTTGAACATTAATTGTACATGACTTTAGGTTTGAGACAATTAACAAAATTAAATGGGACTGACGTAAGATACCCTTCAATTGCTAATAGAGTGACAAGTAACGCCCAATTTTCAGTTTTTGTGTCGTCTCTCCAAAAAGATAAGTTCGACCAAATGACACAAAAAGATGTGATAGTAAAGTATTAGTGCATACCTGATATATTTTAACTTTTTATGTACTCAACAAACTGATCTTAATTTTTTTCTTTTAGTCAGTATGTATCCCGAGAAAAGACACTATGGGACATTCTCGCCTACCGAAACCGGGAAAATACCGATTCAGGCACCGATCAACGTCACTTCCACAGAATACTTGAGTTCATGTTCCTTACAATGCCTGAAGGATGTCCTACGCTGTGTAAGCGTAGCGTATAACAGTGTCACCGGAAATTGCTATTTTTACCCGAATTTCATTTTTGCCAATCTGACTTCCTCTCCAAATACCAACCTCTATGTTTTAAAGTCATACTGAGCAGTTGATTCAATGGTAACAGTCCTAGTCGGTTGATTCTTGTTGTCATCAAATCAAAAAACTGCCAAAATTGCATCGGAGATGTTTCAAATACATATTCTCGTACAAGTACGTACTTCTTTCATGACCAATAATGTTTCGTTTAACCTATTCTTTAGTTCCTTTTTCGTCACCTAAAAAACAGACATTACTGATTAAATGATATTAACTATGACATGTTCTCTCTATCGACAAGGATAAAAAAAATTCTACTTGGATTTTACACACTTAAAACAAAATCCTGGAATATCTATGGTATTTTGAATAATTATAGTTTAGGCACAAAAAATCATTAGTGTCGGTAAAATTAGTGACTAAAAGCTTTAATGTATATTGATAAGAATATTTTACCTAGATACGGTAGCAAAGTTCTCTCATTTGAATATATTTGCAATGACTCCTATGAAATGATATATTCTTGCTTTTAATCATACGGAAAATACATGCATCTTTCGAAATATATATGCATTCGTAGTCTAACTTTATTGTTTGAAATATTTTACCTTTTTATGGTAATGAAAGTATCAAATTACGTAATGATCAAAATATGTAAACATATGACGTATCATTACTGTAATAAACGTTAGTTCCGAAATAGTATATGGAATCAATAATTTTTCTAATTAGCGCAGTACAGCGGATCAGTGAAGTTTTGTTATTACTTTTTCAAACATTGGTTTTTAAACGATTAGTTAAATTCAGAAAAGAAGGCAGGATTAGCGGGTACTCGTTAGATTATTATAAGCGACGAAGATTTAGACAGCCTCAATTATTATAGAATAATAGGCGATCAATCAAAAATTAGACAGAAACAATACATTGCTTTTACAATGACCCTCTTATCCATTAAGAAGCTTCGTATTATTTACTGTTATGTAATTCAAAAATGCGTCAAATAATCCATCCCGCAGCGGTTAAAAGAACTAGTTAGTCGTAGCTATTTCAAAGCTATATTTATTTCCTTAAGACAATTTTTAAAACTAAAATGTTTAAGACTTTTTCTGTACTTAATAAAAGTTTCTGGCCACATATATCATATTTAGCATTTTAAGGCAGAAATGAGACCACCCGGTATCCATGAAGAGACCCAGAAGTATCTTTGTCATGGATATTCAAATTACAACATTACAATTTAAAAAAAAATATTAGTTTGTCTGTAAATGATAGATTATGTGTGCAAATTGAACCTTGTTATTAGACTGGAAGTTTTATATAGTATATACTTGACGTTTTACTACCGAATAGTGCATGGCGTGTGTGAACAAACTATTGTGATTGATTATTATTAAAGTTATTTTCTAGTCTGTGCAACATTGTTTTGATTAAAGAATTGTATCTGGACTTTCCTTCTTTAGTGTTTTCATTTATTAGTCCCCTATCGGTGAAAAGGGGGGGGGGGGGGGCTATAGTTTCAAATATGGTTTATCAGTCATTCCGTTCCCTTTCGTTTTCAAGACTTTTTCCCGTTACGGTGCTGTGCTTTGATTTCAAACTTCCTGTGTAGCTTTATAATAACGCTTGGGTTTGATCAATGCTCCACTTGATGCAGGTGGGAAAAGAGAAGACATGTACAGGACCATTTCATGCAGATTCTACTGTATTATTTCATCCAACGCAGCATTTATCACTAATAGAGTTCGGCTAGCATTTCTTTTTTTGCACAACTTATAAACAGGGATGGGGTAATTGGAAATGTGTGAAATTAATTACATTTTTGAAAGTAACTGGATGTAATTTGTAATTGAGTTTGTCTTCAACAACAAGTAACTGAATGTTTTTAAGTATATTACTAAAATAGCATGTATTTTTAATTACTCATTCAATTACATTTCAGTTACTTTTTAACCAAGCTAAAATTTTAAAAAGGTGTCTTAAATAATGCTCAGTTTGCCTACCAGTTTGACCTGAGCGTCTGTTTGTGCAATAATTAGGAACCTTGTTCACATGACAAAGAATTGGGAACTGTATATTGCTTATAACTCTACGACTGACATTCAAATTTCGGTTGTTCGCTAGTAATATATTTCTTAAGCATTGTACACAACGGAAATAGAAAGATAAAACAGGAACAAAATTGTGATCATGCCCCTTAAAGGTATAACTTTGTATAGGTGTGAACCCCCACATGCCCAAACACAAAATAGTCTAGTCAACTCAAAGAAAAATTAGTCTGAAATTGAACAAATTACAACAGAATTTTTTTGTCTAGTTTAGAATAGCAATAAGCACTCTGAATATAAAAAGTTTAGAGCATTCAAGTTAGGGGGAAGTGATTTTTTTAGGTCCTAAAAATGGCCGCCATGACACAAAGGCAACATAGAGAAAAAATCTTTTTTACATAAAATACTTTATGTTTTTCACTCTTAAATGAAAAATTATCACATAATTACATCAAATTGTAATAAAGTTTATAAATATTGGTGTTTAACGGTATTAAAACATTTTTATAGTTCTATTACATTTATTTAAATAGTTTTTTTAAAAGATTGAGTCATTGCCAAACATACAAAAACTTTTAGAACATGGTTACAGCACATTGCAGCACTTTATTCACTTGTATATAAAATATCAACAAAATGCATGTACATGTATGCAGTGTAATTAAACAGTTCATATTGGATATTTTCATTAGCATCAACTAAATTGTCCAATACGTCAGGCTCAGAAGATTTGTACAAGTTCCACGGCATTCGCCAAAACTAAGGGAACAATCAAAACCTCTCTTTCTACAAGTGCACCTTTTAGAGTCACAGTTGGTCTTGCAACTGCATTTGACTGTTTTACGAAGTGCAAAAAAAAAACAACAACAACAACATCAAAACCGCCGTCATCCTAACATCCAGACATGTCTTAAAGGGGCATGGTCACGATTTAGGTCAAATTCTTTTTTTCTGATTTTATTATTTACAATGCTTTAGGAATGCATTCCTAATGATCAACTGAAATATGAGAGTCATTCGTTAAGTAATAAGCAAGATACAGGGCTTACAATTCTTTGTCAAGTAAACAAGGCTCGTTCCCTGTTTTTGTTTACATAGGTTCAATATACCAGTAAAAAAATCTGTTTTAAGCTATTTTGTCAATCTTCTTATTTATTTAAAGTATAAATAGACAGTTCCTAACGTTTATCACATTCATTTTAGGTCTAAAACTGGAATTTTCACTTCAACATTCAAAATGTGAACAAAAGCTTTGTTTACATATCAAAGAATTGTAATTGTAAGCTCTGTAACTCGCTTATAACTCAACGAATGACACTCAAATTTTAGTTACCTATTAAAAATGCCTTACTGAAGTATTGTGAACATTAAAATCAGAAAAATAATTGTTGACCAAAATCTTGACCATGCTCCTTTAAACTTATTAGAACCTGAAACTCTTAATGAAGCATTTGGCAAATTGTTTATTTGACATAACTGATTAAGAGTGTTTCGGCGGTATTATAATAGGACATATCATTTCAAATTTGTAATAAGGCCCGCCCGTCAGGAGTTCATCTCATGCATAAATCAATTAATCTCGTTGAACTTCATTTGATTTTAATTTGGATCTAATGATTAGATCACCTATATTTTTGTGTTTATTGTATGCAACCGTATGAGGTGTTAGGAATAATTTTTTGCATACTTCGTCATGTTGAAGATTTTCCCAGTCGTTTCCTTAACGAGAACGATCTATCTCTGCTGGTAACTTGCAGGTAAAGAATTTAAAGAAAACTAAAATGCAAGTTTTAAACCTGTCAAAACATTGTTTGACACGTGCTGAACAATCTCTTGTAAGTGAAGAACTAAAATTTATACCAAGTCCTAAGCCGTACAATGCCAAAAACATTGTACTTAGAGATTTTGACCAAGCCTGGATGAAATTAAAGAATTTTTGACATAGGGAACTCTTGTCATAGCTATCTGAGATTTACTTATGAAATATCTCACACCAGTGTCAATTTCTTAGACACGACCATATACAAAGGAACAAGATTCTAGGATAGCCAGCGATTAGACATTCGCTCATATATCAAACCTACTAACAGCTTCCAGCACCTGCACAGACAAAGTGCTCATAGCTCATCAGTTTTCAAGGGCCTAATTAAAGGAGAATGTACCAGACATTCGAGAAATACTAGTAATCAAGCTGTATTACAAAGTATTTCTTAAAGATTTCAAAAGTCATCTCGAAAAAAGAGGTTACAAACAACCAGAAATTGAACTTATTATGCAAGAAACTCTTTCTGCAAATAGAATGGATCTTCTAAAAAACAAAATGAAGAAATACAATAAAAAGGCTGTGCCAAATGTTTTGGTGCCCAAATTTAACCAATCTATAAAAGGGTTAAGGAAACGACTGGGAAAATCTTCAACATGACGAAGTATGCAAAAAATTATTCCTAACACCTCATACGGTTGCATACAATAAACACAAAAATATAGGTGATCTAATCATTAGATCCAAATTAAAATCAAATGAAGTTCAACGAGATTAATTGATTTATGCATGAGATGAACTCCTGACGGGCGGGCCTTATTACAAATTTGAAATGATATGTCCTATTATAATACCGCCGAAACACTCTTAATCAGTTATGTCAAATAAACAATTTGCCAAATGCTTCATTAAGAGTTTCAGGTTCTAATAAGTTTAAAGGAGCATGGTCAAGATTTTGGTCAACAATTATTTTTCTGATTTTAATGTTCACAATACTTCAGTAAGGCATTTTTAATAGGTAACTAAAATTTGAGTGTCATTCGTTGAGTTATAAGCGAGTTACAGAGCTTACAATTACAATTCTTTGATATGTTAACAAAGCTTTTGTTTACATTTTGAATGTTGAAGTGAAAATTCCAGTTTTAGACCTAAAATGAATGTGGTAAACGTTAGGAACTGTCTATTTATACTTTAAATAAATAAGAAATTTGACAAAATAGCTTAAAACAGATTTTTTACTCTTATATTGAACCTATGTAAACAAAAACAGGGCACGAGCCTTGTTTACATGACAAAGAATTGTAAGCCCTGTATCTTGCTTATTACTTAACGAATGACTCTCATATTTCAGTTGATCATTAGAAATGCATTCCTAAAGCATTGTAAATAATAAAATCAGAAAAAAAGAATTTGACCTAAATCGTGACCATGCCCCTTTAGGCGATCATTATTTGATTTTTAGTTTTACGGATTTTTTTCCAAGAAAAGTCAAGTCGGAGGACGAAAAAAAAAAAAGACATGTCAGCTGCTGGCCCGGGTACTCAGAGGCAACTCTTGCTGCCACATATCACTACCACCTCCGATTGTGAGGACTCCAACTGCGCGCATTGCATGCAGACACTAGGTCTGAGGGTCTGTTGTTTTGCATTGGATGAATTTGTTTGCAAGTGTAGTTTCACTGCAGGGACCAACCTAGAGCAAAATTTTTGGGAGACTTCAATTCTCTCTAACAAAAAAAATAGAGAGAAGTTTGAGAAATCAGGGAGACTTCCATTACTTACCAATGGCATAACGCTAATGATGATATACACAGATTCAACCTTTAATAATTTAAATTAGATTAGAAGTAAGTCAATAAAAAAAAACAACTTTTAATAATTATGAAAAAAATTTACAAATTTATTAATTTAATTTATTTGAGGCATTCATACATTAAAAAGATGAAATGTGTTGTAATTGTCTTAAATGACAAATAACAGTGATAGTTTCTGTATATCTGTGTATTTTGGGGGTATTAGTACAACCCTTTGACCCAATTACAACCGTTATGTAGAGGGTTTTTTTTTTTTAAGATAACTGTAAACAAAGGGTTTTATGATTATTTAAACATTAATTTGGTAGAGTTATTAGCCAATTACAAGTTGCCACCTAATTGTAGCATCAACACTAAAAGAAATAAACATCGGTTGCACAGTATGTGGTTGCATCATCCGTATATTAGGCCTAACCCTAAAGATAAAACAGTCTCAGTAATTATCCTACTCACAACAGGGGTTAACTGAGGCTGTGAAAATGTCTTTAGAATACGTTAGGTATCATTTTATTGCCTTTTAGGTTAATTTAGACGATTGTGAACTCATAATACAGGGCGACTTCCAACTTCTCTTTTGGAGGAAATTCCGGCGAAGTTACCGACCAAAAAGCGACTATTTCGTCCAAGTCGCCCCATTTGAACACAACGAAACCAATCCAACGATGTTCTGCAACACCTTGACCTTCCTCAATCATTCTGCAAGCGTTTTTACATCCAGATTTAAATGTCTCAGTGATTTCCTATTATAAAACATGGGTTTGACTCGAGCAGCTTGAACTGAGCTTGAAAATTTTCGAATTTTTTTTTTTTTTTAAAAATGCAAATTTTTAGAGTCGGCGGATCCGTAAAACTAAAAATCAAATTATGATCGCCTTAAGACATGTCTGGATGTTAGGATGACGGCGGTTTTGTTGTTGTTGTTGTTTTGTTTTTTGTTTTTTTCTTTTCTTTTTTTTTTTTTTTGTTTTTTTTTTTGCACTTCGTAAAACAGTCAAATGCAGTTGCAAGACCAACTGTGACTCTAAAAGGTGCACTTGTAGAAAGAGAGGTTTTGATTGTTCCCTAAGTTTTGGCGAATGCCGTGGAACTTGTACAAATCTTCTGAGCCTGACGTATTGGACAATTTAGTTGATGCTAATGAAAATATCCAATATGAACTGTTTAATTACACTGCATACATGTACATGTATTTTGTTGATATTTTATATACAAGTGAATAAAGTGCTGCAATGTGCTGTAACCATGTTCTAAAAGTGTTTGTATATTTGGCAATGACTCAATCTTTTAAAAAAACTATTTAAATAAATGTAATAGAACTATAAAAATGTTTTAATACCGTTAAACACCAATATTTATAAACTTTATTTACAATTTGATGTAATTATGTGATAATTTTTCATTTAAGAGTGAAAAGCATAAAGCATTTTATGTAAAAAGATTTTTTCTCTATGTTGCCTTTGTGTCATGGCGGCCATTTTTAGGACCTAAAAAAATCACTTCCCCCTAACTTGAATGCTCTAAACTGTTTATATTGGCTTCAGAGTGCTTATTGCTATTCTAAACTAGACAAAAAAATTCTGTTGCAATTTGTTCAATTTCGGACTAATTTTTCTCTGAGTTGACTAGACTAAAATTGATTTTACACAATTGTGGAAAATTGTACAGTCTACTTTTAAATTGAGATTTTTCAAAACAGAAGCATAGAATATAGAAGATGCCTTTACATGGTTCAAAATATTTTAATTTGTTTCTTCTAAGGAATTTCAAAGTAATTGACCCCATCAATGGTTATGAAATTATTGATTCATAAATAGCTCTTCTATACATAATGATAAGTGCTCCGCCAATGAATCAATCGCGATTTTGTAAGAATGCATCGAAGATTCTTGGAAATTACTGGCCATGTATAAACAATATAGGTTAATAAAAACCATGTAACGATTATATCTTACCAATTGCAATTGTATAAATGGCAAATAATGAATACATAAAAAAGAATGCTTTTTTTTTTTTAACAAAGTTACAAGTTTCAATTTGGATACGAAACCTGACGTCATATTTCTTTAGCAAAGACTTCATAAAGCTCAAAAAGAGCAATATTTTATACTGACTTTGTATGAAATAAACATGATATTCAGATATTGTTTTAATTGCCTTAGATAATTTGTATCGTGTCATACAAAAATACTTGAAAACATGGCGTTTTTAAGACTCAAGACAACGTGAAATTATGACAACATAACAAACGTTACCATTTTAGCATTGTAAAACATCTCAAGAAAATGAATTATCTAATGTTTTACTTGTTCTTTGTGTTTTCATTTAAATTTTACATATTTGTCATGGACCATAGAAGTTTTTCTTGGATTTATCTAAATATAACCAGTTATCGTGATGAAAACACGGAGTTCTATAAGAAAGGAAAAGGAATTCGAACAAAATGAAAAAGAGAAAAGAGGTTTCGATGCACAGTTGAATAAAAGAAACAAGGAAGAATGTTTCAGGTAGAGTTCTGGAAATTATTCTTCAAATGTGGAAATCCGCTTGTACCAAAAAAAAAAGAAAAAAAATCGTTTGATAAATGGCGACACAAAGAGGCTTGGTTGTTAAATTATGCTTTAAACTATGGAAAAAAAACCTATAAAAAATAAAATGTTGCAAAAACAGCAAACAAACAGAACCAAGACATAACTATCTCAAAATCAAACAGGGGTTTGAACATTGACCTATCTATAAATTAAACAACTGCTGTTATGAATGATCAACCAACAATCAAACCAAGGGGACAAATGAGGGCAAAGACAACGGATAGAGACAACAAAGATACAATAAATAAAACTACCAAAAGCCGAAACAAACAATTAAACCGTTATGATAACAACGCAACATCATAAAGAAAATCGACAGAAAATGCCTGCATCTAACAATGATCATGCAAACATTGTCTACATAAGGAATCGTGTGACATATGTGGGGAAAGACGCTACACACTATATATATTGCAAGAGATGGCAAACCGAACCAAGGAGCAAGCAACTTAAATCCGTATTGCCCTACCGTGCAACTTAAATCAGATTTTATAAACCACGCAACTGCGGTATACATGTATGTAGATCAAGATTTAGAATCCTTTCTACCATCAAACAACATCGCACATGACCAAAAATAAAGTCCAACAGACTTTAAATGAAGCTGAAGTGGAATTTTTATGAAATGCTTTGAAATTTACCTCAACACACCATAGTATAATGTAAGAACTAAAGATATTTATAAAGGAGTACACAAGAAAATTGAAAGTAGCAGAACATTTTTATAAATAGAGTGAAAGTGAAACAGAGTCAGAAAAAGACATTGTACGTAACAAGTCGTATGTCAATCTAAGAAATTGTAAGAACAGCATATTATATACTGTTTGTGACTTCATTGTACGTAACAAGTCGTATGTCAATCTAAGAAATTGTAAGAACAGCATATTATATACTGTTTGTGACACTCTAAACAATCTACTTCGTACTAGTAACATCGAAAACGATAAAGCAATCTTCAACCTATTAAGAGAAGAAACCACAGCTCTGGAATCATTAACAAACGATGAATCAATGGCGATTAAAGAAACCGATGAAGGTGGTACAGTAGTGATTATGGATTCCAATTTCTATTGATATCATATAATGAAAATGTTGTCAAACACCGACTTTTATTATGAAATACCAACCAATAAAATATGCAAAAAATCAAGAATCTGTTAAAAATACCAAAACAAAATCATGCTTAACTAAGAAAGAAGAAGACTACTTAGCAAATTATATATTTGGACAGACTATACTAAAGAAACTATTAAAAAAAACCAGCTACATTTTGAAGGGGCATGGTCACGATTTAGTCAAAAATTCTTTTTTCGATTTTAATGTTTACAATGCTTTAGTAAGGCATTTTTAATAAGCAACCAAAATTTTAGTGTCATTTTTTGAGTTATGAGCGAGTTAAAGAGCTTACAATTCTTTGCTATGTAAAGAAAGCTTTTGTTTACATTCTGAGTGTTGAAGTAAAAAGTCCAGTTTTAGACCTTAAATGCATGAGTCATTTGTTAGAAACTGTTTTTTATGCTTAAAATAAACAAGAGGATAGACAAATCAGCTTGAAAAAGATTTTTACTGGTATATTAAACCTATGTAAACAAAAAACAGGGCACGAGCCTTGATTACATGACGAAGAATTGTGAGCCCTGTATCTTGCTTAAAACTCATCGACTGGCACCCAAATTTCATTTGATCATTAGAAACACATTGCTAAAGCATTGTAAATAATAAAAACCGAAAAATAAAACTTGACCAAAATCGTGACCATGCCCCTTTAAACAGGTTTGATTCACAGTGTTAGAGAACGAGTTGGCAATGTGGCTGATTGCTCTGGAGTAATCAATGGACTGCCATCTTAAGTTGAGTTAATTAGCCTTTTTAAGCTGACGTCCGAGTCAATAAAAAAAAATTAACGAGGGTTTGAATTTTTAGGGGTTCTCAGTCTTTATGACACTGGCTAGAAATGCAGGCTGTTGTATTTTACATTACCAATTCAACGACGGCAATTTCGAGATAAAGTTCCTTTCCACAGGATCCAGAACAAATGACTCCATTACTGAATGGTATTTCTCCGCTTTTGATGCTTTAAAGGTTGGGAACTGGAAAAGGATTGCCGTGATAATAGAAGCTAATCAGGCAATTACACTTTAGTCATCGAGGAAGCGTCTTTTCACGAAACCATTTTAAAATATAGCTTTACAGAAGCTGATTCTAAAGTCATTACCTTTAAAACACCAGGTATACTGAGAGTTGGGCTTTTCTTACCTACCAAAACAGGGAAAATATCGAACCATCGATCAGCCTCACTTCCGCTAACAGTTTGACCCTCTGTGTCTTCCAATGTCTGAAGAGTGTCCTACCATGTGTAAGCATAGCGTATAACAGCGCCACCAGAATCTGTTTTTACTGTGGTTTTTTTTTTGCCTGTCTGATTTCCTCTTCAAGTACTAATTTATATGTGTAAAAGCTTTACTGATTATGTTAGTAAGTGTTAATAGTTCTATTACGTTTAAACTTGTTTTCAAAGAAATTGCCATAGTTGAACTGTGATTATTCACTCTTTTATTCGTTGTCGTCCAAAGACTGTTGTTAAAATCTGTTATATATTGTAGTTCTTTTTTTTTAGAAAGAAGGCGTTACATTTATTGAAAAACACATGTTAACAGTCAAAGACGGGAAAATCGAATCTTCAGTGCTATTGTTTTTTTTATTGCTGTGAGGAGAAACATGTTTCCTACCATTCTGAAAAGAGTTTGTGGATTTTTTTTTAATTACGATGAATGAAAGAAGTCTATGAACAGATATTTATGATCATCGGAATGTTATAAAAACAGTAACAGAAATTTTTATTGTATATAATTATGTTTCTCTTTACATAGCAATGAATATTAATATTATCAGAATGTAATCATTATGCTGGCAATCAATCGAAATGTTACATGAAGTTATTCTACGATTATTTTAGCAATATTTCAAGTTTAGTAATTATAAGGTAATGGAAGGTTTCACATTACAAAATGGTCAAAATTGATATGCAAATAGTTGGTTACTACTGTAATGAATTTGGCTTAGCAAGACCAAATTAGATGAATTTAACATTCGTAAGAATGCAGATTGATAAAGCCCCTCTTTATCACCTAAATTTTACATAAAATGATCTACAAATGTAACTTACTTTCTACACTTATGAAGATTTAGGATATAAAGGGTGAGAAAAGATTGGTTAATTGATTTCAGAAAATTCGATGGATTAAGCTAACATTTTGTACATTGACTCTTAAAGAGAGATTCCGCTGGAAACCAACAATGTTGTTGAATTCTCACGGAATAAAAGCAAACAGAAATGTTTGTTGCAATCGATCCATTTTAAACGTCGGACATAGAAGAGATGAAATTGAGCACAGTATGAATATATAAGCCCGAACTAAGTTTGTCTCTTCACAAAAAGAACAAAGGGAGCTGATTATACTGACAGGCACTGAAACACGATGAAATTAAGGGCCTTCTACCAGCTTGTCTACCTCAGTGCTTTTATACCAAGTAAGTGTACCTTTTATACCAAGTAAGTGTATTTTTATACCACGTAAATGTACTTTTTATACCAAGTAAGTGTACTTATTATACAAGTTAGTTCAACTATCTCAAAATCCATAAAACTAAATACATTTTCAAAGCAGAGCAACACGAACCTCTAAAAAGATAGAGGTAGGATCAGGTGCCTAGGAGGAGGGAGCATCCTCTGCTGACCGGTCACGCCCGCCGTGTGCTCTTTGTCGTAATCGGGAAAAAACGGAAAAGTCCGTAGACAATTAGGTGATAATTATGGTCTAACAATTAGTATGAAAAACGTCAGTCAGCATGCGACCCTTTGGAAGATTGTATTTGCTGACAAGGTCGTATCTATTTCCACCATAAAAGAGAACGTAGAATGCAAAGCATGTTAAATTGTCAGTGTAGTTTTACGTCTGATATGTTGAAATATCGTGCAATTGGTAATTTTGATCCTTGTAACAGTCAACAGTTTGGAGATTAGTACACAATACTGGTATCCTTTTTCTTTGAATCACTTTTATGATTTCTCCACAATGCGCCCTGAATACGTCAAAAATTCACAATGCTCTCTGTGAGTCTTGTAGTCCTGGACGATTTTTGTTAACCGAAAGTAGGCATGAGGATTTTTGCAGTGTATTCCATTTGGATGGAATTATTGTTTAAGTGATTTAGACTTTGTTTAATATGGCAGTGGGTCTGTAAGAACAACACGTACATGGTATTTCAAAATGATTAAACAATACAAATCTTCCAAAACTATCGGTATCTGGCGCTTGTCATCCAACCCAGCAATCGGGATCGTTTGAGAACTCTAGACGTCCATGGTCAAGTTTGACAAAGTCTTGTAGAATAATTGATACAGGGCTAAGGGGGCATTTAATTTGAAGAACGATTTTTTCCAGCAATTGCTAAATGTTTTATGCATTTCTGCCGACAAAGCGACCCAACAAGCTCTAATACGGTCGTACTACAGGAGTGCTTTGATGGCATGTCTTTGATACGAAGGGCGAGGCGACAAGCATCTGAATTTAGCAAACTGCTGACAGAAACAAGACTCTAGCAAGCGGGAAATCGACGGTATTTTGAAACGAACTATATATTTGTACTGGAAACATGTTTGATAAAAGTAAAATATTATAATTAATCATTTTAAAGATAACATACAAAACATTCGGCACCCTGGGGCCTGAACCCGGGTCGCCTGGGCACGATTTCACAACTCTAACAAATGTACGCTTCAGAACTTTAGAGTCTAAAATGTCGAAAATGCGTAAATTGATTTTTAAAACAAATTTCATCTTCTGAAGTTATTAAAGCGTTATTATCAAAACTAAGAAAAAAAAATCTAAAGTCCAAAGAGTTGAAAAATTGTTTTTTCGTTCCTTCCGGTGGCAGCCGGAAATTTAGTTTAGAGTAAGATTGAAAAGTTTAGTAGAAATCTTCTGATTCGTTAAAACTGAAGAATATAATGATAGGGAAGAGAAACAAGGCAATAACAAAAAGGTCTTCCGTTTTCGACCTAAGTAATGCAAGCCGAAGAGTTTGTTCACTGAGTTTATAAATATCACATTTAAATTTTATCCCATTCACAATAATTTGCATGGACATTTGAAAAAAAAATGCTAATCATTTCGAAAATCTGAAAAAGAACTTGATACCTTGTCAAAGTGGGTTAAAAGCATCAGATGTATATTAAAATCCCGCATTGAACGAATGAGAGGTCAAATGAAAACCATCTATCCCTCTGCTTTCAATTAAGCAAAAGTGAGAAAAGAACAAGATGGATTGCACGATCAGTATTTACTGGTCCCTGCTGATAATGCAAGTAACAACATTGTCTTTATTTGTAAGGCACATTATATTAATCGCATTTTCAAAGAACTACGTTTTGATTCTAAACATGGTAATCCTACTTGCACCCATAGCACCCTTTCCAAGCAGGAAATACTTCAAAATCATACATCGGTTATGGATATCTTTAATATCCCTAATACACAAAATGAATTTGATTTATCTTATTTGTACTGGATTCCAAAGCTTCACAGATATATAGCAGGCTCCAGTATGTGTTCTACCAAACCTCTCTCTTTACTACTTACTAAAATTCTTACAGTAGTGAAAGAGTAACTTTAAGAGTACTGTACAACAATATACTTTAGAAGTGGTGTGAATCTGATGTGGATACTGAAAAACTCTAAAGAATTATTAGAAACTTTGAGGTCACAAAATCCTACCAAAATCAATAGCATTAAAACGTACGATTTTTCAACGCATTATACAACCATTCCCCATGACAAATTAATATCTAGGCTTTTTGATATCATCGACAGTTGTGTTTTTTTAAATAAAAATTGAAGTCTTAAAAATGCTCAACTTGTCATTAGAAATCCAAAAAAATATTTTGTTAAAAAATTCTGAAGTTGACATTAAAAAGATGCTTGAGTTTCTGAAAAACAACATCTATGTAGGAAATCAAGTCTTCCATCAATCTGTTGGAATTCCCATGGGTACCAATTATGCTCCATTGTTAGCAGACATATTTTTGTATTCTTATGAAAAAATAATTTATTCAAAAACTTGTACGTGAAATAAAAAAAATCACTCGCTGTGGCCTTAAACTCAACATTCAGGTATATCCACGACGTATTATCAATTAAAAACTGTTATTTTCATACTTACGTCGACTCGATGTATCTCAGTGAACTTGAAATAAAAGATACTACACAATCTGAATCACCTGTTTCATATTTGGATATTTTACATTTACACATTCTGAATCCCTGTTTCATATTTGGATATTTTACTGGAAATGGACATTGGTGGTAACCTAACAACAAAACTTTATGATAAACGCATTGACTTCAATTTTTCTATAGTCAACTTTCCTTACCTATGTAGCAATATACTTTCATCACCTGCATATTTGTCTCTCAGTTAATTCGATACGCAAGATATGCTCTTCGTATGAATAGTTTCTTAGGCGAAGCAAACAAACAACTGACAAACAAGTTGATAAAACAGGTATATCGACAGTTTCGTTTGAAGTCATCTTTTCGTAAGTTCTATGGTCGATACAACGACCTTGTCAGCAAATACAATATTCCACTAAGTCGCATGCTGACTGACGTTTTTCATACTAATTGTTAGACCATATTTAATCACTTAATTGTCTATTGTCGGCCTTTTTCGTTTTTTTTCCTCTTACGACAAAGAGCACATGGCGGATTCGACCGGTCAGAAGAGGATGCTCACTCCTTCTAGGCACCTGATCCTACCTCTATCTATTTGGAGGTCCGTGTTGCTCTGCTTTGAATCTGTATTTTGTTTTATGGATTTTTGAGATGGTTCACGGATTGTTTTTTCATATACATATATTTACATTCCACATATTTTTTGCTTGTAAAGTGTGTTGAAAGCTACGGCAGTTATAACACTGTAATGCACACAGGGTACTCAAAGGTTAGAATGAAGAGTTTTATTATGACATCACAAACGTTGAACGCTGTTGACTGCAACGTCACAAACGAAAATCAAAGTTCACGCTTGCGGCTGTTACTGTGGCTCTTCCATATATATGAACTTACCCTTATGATAAAATAGGGATTTTAAGGTATAAATCACATTTGCAGACAATGCAAAAAGTTAAAAAATGTAAATATAAGCATTAAATCATGGTTTTTTTAAGTATACAGGCTCATAACTGCAACGATGTGTGCATACAAATTTTCATAACGCGCTTACGCACGTTACTCAATTTGTATGCACACACCGCTGCAGTTATGAGACTGTATACTTAAAAAAATCATGATGATTCAATGCTTTAATATATCATGCATGTATATTTTCTGGATTCTTCATCACTCAATCTACTAAAATAAATGAAAAAATACAATGCTGGAATACAAATAATCTAATTAAAAATATCGTCTAAATTTGTCTAAATATGTCGTTTTACCGGTGTCTAGAGCGTATTTAAATATATTTACATTCTACTGTGTTTTTCCATTAAATTCTGTGATGTTTAAATGCCTCTAATTGCATTAACCAATCAATGGGTACTCAAAGGTTAAAATGACGAGTTTAATTATGACATCACAAACGTTGAACGCTGTAAACTGCAACGTCACAAGCGAATATCAAAGTTCACACTTGTGGCTTTTACTGTGGCTCTTCCATTAATATTAACTTACCCATAGGATAAGATAGGAATTTCAAGGTATAAATCACATTTGCAGACAAGGCAAGAAGTTAAAAAATGTAAATATAAGCATCAAATCATGTTTTTTTGAAGTATACAGTCTCATTACTGCAGTGATGTGTGCATAAAAATTTCCATAACGCGCTAACGCCCGTTACTCAATTTGTATTCACACACCGCTGCAGTTATGAGACTGTATACTTCAAAAAATCATAATTCAATGCTATAATTAATAACATGCATGAGTCAGGTAAGAAATTTAAAGTTTCTGGACGAGAATCGACACCACCTTTCAAAAATATCAAAACTATATATTGTCTTAATTTTCCGCGAATTTTATCAAATTTACATGACAAATTGTACAATCCATATGTATTGTTGACACCGATATTTTCATCAACAGCATTAGCAGTCATTTAATGTTTAGAGAGATACAGGACACTGAACGTAACTATCATTACAGTGATGCTTTGATGTGCTAACTCTATTTTGACGTCATTATTGATTTTTTTTTTTTTTTTTTTTTTGGGTGTTTTTTTTTTTTTTATTATCAACATTATTCACAAGAGTAAACAAATATACAAAAACTTCAAAAATTTCAATTATAAGCGTACAGACATCTTGTATAATTCCTGAATTTTTCATATTAATGCTACAAATAATGTACAAGTTTTCATTGAGAAGACATTTAAAAGTATCTAACTATTTGTCTTTAAACTTGTATATTAGTTCATGTTTATATATATAAATATTTATACATAGAAATACTGTTTTTAATTTTGGTATATAATTGTTTATGTAATATGTATTTAGAGATACATGTACGTCGATAATCTATAGATATGCATAACTATGACTCACAATACTTGCATCTAATATACATGTGCAAACACACAAAAAAAATTTGTACACAAATATGAAAAAACTTACATAGTAAGCTATCATAGTAAAAGGTAGAAATATATTAAGTAAATGTACATGTAATACCCTGGCTAACCCGGAGGACAAACACATCTACATACAGTCCATCACATGGTCCCCGGGTGTAGCACATAGGCAGACCCTAAGTGTCTAGGGTATACAATAGTAATCACAATATATTTATTAATGTTTTAAGTTTTGATGAATATTTCGATGATTTTAAGTACAATGTAATGTAACTCATATCTCTAATTAAGTAATTCTTTACATATTCGTTTAGACTTTGAGAGGTTTCATTTTTTTCTTCAAATCTACATAAAATCTTAAATTTGTAAATTCTGTAAGCAACATAAGATATAATATTATTTAAAAATTGTACCTTGAGGTTATTTTCATAATAGAAGCCTATGAGTACATGTTTCCACATAATATCTAAATGCAAAGTCGTACACAGTTTTGACCATATTTCTTTGACATTGTCACATTCAAAAATAAGATGTTCAACGTTCTCTGTTGTGTCTTGACAATAATCACAACATCTTCTTGGTCTTAACTTACATTGATGTAAAAATAAATTGCAACTTAATATATTATTCAATAATTTGTAATTAAATTCACATATGTTCTTATCATATATGTTTTTAATTTTATTAATGTATATTCTTTTCCAGTTTTCTTTCTGAACGTTAAACATGTTCTTATAAAAAGATTTATAAATGGGTTTTTGGAACTTAGTAGTCAACAAATTTTCATAAAAGAATTTACATTTTTTGTCTGTTATTGTATGCCATCCTAAATGAAATGTATAAATTTTCTCAACATTACTTTTTGTGTATTGACTACATGTCATATCAAAATTCACGCATTGTTGTCTTATTACGTTTCGTAAAATATTATATTCACATAGCAAATTACATTTTTTCAACAAAATATCAGATAATTCATTTAGTGTTTTCATTTTGCCATCTTTCTTGAAAAGATCTTTTACATATAATATACCACTTTTTATCCATCGTAAAAAACACAACACTTTGCCTTTATATTTAAATAGTTCGTTGTTCCATAGGGGTTGTTGTACAAATGTTACGTTTGACATGTTAAGAATGTTATTTTGTTTTTTACAACTATTAAAACAACAAAATATTTCTTGATAAAATTTAGGAATATGATTAATAACTGTAAAATCTTCCATATTTCTCTTTGTCGTTGATAGTATGTAGTTCAAATTAAGGTTGACCCTTTTCAAATAAGCATTAATGACCTCATTAATTAAACATGACTCTGATAATCTATTAACCCAAGATGCTTTCAGTGCTTTTAACTTGAGTTCTATGTCTATTACACCGATCCCGCCTTCTTCTATTTTTCCTATTAATGTATTTCGTTTAATTCTGTCATGTTTGTTCCAAATAAAATTGAAAATGGCTCTATTGACTTTCTTAATAAAATCATTTTCGGGAAGTGGGAGAATAGATGCAATGTAAATTAATTTTGACACAGCTAAATTATTAACAACACACGATTTGCCAAATATAGTTAGTTTTCTCTTTTTCAATGACTCAAACAGTTTTTCCATGTCGTTGTAAGTTTTCATCCAATTTAACTCATTACATTTATTTTTATCATGACCGATGTGAATTCCTAAGCATCGCACTGCACTGTTTGTTACTTTTACTCCTTCTATAATTTCATGTTTATCTTTTAAATTGCCCATGAGTATACATTGGGATTTATTCAAATTAATTTTTGATCCTGCATGGCAGCAAAATAGTTCAACAGTCTGTAATGCCTTTTTTAGAGATGAGGAGTTTTTTAAAGTAAGAGTTATATCGTCTGCATATTGCAAATATTTAATCTCTTTATGCGTATCGTTAAATTGAAAACCATTTATTGTATTATTGTTTTTTAATTTTAAAGCTAAAATTTCTGCTATAAAAATGTAAAACATTGCTGAAATTGGACATCCCTGTCTTATTCATCTTGACATTTTACATATCCATCCATTATTTTTTACTTTAAAGACTGGATTTGTATACAAAATCTTAACCCAGTTTATGAAATTATCCCCAAAGTTAAATTTTTTTAAGACATTAAAGAGAAAATTCCACTCAACAGAGTCGAAAGCTTTTTCAAAGTCTAGAAATAATAGAATCCCATCATTATTATTTTCTGTACAATATTCATATATGTCCAATATTAATCTCGCATTAACGCCAATATAACGACCCTTAATGTAAGCCGATTGCTCGTTTCCGATTAATTTATTAATAACCTTTTGTAATCGTCTAGCAAATATGAATGCCATAATTTTGTAATCAGTATTAGTTAAACTTAAAGGTCTATAGTTTTCTAGACTTTTTCTGTCGCCACTTTTAAATAGAACTGTGATTAGTGCTAATCGTTGAGTATAACTTAGCTCTTTTTTCATATACGCTTATGAGTAAATCAAAAAATATTGGTGAAATATATTCCCAAAAACATTTATAAAATTCACAGGGCAGTCCGTCTAAACCAGGGGATTTGTTGTTTTCATATTAAACACCGCTTCTTTGCACTCGTCTAAAGTTGGTAAAGCATCACATATTAGCTTATCTTGTTCATTAAGGGTTGGACATTTAATGTCATTAATATAATTAGAGATTTTATTGCAATCGATAGATTTCGTCGTGTACAGATTTTCGTAAAAATTGCATATTTCTTTAATAATTTCTGAGTTTGTATTGATTATTTTGTTATTAACATCTTTTAATCTTTAATGGTATTGTTAGTTTGATTTTTCTTTTCTAGTTCTAGGAAATAGCTTGTATTTTTTTCACCTTCATTTATCCATCTCTCTTTTGATCTTATTTGCGCGCCTTTTGCAATTTCGTTTTGTAGTTTATCAAGTTCTGATTCAAGATCACTTTTTTCTTTCATATTAATCTTTTCACTTGGTAGAGTATCTATTTCATCGATTTTCTTTTCCAAATTTTGTATTTTTGATTTTTTATTGTTTGATGACTTTTTTGCGAAGTTTATTGAGAAGTCGCGTACTTTGAGTTTAAAAGTTTCCCATTTAGAAAAAGCATCTAGTGAATTGTCTAGATCTTTAAAAATATTTTTTATTCCTTCTCTATACTCATCGTTATTAAGATGTGATGTATTTAGTTTCCAGTACCCTGGGCCTCTTTTTAATTTATCAAATTTTACAATTATTTTCAAAAAACGGTGATCGCTCATTCTATTTCCTTTACTATGAGTACCTGGAATGCGTTTAACTTGAATTTTTTCAACAAGTTCAGAGGCTAATTTACTTGTAAATATGAAATATGAAATCAATTCTGCTTTTTGGGTTGTTTTCCGAATCGCACCAAGTATATCCCTCTGTATTAGAATTTTTTAGTTTCCAAATATCTACAAGATCTAAATAATTAATAATTTCTGCTAACTTTTTGTGCGATTTATCATTTTTTCTTTCAAAGGAACAATTAAAATCACCACATAAATATTTATCACTTTCTTGTAAAGAATGCAGTGTAATAAATCTGTTCATCCTTTCGAAAAAAGCCGTACGTTTTGAATCATCATTTGGTGCATATATATTTACAAACGTGAAGTTTTTATCATCTATTTTTACGTTTACTAAAAGTTTTCTACCATCTTCCGAACGGTGGGTATTTTGAATTACCAAATTTAGTTCTTTACGAAAAATAATAGTGACCCCTCTGCTAAACTGAGAGTTTGAAAATGCATGCACAGATGTTCCATCCCAATAAAAATTATATTTGTTTTCAAATTTTTGAATAAAATGAGTTTCT
This sequence comes from Magallana hongkongensis, assembly GCA_015776775.1. Taxonomy (NCBI): domain Eukaryota; kingdom Metazoa; phylum Mollusca; class Bivalvia; order Ostreida; family Ostreidae; genus Magallana; species Magallana hongkongensis. Next base: position 1,569,199 of record CM027474.1, on the reverse strand, counting down.
TGAAGAAAAGCTATATCTACTTTTTTTTCTTTTAACCATGTGTAAATCTTATATCTTTTTTCACTAGAATTGAATCCTCTTACATTGACTGACAGTATATTTAATTGATTCATTTCTCAAAGGTTTTTTATTACTTTGTGTTATATGTGTTTATATATAAATACCATAATTCAAAATATTAAAAAGAAAAAAAAAATACAAATAGTAATGATAATCGATACATTGACATGTGTTCTTTTAGTTCATTCGTTTTTCAAATAATTTTCTTATGTAAACTACAGTACATATAACAATAATTTTCATATGTAGTTTAAAATACAGATTAACTGACGTAGGTCTCACCCTCCGATTCCGAACTCTCGGAGTCGGGATTGCAGCCAGATGCATCACTGTCTGATACCGCACGCAATGTTTTCAACATGTCAACGATGTTTCGTTGCTTTGCTTGTTCGCGGTTTTGTTTTTGTGCTTTCGGTGCGTTATCACTTAATTTTCTCTTGCGAACTTTTTCGCCACTTTTTTAATGATCGTTCCCAAGGTGTTCTTACCAGGCCATTTATCTTGTTTTGTGTTGATGGTCCCTGTCCTATCCAGACCGGAGCCCCATTCGTCGTTGTAGGTGGTTTCCACGAACGTGGTAGATTGTTTAGCTGATCGTATTTTTTCTTGAAACAGTTTTACTTGCACGCTTTTATTTTCAATAACTTCTTCCATCACTGCCTCCTTAGTGGCGTTCCATTGTTCGTTCGTTTTAATTTTTTTCCCGAGTCGCATAGCTGAGAGAGCGTCTTCCGCAGCTGTTATTTTACTCGCAGCATCTAAATCACCACAACGAATCGCTTTGGTGTATTGAAACGCATGTTCGGCGGATTTATGTTTGACGCCGTAGATATCCAATTCGCACGGGTAAAAATTAGACAGAACGTCTTGTGATCCGCTGAATGGAGCGATATGCTTCTGGACTTCATAGTGTGGACATTCTTTCTGTCCCGGTAAATGACCAGGCTTTTGACATACTTTGCAGCAAGAATCGTTCTTACATATTAATTCTGTATGACCTGTTTTCCAACAGTTTGTGCATTGAAGTATGTGGTTGTTCTTTGGCTGTCCAAAGTGCAATATTTTACAACGAAGACCTGCACATGTATATAATTTCGGAAGACTTTCTCCAGCAGGTAGAGGCTCAATATACATGAAACGTGTACCATTGAGAATACTAGTCATTTTATTTGTAACTGGGTGACGAATCTTTTCGTACAGTATTTTGCTTGTGAGTTTGACTTTCAGTTTATTTAACATTTCATGTACGGCAGATTCGTCAACTGATAATGGTAAACCACATATGCGTATTTTAAGTGTTTGCTGAGACACTGATGTCGCTCCCGAAGAGTACGGATTTGTGTCGTAAAAAAAGCAGAAATGCCGTTGATTTCTATGCCCTGTGTTAACAGTTTGTTTCGGCTTTCCAATGTTTTCAAATAAATGCGCCACAGATTGCGGTCTAACTGTAGACAATGTAGGTCATCACCAATAACACGCATAATTGGATCTATAAGATCATAATCTGATAATCTCTTGTCTTCAGATGTTTGAATATCTGAGTTTTTCAGGTAAAGCGGTTTCAATGTACGGTCGACTGGCTGTGAGTTTTCGCTCACACTACCCGTGTTACCTGTAGTACCTGTGGCCATCGTATGTTCAAGTATGCGTGACCGATTCACCCAGTTCAAAATATATACACAAAATATGAAAATGAATAATACGATGAAAAAGCGAAATATTTTACACATCCAAGAGAAACATATATACACTTATCTATATGCGAAGTCATCCAGTCAAAAAAGATAGGAGCCCTGAGAAACACGTCCCTCAGTGTTCATATCACGTGACCAAAAACGTCATTATTGATTTGATTGTATGATGCTATGATGTCATTTATGCATTATGACGTCAAACACGATTTGATGGAACTTTTTTCCGTACTTGAGGAGTCTCGAGTGAGAAAGTTTCAAACATACGATTACCTTTTTTTTACAATGAAAGGTAAACTTCTGAGTAAACTATGTGCAAAGTATAAAGTAAATTGAACGGATAGTGTATATATTTACCGCGTCAAATTTATTCGTATGGTTTGGTTTGGTTTGAACATATTTTAGTGTAAAGATGGTTTATACAATAGGATCAGGCACAAGATCTGCAAACTTAAAACGCCCTCTTCTTTGAAATTTCGAAACAAAATTTACACTTTTACGAAAAAATGACAATATCAATTGTCATAATAAAATACCAACACTGAAGTTACAAATGTATACCAAAGTAGATAAACATTTACAAAAGAAATAGAAAATTATAATAATTTTTTATATTCCAATTTTATACTGGTTAAATCCATCCAGATCTCTTTGAAAATTAGCTGAACGTTAAAAAATAAATTTTCATTTTCTGCAATATCGATGGAGTTATCTCCCCATAACAAACATGAATGTCGATAATATGTACAAATTGTATTCTAAAGATAACACTGAAAAAATCATTTCGTGGTATATTATATTTTGCACAAGAAAAAATAAGTAATGATATGCATCTTCTACTTTTCCACATGAGCATAAGGGACTGTCAATAATTTTGCATCTATATAAATATTTTTTTTGAATATACAATTGTGTCGAAGTCTATTGTGAATTACATTCCAGTAACGTTCTCCATATGAAAAATATTATGATAAGGTTAAGATACAGCTAGAAGACAGAAAACTTTTCTTAAAAGATTTTAATGTTGGCTAGTTTCTATTTTCTAAAGAATATACCATTCCACACAATCTATGGCTATTGGAACAAAAGATGATTTATAAATATTTATTCTACATTTTGGAATACTGTAATTTTGAGATTGTCTTGAAGTATGAGTAGAGTCTAGCGAGCGAGTGCTTGGTAAAATATTTTAGTTAGATATTCAGGCACTAAATTGTGATCTATTTTATACATAGTTGTTTTTAACTTTTCTTTTCGTCTATCAAGAAAGCGATTCCCACCCAGTTTCTTGATATCGTGATGCTATTGAGATCAACCCTTAACTATTCTCGCTCCTGCTAACTGCTAACTGTAAATTTCAAGCTTGTCCTGATCATAATTTGAATAGCCACTACAAACTTCGGATGCATATTCCAACTGGGGTCTTATAAAAGTAGTATATAGTAAGGATATTGTTTAACGACTGACCTTGACCTTGCTTTTTAAAGAAATTTGTAGGCATTTCCTATTATAGAATCGATGTATGTTGACCAGCCAAGATCTTGTTTTAAAGTAATACGTTTATGCTTTGACACAAAATCCAAAGCACGGTCTTGAAATTTTAAACATTGAAACTGTGGAATTTTCCTGGATCTTAATAAAATTGCTTTAGTTTTTAAAGGATTAAATTTCAAGAGCTGTTGCTTGGACCACATATCAATGCAACACAAGTCATTATTAATAAATGATTCAATGTCATGAATATCAGTTGAACAATGTTGTAGAGAATTGTCATCAGCATACAGTCTACATAAACTGGACATTTTTTCTGCTACATCATTAACATAGATAAAAAATAAAAGAGGTCCTAGAACTGACTCCTGTGGAACACCAGCATATTAAAATAAATACATAGACATGGCATTTCTATGTAAAACTCTTTGACTTCGACCACTTAAATAACTTTCAAACTACTTAAGTAAATTTCCACTAATTCAATATGACTACATGTATTTGAAAATTATTCCCCGATGCCAAACTCTATCATATGCTTTTGATAAATCGCAAAATAACATAAAACAAAATTTCCCATCATCAATGGCTTTAACAATATAATCATACGTCTCAATGAGTTGATAAACAGTGGAATGCCCTCACTTTCAATTTGCTTCCGACGCCACTGTGTAGTTTATAAAACTGCAAATCATGTTACATATGTAGCTATCAAGGAGTTCATCCTGACGACGCGATGAACACAGAACGCTTTGGTTGTTTTTAATTACAAGAATTTACCTAAATAATGTTTCATAATACTGTCTGTCACCACTAAGCATCCTTATTCACCCCGGTTTCCACATCCATGCTACACAGTTATTTCTTTTCTTTTATAATTGCATTTTAAATCTTTGACAAAATCAATTTTATACCAATTTTTTGTTGTAGACATAGTTATGTTGAAAAGCTAGTAAATCTTCGAAAATGGGTCACTGAAGCGGTGAAACGTGTTATATATATATATATATATATATATATATATATATATATATATATATATATATATATATATATATATATATATATATATATATATATATATATAATTGCTATCAAAATACCTCCCTTGCAAGGATAGAGAACATCTAAATGTGTTAAAAAGCAAATACCATCATTAACAAATGTACACTGCAACGTCATATTCCACCTTAAGCCAAACGTTACGACTACCCTTGGCCAGGTGTAGGTTTTTTGGTTAACTAAGGTCGGGCGCAAGGTTACGTCTTTTATTGAAACGGACCTTAGTCTAAGATTTAACAACATGTTAACCGAATTTATGCCTGACTTACGCCTTTTAGTGAAACGGGCTCCTAGAGCATTGTGGAATTCTAAATATGAACTATGTAGGGTATAATACGGTTTGGGCCTTGACCATTTAAGGATGGAGTTAAAAATTAAAACTGAAAACAAATACTAACTAAGGGTATAAAAGTTTAGATGTATTTATAAAAATTAGTTGTCCCCTAAAAGGTACCCTTGCTCAAATCGATTCTGTGATTATCAAAATTCTTCTGAGAGTTGTTTACGTTTAATCTTTTACAGATTTAAAAGGAGCATGTACCACTGATAAAATCCTCTTGAGGTGGCCATTGACTCCAGAAGTTTGTAGTGACCAGGTCCTATCTAACCCTGACCTACGGTTCTCTAACTGTCCTCACCCGTTCGTCCAGGACCTTCCTGCTCCTCACACACCGCCGGTCTCTCCATTTTCCGTCAATCTTTCCGCCGATTCAATCCTGGATTTACGTATTACTACTGCGCCGTCCGGGGATTATGGATTCTCAGCCTTTGTAAAACCAGCTACAGATGACGACAGTTGTATTCTCCATTACAAATCCGACGACGGCAGTTTTGAGATGAAGTTCTTTTCCACAGCCTCTGGAACTAATGCCTCTGTCATTGGATGGGACTCCTGCGCTTCCAGTGCCTTACAGGTTGGAGAGTGGCAGAGAATTGCAATGGCAATGGATGCTAGTCAGTCAAAGCTCAATTTAATCATTGAAGGAGCACCTTTTGACGACACTGATGTGAACATCTTTGGATGGAAGCCTGAAATTATAGCCCCTAGCTTTAAAACACCAGGTACACTGAGAGTTGGGGGATGTTTTGACGGAGAAACATTCAGCGGATTGGTGTCATGTGTTGGTTTTGTTGGGGACAAAAACATTGACTGTTCCTCGGGTTGCTATGATTCAAGTTCCTGGACTTCATGTAAGCTTTTAAATCTCTAGCTAACAAAGCTGTAGTTTCAAGAGGAGGCACATTTAAGAATATCGAAATATTTTGTTAAAGAAATGGAGTAGTTTAAGAGACGTGAAATGTGGGTCTAAATACAAAATCAAATATTCATCGGCCATAACAAAATGTTGAATTGATGATAAATTATGACACCTTTACTTTTCGACGCTCTTCCTGGCGTCTCACTTTCCAGGAAAGAAAATTTCAATTAAAATAAACAAATAAATGTGGTAGTCACAAGTTTTGCATGCATATTTGGTTGGTTTTCTTTAACTTTCTAGACTCATGTATACTTTCAGTCAATATGTATCCAGAGAAAAGACACTATGGGACATTCTTGCCGACTGAAAGCGGGAAAATACCAATTCAGACACCGATCAGCGCCACTTTCGCCGACAGTATGAGTTCTTGTGCATTACAATGCCTGAAGGATGTCTTACTTTGTGTAAGCTTGGCGTATAACAGCATCACCGGAGTTTGTTCTTTTTATCGGGATTTCTTTTTCGTTACCCTGACTGCCTCTCCTAATACTACCCTCTATGTTTTACAGCCATACTGAGTTCTTGATTGTTAACAATTCTATTCGGTTTATTATTGTTTTTACTAAATAAAAACTTTGCCAAAGTTGCATCAGACATGTTTTAAATACATCAATCTATATTCTTTCATGTCCAAAGATACTTGTTTAACCTTTTCCTTAGCAGCTTTTTCGCCGCCTATTGAAGATTTTCATAACAAGAGGCCCAGGGGCCACATCGCTCACCTGAGCAACAATTGCCTTAATTCTGATCAAATTAGCATTGCAGTATCAAAATATCTTGACAACTGACTACAGTAGATCTTGCTAAAAAAAATTGAAAATATGCCAATTTTTATCCACCTCTTATTTTTTTGGTAAATACCAAGCTTCTTTTGTTGTTGTACCTGTAAAAAGATTATTCTCTATTCCTATATTTCCCCCCCCCCCCTCCCCATTTCGTGGCCCCACTTTTCTCTAGGGAATCATGGTTTCATCAAACTTAAATCTGCATAACCTGTGCTTTCACACTAAGTACTGAGTTTTGGACCGAAAACTTTCCCAGAATATTTTAAAAGATTTTCTCTATATATTCCTATGTAAAAATTCAAATCGCCATCACGGTCCCGCCCTACCACTAGGGACTGTGATTTTGCAAATTTTAATTTACACTACCTGTGGATGCCTCTATACACAAGCTTAAGCTTTTCTGGCCAAATAGTCTTTAAAAAGAAGATTTTTAAAGATTTTCTCTATATATTCCTGTGTAGAAATTCATCCCCCATTGTGGTCTCACCCTACCCCTGGACTATTAATAAACAAACTTGAATCTATATGATCTGGGGATCCTCCACTCAAATTTGGGCTTTCCTGGCCTAATAGTTTTGAGAAGAAGACTTTTTCTCTATACATATATAAAAATTTATCCCCCATTGTGGCCCCGCCCTACCCCAAGGGACCATGATTTGAAAAAACTTAAATCTACATTATCTGAGGATGGTTACACGCCAATTTGAGCTTTCTTAGCCAAAAAGTTTTTAAAAGAAATTCTTTTAAAGATTTTCTCTATATATTCCTATATAAAAATTTATCCAACAATTGTGGCCCCACCCTACCCCCAGGGACCATGATTTGAACAAACTTTAATCTACACTATCTGAGGATGCTTCCATTTTAATTTGAGCTTTTCAGGCCTAATAGTTTTTGAAAAGAAGATTTTTAAAGATTTTCTTTATATATTCTTATGTAAAACATGATCCCCCTATTGTGGTCCCACCCTACCCCCGGGGACCATGATTTGAATAAACTTGAATCTACACTATCTGAGGATGCTTCCACTCAAAGCTGAGCTTTCCTGGCCTAATAGTTTTTGAGAAGAAGATTTTTAAAGATTTTCTCTATATATTCCAATGTAAAACTTGACCCCCCAATTGTGGCCCCACCCTACCCCCGGGGACCATGATTTGAACAAACTTGAATCTCCACTTCCTGAGGATGCTTCCACTTAAAGTTGAGCTTTCCTGGCCTAATAGTTTTTGAGAAGAAGATTTTTAAAGATTTTCTCTATATATTCCCATGTAAAACTTGACCCCCCAATTGTGGCCCCACCCTACCCCCGGGGACCATGATTTGAACAAATTTGAATAAACACTTCCTGAGGATGCTTCCACTCAAAGTTGAGCTTTCCTGGCCTAATAGTTTTTGAGAAAAAGATTTTTAAAGATTTTCTCTATATAATCCTATGTATAACTTGATCCCCCAATTGTGGCCCCACCCTACCCCCGGGGACCATGATTTGAAGAAACTTGAATATACACTACCTGAGGATGCTTCCATTTTAATTTGAGCTTTTCTGGCCTGATAGTTTTTGAGAAGAAGATTTTAAAAGATTTTCTCTATATTCCTATGTATAACTTGATCCCCCTCTTGTGGCCCCTCCCTACCCCCGGGGACTATGATTTGAACAAACTTGAATCTACACTACCTGACGATGCCTCCACACAAGTTTAAGCTTTTCAGGCCGAATAGTTTTTGAGAAGAAGATTTTTGAAAAATACCAACAAATGTTCAATAATTCTCAATTATCTCCTCTTTAAAGAGGGCATGGTACTTCATTTGAACAAACTTGAATCCCCTTCACCTAGTGGTGCTTTGTGCCAAATTTGGGTGAAATCTGCCCAGTGGTTCTTGAGAAGAAGATGAAAATGTGAAAAGTTAACGACGACAACGACAACGACAATGACGACGACAACGCAGACAACGGACAAATTGTGATCAGAAAAGCTCACTTGAGCCTTTGGCTCAGGTGAGCTTAAAAGGGATTAACGATATCATAAAGGTCAAATAATATCAACGAAAGATGGAGAAAGACTCATTTACATATTCTCAATCAACAAGAAGGAGAGAAAAATTTACCTTAAAAAATAATTTGTTAAAACTTTTTTCATCATGAATAACTGTACGGAAGCTTTAATGTACAGTAGTAAAAATAAAATATGTACTTCATTTAAATGTATGTTTAAACACTCTTTTTATGTTTAAAATCACTGGAAAAACTACCTGCATTTTTCAAAATATTAACATGAAATATTAATATGAAAGATTTCCAATGAATTGTTGGACGACTTGATTTCCAAAAACTACATAGATGTCGTCTATCAGAAACTCTATATTACAAATCTATATTATAACTTGAATGCTGGAAATACCTTTTCATAGGTATAGAAAGTCTTAAATTAAGTAAAGATCTTTTTTAGTATGGTTATGATGGGTTATTACTGTTATGAATAATTGGTTGAGCTACAGAATGTGAAACCAATTAATGGTCATATACACGCAGTGCAGCAAAAAGAGAAAGTGGTCGTTATTACCTTTTCAAACATTGGTTTTAAAATAATTTTTATGTTCAGAAACAAAAAGCTGGATGTGCTGTGCGGGTATTCGTCAGATTATTATAAAAAAAAAGCTGGATGTGCGGGTATTCGTCAGATTATTATAAGCGGGGACTTATATAGACAGCTTCAATTGTCATCGGTATAGGAACAATAGGACTATCAACTAAAATTGGACATAAACCAAACATTGCAAGATCAGGATAGGCGGGTACTCGTCAGATTAATACCAGCAAGGACGATATAGACATCCTGAATCTCATTAATAAGGAATAAAAGACAATCGGACAGAAATTGGACAGAAAACAAACTTTGTTTTTATAATTATCCATATATAAATATGGAAGGCTCACAATATATAATATACATGCGTATTTATGTCATATAAGTTTTTATTCAAAAAATGATTTGATTTTCAAAATCAAGATATCTTAGGTGCCAATATATTAGCCGTTTTAAAAAACAAAAGGGTCACCGAGGGAACAGACTGAAACTAAAGGACCAAAAATGCTGAGTAAAGGTAACTTTTAATTCGTAGCTTTTGAGAAATGAATTCTTTCAATGATGCTTCATAACACTATGGTTTTGTAAAGTGATGAAAAGTTGTGTATAAAACTATCATTTTCCATAAGATACGAAGGATACCAGCGACAAGTGTCTCAGTATTTACGGTTTTTGACAAATGCAATGTATCCAGAGTGCACAGAGCCTATCTAAAAACGAAAAAAAAAAGAATGTTTTTGACCTCTTAATAAAAAATGAATATATTTTATAGTCTGTATCTTTTTAAAAATGACGTCACCAACGTTGAAATGCGATAAACTGCAACGTCACAAACGAAAGCAAAGTTTTGTGGCTGTTACATTAGTTCTTCCATTAATATAAACTTACCCTTAGGATAAGATAAGAATTTTAAGGTATAAATCACATTTGCAGATAAGTCAAGAAGTTAAACAAAATGTAAATGTAAGTATACACCTGAATTTTACTTAATATGATCAAACTTATTTCGAAATTCAAAGACTTTCTACACTATTAATGTATAAATTTGTTTGGAAGATTTAAATTATATTTGGTGTTTAAAAAATTGCAAAGTGATTTTAGAAAATCGATGGATTAAGTTTTATTTTGTACAATGAATCGTAAAGAGAGATTCAATTAAATTAAAAATCGACAATGTTGCTGAACCCACATGGATAAAAGGCAAACAAATATGTATTGTTTGTTGAAATCGATCCTTTTTAAATGTTTAACATAGAAGAGATGCTAGTGAGCATTGTATAAATTCATTAGCCCGAGCTGAGGATGTCTATACAATGAGAGAGCAAAGGGAGCTGACTGTACTGACACAGGATGAGACTTGGAAATTTATACCAGATCATCTGCCTTTGTGCTTTTATACCAAGTAAGTTTACCTTATAATTAAGACGTGTGTCCGCGAATACTCGTGGCATATTCCAATCAAAGATTTCTCTGTATTTGCTTGTAACTAAAACAAATTTGTAAAATCACAGAAAGACAAAATTTTCAGCAAAAAAGATCTTTTTAAAAATTATTTCAAAAATTATTCAAACAACAACAGTAATTGAAAGAATTTGAAGTGTGCGTATAACAAAACATCGCATTTAAACTATGCTCGTGTGCATTTTTAATTTAATTTCTTTTTTAATATTATTTATTCTTTTTTGGCACCTAAATTTAGAGACAGGGTCCCAAGATCATCCTTCATTGGTTAGCCAGGAACGCTTTTACACATTAAAGGGTTCATATTAAGAATTCTACAGGGCGCAAGAGAGCTTCTGGAGTCACCAAGATAATAATAAATTTGAGTAATTTTATACATTTACACACACCATTTTTCAATTTTAAACCTTGATCATCACTGAATATTAAAACACTGTTTAAATGCATACATTGTAATTTTGATCATGATTTCAAAAATTAGTGGCCATCCCACAGATCATGTTGTTAAATATTCCTTCATAACTTTCTGATCTGATATGTGTGGATATCTACATAGAATATTTTCGTCACAGATCATAATAAGCAATTATCAATTTCAAAACTTCAGAAATCCATAATTAAGTTTTTTTGCTGGTGTCATAACATTATGTCCCTAAAGTTGCACTTCAAAACATGGCTAAGGCAAAATAATTTCCAGATTCCCATTTAAATTTTGGGCGTTTCCGACCGGTACAGGACCTAATTATTTATTGTGATAAAAATACAATATGTAAGATGTATGACGGTTCTACTATAGAAAATTGTAATAAAATGGAGATTGTTTCCGAGAAATGGGAGGGGTGAAAAGTCCTGAGCTTGATTTTGGGTAACTAGGACGCAAAAAAAACTTTCTTCGTTTGGACCTGTGGTTCCTTTATTATTAAAATGTTTATCAAGTGTTGTTTTAAAAGATGCCATGATGAATCTTTGCAACGATTTGTGTTAAATCTTAAGTTGCGATTTTTGGCAAGAATATGTTGCGAAATTTTATACTGTAGTCACATTGGAAATATGTCTCATACACCTTACATCATAATGTTCCTATACTGTTGGTGTATATAATAAACCTTTTTAAAGAACCTTTTCTTTCTTTGTGCCATCCTTCGTTTAATAGTTAATAAAGTATATGTAAGTTACTGTTACGTTAATTATAGCTTTTTGAAAACAGCGACTAATACAACTACACTGTACATAAAATGTGATAAAAATATTTTAGATGCATTCATTAAAATCAGTTGCTTCCCGAAAAAAAGTTTCCAACGCAGTAGTATTCGACTTTACGTGAGTCTGATCTATTTAAAATCTCTCACAGAATTATTTACTTTTCCTGTTTCACAGGTCTAGAAGGAGCATGTTCTACTGATATCATACTGAGGTGGCCATTAACTCCAGAAGTTTGTCGTGACCAGGTCCTATCTAACACTGACCTACGGTTCTCTTATTGTCCTCACACGTTCGTCCAGGACCTTCCTGCTCCCCACACACCGCCGGTCTCTCCTTTCTCCGTTAATCTTTCCGCTGATTCAGTCCTAGATTTACGTATTACTACTGCGCCGTCCGGGGATTATGGATTCTCAGCCTTCGTAAGACCTGCCTCAAATGAAGATAGTTGTATTCTACATTACAAATCCGACGACGGCAGTTTTGAGATGAAGTTCCTTTCCACAGCCTCCGAAACAAGGGTATATGTAATTGGGTGGACCTCTGTAGCTGGCAATAATTTACTGGTTAAGGAATGGCAGAGGATTGCTATGGCAATGGATGCTAGTCAGTCAAAGCTCAATTTAATCATTGAAGGAGCACCTTTTGACGACACCGATGTGAACAGCTCTGATCAGAAACCTGGTACTCCATCCCCTAGCTTTAAAACACCAGGTACACTTAGAGTCGGGGGATCTTTTGACGGAGAAACATTCAGCGGATTGGTGTCATGTGTTGGTTTCGTTGAGCACAAAACGATTGACTGTTCCACAGGCTGTTATGATGCAAGTACCTGGTCTTCAAGTAAGCTTTCTTATGTTTTACTTACATATTGATTAGAAGGAATCTACATGTCACCAAAATCAGGGCATACAAATGATCCTGGTAATGTGGTAGTGTGAGATACTGGAATAGTTTTAAATGACTTTAAATGTCTGTCGAATTGCAAATTGAATATTCATTGACGAAAAAAACTTTTTAATTGCTAAATGGAGTGACAAATAATGACCATTGTTCGATGTTCTTCAGACGAACAATTTCTTGGGCAAAATAAGACAAACAGATTTTGTGTCACAAGTTTTGTATGCATATATTTTTGCTTTTCTTAATAGATCACCATCTTAACTTTTTTTTTCAGTCAATATGAATCCAGAGAAAAGACACTATGGAACATTCTTGCCTACCGAAACCGAGAAAATTCCGAACCAGACTCCAATCAATTTCATTTTAGCTGACAAGTTGAGTTCCTGTGCTCTGCAATGCCTGAAGGATGTCCTTCTCTGTGTAAGCGTAGCATATAACAGCGCCACCGGAAGTTGTTTTTTTTACCCGGAATTCTTTTTCGCCAGTCTGATTTCTTCTCCAAATACCACCCTCTATGTTTTACAGCCATACTGAGTACTTCATTAAGTTTTAATATCCTTACTCGTTTAATCATTGTTTTTATCAAATAAAAAAGCCAAAGTTGCACCAAGGATGTTTCATAGGCATATACATTGTATTCACCATGATGAAATTTTGCCATTAATCAACTAGATGGTGACTGAAAGTATATTTAAATGTGACTGAATATCATATCTTTGTCATTCAGTCGCCTTTCCATTCAGTTGACTGGGTGACAGAATTTCATCGTGTGTGTCTTCATGTGCAATGATTTTAAAATAACTGTAAACTAATTAACTTTTGTTTCTTTTTTCGTCACTTTTTGTCGATTTTGATAAAAATAGACATTGCTATCGATAGAGATTAAATTATATCAACAGATGATTGAAGAAGATTCTTCGTTGGTACTTTTTCCAAAATCAAGAAATATAAAGAAAATTTACCTGGATTTCCGACCCTTAAAACAAAAAGCTGGGACTTTTTGAAATAATAAATTACTGTTGTCCTTTAACGAAAGCTCATGTTTATCAAAATAGTATAAGTCTTTTAAACGCAATGCAGCAAAACAATGAAGTGATCGTTATTGATTTCAAACATTGGTTTTAAAATAATATTTGTATTCAGAAACAAGAACAAGATGAGTAGGAACTCGTAATATTATTATCATTGAGGGAGATTTATAGAGCCCCAGCTCTCATCGGTGAAGAACAATGAAGAACGATCAATTAAAATTAGACAGAAACCAAACTACCTTTTAAAATAGTCCTTGCATTTAAAAGCTTTACAATGTTTACAATTCTCTATTTCAAACACGCGTTAAAAACCATACTCCATGTATCCAACCAGAAGCTAAATAGATCCAGGTTTAAGAGGACTGGATCGTAGTCGCCATTCTAAGCTTTATTTATCTCCTTTAGTAGAAGAGCTCTGCATAAAGATATAAGAATATGTTCAAACTTTGACACAAAAATGTTTCGATTTTTTCTATACCTAATGATAATGTTTGGCAAAATTTGTCTACATCAAAGTTTTAGGGATGACCGTCCAACCTCCTTAAGGCTTCTAAAAGATCTTTATCTTTGTCAACTAATTGATTTTCAAATTTTTGACAAATGCAAATATATCTCACAGTCTGTAGATGAAGAATTACAAGTGCATCCTTTTTCTGAACTAGGGGTGTCATATTGTAGATACTTACTTTCGCGTTTTATATGATTGACATATTAATAGTACTAGTCTGTGTTATTAAATATTGATCATTACAATATTCACCATTTAATGTTGAGTCTGTGCGCTATTGTTTTAAATAAAGAAATAGTATAATCTGAGCTAATCTGAATCTTTTTTGCATACATTTTGTTATAACGGGGGTATGAGGGACTATAGTTTTAATCCTGGTCTGTCGGTCATTATGTCCCTTTTTCGTTTTCCACACTTTTTACTGTTATAATGGGGTGAACTGATTCTAAACTTAATGTGAAGTTTCATAATTATGCCATACATAATAAATTATTTTAATTAACAAATATGTATGTAATCAATTTGCTTGTCTACGAACCGGGTAGATTAGTGTTCCAAAATTGAAGCCATTCCATAAAAAAAGCATCTCATCGGATTTAAAATTTTATCCACTGGTTATAAGGTTATAATTTTTTGTAAATCTCTCGTATTCATGATTGAATAGTGCATCTATTTACCCGCATGGACCTAAATTGATCATAAAGGAGATGAAGCAATCGAGTTTGTACTTTAATAAAAATTTAACCGAATTTCTTTCAGACATAGGTAAATGCAATTGTTTAAAAATCGCCGGGTGCAAATAGAAGACATGTATTGCCTATGCGATATTCCTAAAATTCTTGTTTCATTTTTTATCAATTTTTCTGGCAAGCTTACAAAAAGAATGTTCTTGTCCTTTTACTGACAAAAAGTTTATTAGTACACAGTAGACGAGCATTTGTTCTTCTTTTTCAAACATAGGTGAAGATTAATGAGTCTATGTGAACAGATAGCTGATTTAATACATCAAACCAAACTGTAAATGGAAAAATTGATCACAGATAAACATTTAAACAACACATTTTAAAAGAATCGAATGCTGGAAAACTGACATGGCATATTGGCATTGGAAAAATTTAAGTACTAAAGTACTTTAGAGTCTATTGTTAGGAAGCAAACATTGAATTCGTTTCCACCTCACTGCTAAAACATACTGACCTGTACTCATACTCTACAACTATTCAGTTTTAGTCTGTCAATAATACTGAAAGTCACACGATTTCAATACATCGTGGAAGATCATCTCACACTGTGGCAATTAAACAATAAAAATCCGCATCCAAAATAAAAACAGCAAAATCAATTTTAAGAAGACGTGACAGTTTCTTATTTTCATTATTAACCAATGATCTAAAGTAATTTCGGTAAGAAAGTAACCACTATGACTTGAGAAGTGAATGGTTACGTTTAATAAACATGCACATCTTAAAATATTTACACTTGCAAATTGTTTCCCTTATATAACACTGCTTACGCAATCATCCGTTATTTCTGCATAACATCATTATGGGTCAAGAGGTCAAAGTAGCGCATGAATAATCTGTAGGTCATTACTTTTTATATGTACTCAAACTAACCCACTTATGCTAAAACACCTATTAAACATCGTAGGGAAAACATAATTTAGGCATACATAAAAAACGTAACTGTATTTTATTATACGAAGTTTTATTCATTAATTTTCTTACAAAATAAAACTTTACTTGCGATGATAAATGATTCATGTAGGCCTGTACAGAATAATGTTTATGGATCGACATCGTAACGAAGAGTTCTTGAAATTACAATCGCAATGTGTCAAAGGAATGAAAATCAGTTACAATGTAAAATTCATATCTGACTCTCGTAACCAGTCTCGATCAAAATCGCAAATGCTGCATCACAGAACTTTCGGATAAAGATTAGTCCATTCACGGATCACGGTGTATTTTATAACTCCCTCTGCTTATCTTTCCGTTTTGTTCCGTAAAAGAAGTTAGAATAGCGTACCTCTGTAATATCGGAGGAAATCATTATGCATTTGCATCTGATTCTGCAATAGAGATTCCCCTGAAAATGCCCAAGTAGACTCTAGGCCTAACTCAACTTTCAATCGCTATGTTTTCAAATTCCCAACCGCTCTGCAACTTCAACAGAAGTGGTACTATTCCGCCAGCTTCAATCGGATTGTTTTTAATTTTCCGAGTGGATCTTCTGTTCTGTTTCATTTAATTATCATAAAAAGTGTTATCTTGTCAAAAGTAGTGTCTTATTTCTTTATCATGATAATTAAATACTTGCAACATTATTGTACTGTTTTTGTAACGTCATCCTAATCGAAGCGGCTTTCTATGTCATCACGAAAAAGAAATTATGGAGCATTGTTATTGTCATAATTTGCAACAAAATGTAAATATAAGAAATAAGGTACCCTTTTTGTCTGTGTATCGGCATATAAATACGGGTTGATACGTGATCAAATCTTCCATAAAGCCCTTCGGGCTTTACGGGATTTGATCACCTGACAAACTCGTTTTTATATCCCGTTATACATCTAAAAACGATACCTTATTTCTTAAATAAAGATAAAGAAATAACAGTGCCACCTTTCTAACAGATGAAGTCATTATTGTATTTAAAGTTCTTGGCATTATTAGTTGATCAAATATGTCCAATAAATCCCGAAGGAAACGAGTTGTTGTGTTATCGCAGACAAAAAAACACTAGAAACATTAATATTTGATGTTTATGATTGTTTTTAATTCTCAAAAAGTCAAGTTTTAAGTTTCAAATTTGGTCGTTTTCCTATTAATGTATAGTGTTAGAATTTTCAGAGCCTTTCTGGTGATACAAGAAGACTACCATTTTATTAAACAAGAAATCACGAACATGTTTTTACCGAATTTTGCTTTGTGCTCATGGGACAATTAATTAACGATATTAAATACTTTAAAATAATCATTTTTGAAGGTCGCAAAAACCTTTTATTGTTCAATGATCAACCAGTCTTCGAGGATTTTTTTTTATTTGTGATAATTTGAGACTTATTGAAATAAGTGTTGCTCTATATACTAGTCATTGGTCAATAAAAGTATAAGCATCAAATAACTTTTTGTCTGAATATTGCAAAAATGTTATTACGAGTTGTGTATGGAAAGCGTGTTATCGCTTCTTTTATCAAAATATAAGACATAGACACTTTGAACTTTAATGTTATTTGTATACTTAGAGGGTCCTTAACATTCTATAGGCTCCACTCTAGTATTTTTTTTTGACAGTTTGTTAAATACGCCCAAAACACTTAAAAACCATTATAACAATACGTGGAAAACACATCGGGCTACTCAATTGGGCAAGCACAGAATAAATTCAAATTGTTACACACGACTACATACGAGTATGTTTCATACTAATTAATAAAGGCGTGGTTTATCAAATATGGAGAAATCACGAACACTTCATTCATGAGCTATATTCCACGTGACACTTTTCTCATTAATTTCATGTCTTCAAATTGTCTCCTGAAATTGGTGTGAATACGTCAAAACATGCATTTTTTAATGAGAGCAAGGTTAGGGCAATGAATAAAGATTATCTTTTCATGATTTCTTTCATCAAAATCCATGATTCACATTTCAAATTTACTTTAAATTCCTTACCATCAACTATAAGATTATGTAAGCATGAAATAATCAATAAATAACAGTACAAAATCACATTGTAACAAAATTTAATTATAACCCTAAAAATCTCATTCAATTTAAGATGATGATTCTTACAGAAATATACGATTAAGATACTAGAATCCAAGTTGCAAGTCCGATATCTTACTGAAAAAATCCTGAAAATGCCTTTAAAGTAAAAAAGTAAAAAGTAACTGACCATACTTTTTTAAATTCAATTCAAAATTACGGAACTATTGGTGACCTGACTTCACGTGTCAACAATAGTTCAGATTTCCATGCAAGACATTTCATTAAAAATGTTTCTTTCCCCCTATTTTTTTCATGCAACGCAATGGTTTTCTCTTTTTTGGGAGTTGATTTTTAATCAACTCTCCTATACAGTAACTCTGGCAAACCGAAACTGAAACAGTGCTTGGACCTAAGCACAAATCATCACGTCTGACAAGACTTAGTTCTTGAAAATAATCGATAAATTCGATGTAATGTATGCTGAAGCATTTTTTAAAAATAAAACTTATTTATGAATACCCTTAAAATAGTCACATTTTAGATAGTACGAACAATTTCGATAATTTTTGCAGTCGTATGTATTCCTACGCCGGAGTTCAATATAGTCTCTTTCAACCAACGGCTGTCTCCGTAAATCCCCGTCAAGCAGTGAAATCATTCTATATTAAGAGGTCGCGTCATCAAGCTATCACGCGACCTGGTGTTGGCAGAGAGTACATGTACCTCTTGCTTGTCGGAGATTAACGAAGACAGCTGAGCATCTGGTTTAACGACACTAGAGTTCATTATTGCAGGGATCCATACAATTTTTGAAATATTTCGATTACTGATACATTGTTTGATGGAATCAATTCTATTTTTAAATTGTACACAACATGACTCATAAAGGGTTTTCTCGAAATTCTTGTCGGAAAAGTCTGAGAATATTTATTATAAAGGTGTGCGTAATTCAAATACAGATTATTAACTACTTGCCAAGCAAAATAACATATCGTTGATTTTAAAATAAATAATAATCGATAAAATCAACTCCCGTCAGTACTTCAGTACTTTGATTTTAACAAATCGTCAAAGTTGTTTTCCCAGGTTGTGTGTAATTGAAAAATCAACGTTTTTACATTACTCAATAATAACAACCAATTTTTTCGATTTATAATACAATAAACCAGCAGCAGGTTTGGACAGAGTTTTGAACAAACATATTTGTTTTACTATTGCTGTATTTCTTTCAGTGTACAAAAAATTATTGAATGTTATTATTGATAGGAGTATTGTTCCAGTGGTTAATTGGAATTTTAAAGCCTATCTATAAAAAACAAAGGGGATCCTACGGAACCTGAAATCTATCTTCCTGTAAGTTTTTTAAAGCTGCCATGGTAAATGTTTTACATATACGGCTGGAGGCATATGCCAATGAGAGAAGTATAACAAGTGAAAGCCAAAATAGTTTCCGAAATTCTACCCTAGACTATGTTTTAATTCTACAGACAGTTTTTATCAGAAACCCTTATGAAACAGAAAAAAACAAATTATGTTCTGCTTTTATTGTGCATTTTCATTTTAAATATCTTTTTTTCTAGAACAGTATCACTTGCTAAAGCTAAAAAACATTTGTGTGAACAGGCACAGAAAGCAAAGAACAGTGTTATTAAAAAAAGACAATTTAATATACCAGGCGTTGTCAGTTTGACTTATTTTATAAAATTGAAATTCCAGTGTTATTGTATGGGTGTGAAATTTGGGGTTCTGAATAAATAGAAATTAATGAACGTGTACATTTGAAATTCTTAAAATAATATGTTGTAACCTAAAGTGTAGTACACCATCGTACATGGTTTACGGGGAGACAGGTCGTTCCCCTTTATACCAAATTATTTCCTACTGGTCCAAATTATTAACAAACTATAATATTTTTGATATGTGTAGTTTTTCAAATATTTGGTCTGAACAAAATTTTGTAAATGTAAAGTGGATTTCTGCAATTGTAAAACAAAGGATACATGACCTATAAATCAAAAAATTGTCTAGTGAAATTTTTGACTCGTAAGAAAGGCAAATATACAAGATTTTTAAGAAAGTTTTTAGTTTAAAAGTTACATTAATATATTGCCACATAAGCTCATAAAGATTTTTATGAAATCTCCCAGGGAGATGGTACAATAGTCCTTTAAACAATTCCATTACATTCTTGAATGTAGAGAATTATATTATAATAATAAATATATTGATGATAAATACTGTTCAGCACCAAATACTAGAACGTTTGGTGAACTTTTGTCTTGTACTGTAAAAATATGTCATTTTATTATCAAAATATACAGTCTGATATAATAGTCTGTCCTCTATAATTCTACTTCATCCTATTTTCATTGTATATATTGTATATTTATACTTATTTACTATTTATTTACTTTTCAATTATAAAATGTACATCTGACTTTTAAACTGTATTTACTAGCGGACTAAAGAAACTGTGCATTATAAAATTGAGTATAATTTTTCTATATTTTTTGTATGTATTTATGAAATTTAAACACACGATAATGGTTATATTTTTGACAGTATCGAATGGTAACCGTTCGGGTGCACGGACTTTTTCATGGTTAGTGAGCACCTGTTGTTTATTGAGGAATTTGTACGCACGAGTTTTACGGGCCAATACTGTTTGGAATAAGAACTGTAAAGGATTTGTTTAAACTTTTTTGTTAAGGAAATCACTTTAGATCAACAAAATTTACCCCTATGTCATGCCACGACTCAACGAAAACCAACGTTATCGTGCTGTTGGGATGTTGCAAGCTGAAATGGCACAAAAAACTGTAGCAAGACACTTTGGAGTTCATCGGAACACAATCCAGTCATTATGGAGACGTTTTCAACAATCTGGCATCACTCAGGATCGACCGCGCTCTGGGCGACCTCGTGTGACGTCATGTCAACAGGACAACAACATTAGACTTATGCATCTGAGAAATCTTTTCCAGACAAGCAAGTTTGACTGCCCGTAGCATTCCAGGGCTTCGACCAATTAGTCCTAGAACTGTGCGTAATCGTCTGCGCGAGCAAAACATCAGACCAAGACGTCCAGCGGTGCGCCCAGTACTGCTTCAACGTCATCGTGTCGCCAGACTAGCGTGGCTGCACACGACATCCTGCGATTAAGAATACAGGACTGGGTCCAATATTCTGTTCACTTGATGAATCCAGATTTCATTTGGATAGCAGTGACGGCCGTTGTAGGGTGTATCGTCGCGTTGGGGAGCGTTACCAGGACGCTTGTGTTGTGCAACGTCGACAATTTGGTAGAGGTAGCGTTATGGTGTGGGGTGGAATATCAGCACGTGGAAGGACCCCTCTACAAATTGTCAATGGAATATCTCACCGGTGTACGCTCGAGATGAAATTATTCAGCGTCATGTGATACCCTTCATACAGAGACATCAAAATCACATCACTCTGCAGCAAGACAACTCAAGGCCACACGTTGCACGTGTAGTCAGGGACTTGTTTGTTCAACAGAATGTCGATGTCTTGCCATTGGCCAGCTGTTTCCCCCGATTTGTCGCCGATCGAGCACGTCTAGGATGAAATAGAAAGACGTTTACGCCGTTTACCAAATCAGTCAGTGACATTGGCTGATTTAGGCCAGGCTTTAACCAACATCTGGGACAACATCCCTCAAGCATTTCTGAACACTTTAGTGGAATCAATGAGGCGTCGCTGTCAAGCATGCGTGAACACAAATGGTGGTCACACGCGTTACTAATTTTGTTAATTAAATTTCAAATAACAAGTGACTTTCGAGTGTGCTGAAATTGACGTTATTCGACGTTGACATTAATGTGTTATGAGATGTTGTTACGAATACATGTGTTAACAGTATTACAAAAAATATAATTTGTTCATTGTAATTTTTAAATGTTTTTTTCATGTATTAAATAATGCACAGTTTCTTTTTTCCGCTAGTGTATATACTGATTGACCTCGTTTACCATTCCATGGTTTAAGTGAATAAACTGAATTGAATTGAGTTTAGTTAATCATCTCAACACAACAAATAAACAACTCTTTTAATTTGATACTATTGGTGAACGGACATATACAAGAGATAAATAAAAAAACAATGTATGTTTTGCTAATACCACAATGGTATGAATGACAATAATGACAATAACAAACTGTCAACCATTTTAAGAATCCATAAAAGGAAATACAAATTCAAAGCAGAACAACATGGACCCCTAAAAAAATAGAGGTAGGATTAGGTGCCTAAGAGGAGTGAGCATTCTCTGCTAACCGGTCGCACCTACCGTGTGCTCTTTGTCGTGATCGGGGAAAAAAACGGAAAAGCCCGTAAACAATAAGGTGATAAATTATGGTCTACCAATTAGTATGAAAAACGTCGGTGGAATATTGTATTTGCTCACAAGGTCGTTGTATCGACCATAGAACTTACAAAAAGATGACTTCAAACGAGACTGTGTATAGTCCTGTTTTTCAACTTATTTGTCAATAGCTTGCATCGCCTTAGAAACTGTTCATACGAAGAGCATGTCCTTGCGTATCAAATTAATTGAGAGACAAGAGAGACAAAAACGTCATATGCAGACGATGAAGGTATATTTAAAATCATGTGCGTGATGGTTTTCATACGTCCTCGAATGGGTTTCGGGTCACGTGATCAGGTAATATAAATAGAAGGATCATGCGTTGGCGTGACACTCTCGCTCGCTACTTGCGATTTAAGTTAAAATGGCAAATGATATGGAAAGTGTTGATTTTGAGCTAACAGATAGTTGTTTAATGTGTTTTTTTGTATAAATAAAATGACGCTAGCGAGCAGCGTACCTATGTAATATCTGTTATTTTCATTCATTTAGCACTCTATTATTTTATATTTGGACAAACGTAGTGAGGGAGAATATAATGCTACATAAGTAAGAAAAGTTTACTTTAGAAAAATTAAGTAATCGCGTTTATTATAAAGTTTTGTTGCTAGGTTACAATCAATGTCCATTTCCAGTAAAATATCCAAATATGAAACAGATTACGAAGACTCTGTGGTATTTTTTCAGGTTCACTGGGATATATCGAGTCGACAATAGTATGGAAATAACAATTGTAAATTAATAAGGAAATAACAATTGTAAATTAATAATAATACGTCGTCAATATACCTGAATGTTGAGTTGAAGGCCACAGCGAGTGATTAATTATTAATTTTTAATAAATTCCGCTTCATAAGAATACAAAAATAGGTCTGCTAACAATGGGGCACAATTGGTACCCATGAGAATTCCAACATATTGTCGGAAGGCTTGATTTCCATATACTACATAGATGTTGTCTATCAGAAACTAAAGCTTATTTTTAATGTCAACTTCAGAGTACTTGTGTGTGCGATCAAAATGGTTTTTAACAAAATAATTTTTTACATTTCCAATGACAAGGTAAGCATTTTTAGGTCTTCTTAATTTCACAGTTTGCAATATAAATTTATTTAAATCATTCAGTAATATCTGCACTTGATAACTAGTTTATACACATTGGGTTTAGTATATTTTTTGTATTTATCTCTGAACAGGGTAGAACCACATGTAAACAAGCTTTGCGATGTATGATTTGTCATTAAAATTTAAAAAATGACAAACGACAATGAAATTCTAAAATATGTTATAAGCCTTTGCATTTGATATGCTTGTTTTTGCTACATCAATTCAACCTGAGACATATGAACTTGAAACTTTTACCAATGTCTTTAGTGTTCTCAGAGGGTCCTTCAATTCATTCATACCAAATGATCTGAGAACCCTTTCCAGCAGTTATCGTCCCTGAATTTTTTTAACGGGAACTATTTTATGAACTAAGTCATATCTACCATCCAAAACGTCAAATTGCGAACCATTTCTTATTTTTGACTACTAGTAAATAGTCTAAAAAAAATTAACAAATGACATTTTTTACCATTAGAAATGTGGCAAAAATACTGATTTGATAATTATACATCGTGTTGACAAAATGCCAAATTCTGTTCATGACACCATATTGGAATATCAGTACACGAAATATAGAAAGAAAAACCTTTTTATTCTTTACACATAAAAGAAACCAAGTTAAACACAATGCTATTGAAGAAGTGTTTTAAATGATATTATTTTCAAAAAATGTTAAGATTATTCTGTTTAAATGCTAGGTCTGAATTCATGTTGCTACTGAATGTATTTAAATATTCACAAAAAGAAAGATACCTGATAAAAATAACTTTATTACTGATTAACATAATCTCCATATCGATGATAAAACACAAAACTCAGCAGTGTAATCCAAGTCGACACGTTAACGATCCCCGTTCCTCAGCAATGTTCGATAACTCTAATTCTTTTTATTCGTACCATAAATCTTCTTTTTATACAGAAGAACTTTTTTATTTTACTCTCAAGAAACATATTTAATAAATACAGTTTTTTAAATATTCTTTCATTCACGCATGCTCACTCACTCACTCTCGATTTAATTGGTAGAGGCTGCTTAAACTGGAAAAATAATCAAGGAAACTAAAAAAAAATTAATAAAAACTGAAGAAAAAAAAATCATTAAAAAACATAAGGTAAATGTACTGACTACCATCAAGGAAGAGTCAACTTGTTGTTAATGCACATCTTTATTCAGTCATTGTATAACTAGAATGATGATTTACGACATGATGACGTGACTTGATGTAATGACACTTGATGTGACTAGATGTGATTAACTGGAAAAACAAAGAAAACATACATAAGTTTTGATGCTATGAATAAACAAACAAAACACACTCAACATATGACAAATATCACTCTAGTAAATATATATACCCCTGTTCTTGTAAACAATACTTTCACTTATATATATGCTCTAGTAAATTAGCAAATATAACGAAACTCGTACTACTAGCAAATTACACAATTCAAAATGAATATACATGTACGCCTATGGTAGAGTGCACAAAACATCGCATCCAAACAATGAAACCTTAAATTCCGATATATCATACAATAGAAACATGCTACGATGATACTTATAGCTTTAAATTTATATAACATTCTAGATATATCCCTTGTGCCAACATTCTAACATGTTACTAAAAATACATCTTCACAGTTGAACACTTTTGTTTACACATTTATATCTATCGTTTATACATAACTTTCTGCACAAAACAATACATAAGCAGATTTCATGTTAACTTACCAACTTAGAAGTTTTCTCTCGTAGAAACAAATATAGTAAACATGGTAAATGTAAATGGTGTTTAGCACAGGGACTAGGAAAAAATCTAAACTGCTCGTTCCCCGCGAAAAATCCTTATCACAAAACCAAATCCGGAAATCCGGAATATTCTAAAATTCAAACTCAATCCGGAAAAATGTATATAATGTTAAATTGGCTATAACAATCCAGCCCCCTAATTGTGGAACATTATGTGACACAATTATGCAAATCATAATACTTGATATATAATCAAATTATACACATTGAAAAAGTACCCGTGTCAATAAAATGTCATAGGTTGCCTTAGATAAGCAATAAATATGAAAAAGCACAATGAAAGTTTGATAACACATCACACAGAAGGTTCGTCCATTTCCAAAATAAGACACAGTTTATCTATTGGACGCATCAAAGTGTTCGTTGCTGTCTTTCCTTTAACTTGTCCCACCAGTCAGAAACGATCGGGAACAGTCTCTAAAACCACACCCATGGGCCAGGAATTACGAGGAGAGTTCGAATCCACCACTAAAACCACATCACCGATTTTCAGGTTCCTCTTCACTTCGTGCCACTTTTGACGCTCTTGCAGTAATTGTAGGTATTCTTTCACCCATCGGTTCCAGAAGAGGTTGGCCATATATTGAACCTGCATCCAACGACGTCTGCAGTAGTTGTCGGATTTCGTAAACACACCTGACGGTAAATTTGGCTGTTGTCTCATTAACAAGAGATGATTTGGTGTCAAAGCCTCTAGGTCGTTGTGATGATCGGAATTCTTGGTTATTTGTTTGTCATTGAGAATGGCCTCTATTTCACACATAAGTGTATTGAGTCCTTCATCATCTAGGATCTGTTCTCGAAGAACACTGTTCATCACTTTTCTTATGGTCCTGATGATTCTCTCCCAGACCCCTCCCTGATGGGATCCTGCTGGGGGGTTGAAATGCCAATCTATATTTTTCTGTAGCATTGCTTCATGAATCTGTGACACATTCCAGTCGTTTATCGAGTTCACGATTGGCCCCAACAAAGTTTGTCCCATTGTCCGAGCGAATTTTCTTCACCTGACCTCTGCGTGCAATGAAACGACGTAGAGCGTTGATGTAGGAATCTGTAGTCAAAGAAGACTCAACTTCTAAATGCACAGCACGACTGGCAAGACAAGTAAAGATAACACCATAACGTTTGACGTGACTTCTCTTCAATTTCACTTCAAAAGGACCAAAATAGTCCACGCCAACTCTAGTGAATGGTGGTTCATCAGGTATTAAACGATCCTCTGGTAATTGAGCCATTTTCTGTTCTCCAACTCTAGCTTTTTGGCGGCGACATACTATACACTTTGAAATCAACTTCCTGATAGAAGAAGGCGCATGCATTAACCAGTATTTTTGTCTTAATATAGAAAGCATATGCTTTCTACCACTATGTTTCAGTTCACATGGATCTGTCTCAATATCAGATTTGACACGTGGTCATCCTTAGGTAAGATGATTGGATGCTTGATTTCTAACGGCATACTTGCTCTGTGCAATCGACCACCAACACGAATGAGTCCATCATCAAGAATAGGGTCTAATTTTCTGACATTGCTACTAAGTTTCACAGGATGTCCTTTCTTCAGCTCTTCGATTTCTGATGCAAACGATTTTCTTTGAATGAATTTCAAAATAGCAACTTCAGCTTCCTGCAAGTCCTCAGCTGATACACATGTCTCAGCTGCTTGATTTTCTAGTTGTGTTTTGCGTTGAGTTCTGAGAAACAGTTTTTTCTTTAATTTGAGAATCCATGCCACACTTTTCTTTAACTTGTACCATGAGGAATGATAGTTCAAGAGTCTTTCAACACTATCAACATGATTATCACTGGATTCACGTGTATGAATAACTGCCCTCACTGTGATCTTTTTTACCTCTGGATCGTCAACAGGTATCTCATCAGAAAGTTCCATTGGTTTTTCAGCCCAACTATCATTTTTTGCTAACAAGACTTCAGGTGCTGTTATCCAATGTTTTCCTTGAAGAATGTCATTAGCGGACATGCCTCTCGATGCAAGATCAGCAGGGTTTTGTTTGGTATTGATGTATCGCCATTCATCAGGTAAGGAACCTTCGTGAATCACTGCAAGTTTATTTGCGACGAAAGTGTGAAATCTAGATGAGGTATTTCTTATATACCGAATAACTGCCATGCTGTCTGTCCAAAACACAGTTTCATCTATAGGTACATCTAACTCGGACTTCAACATCTTATCTGTACGAACTGCTACTGTAGCCGCTGTCAATTCTAGTCGAGGAATTGTCGTCTGTTTTAATGGAGCGACACGTGACTTGCCTATAACGAATGAGCAATGAACTGCACCATCAAAGTTCTCCTGTCTTAAATAGGATACAGTTACATATCCACGTTCACTGGCATCTGCGAAATGATGTAGCTGTGCGGACTTTATTTCTCCGAATCCAACAGGTTTATCTTGACACTTTAAAGTCAGAAAGTCTCTCTAGATCTTGTAGCCATTCATTCCACTGTTGTGCGAGATGTCCTGGTATCTTCTCATCCCATCCTAGCTGAAGTTTACAAAGTTCTTGTAGTAAACACTTTGCTTTTAGAGTGAACGGGGCCAAAAAACCCAGTGGGTCAAACACACTGCTCACCATGGATAAGATACCTCTTCTCGTTAAGGGTTGATCTTTAATGTCCATCTTGAAACAAAAAACATCATTTTCAACACACCACTGAACTCCCAGGGCTCTATCGATGGGAAGGATATCATTTTCCAAATCCAAGTCTTTGACTTCCTTTGCTCTCCTTGAGACTGGAATATAGGTCATAACTTCCCGGCTATTACTTATCCATTTAGTAATATGAAATCCTCCTCTCATAAGAAGATCTTGCAAATCACACAACAGAGAAGATGCTTCAGTTACGGTTTTCACTGATTTCAAACAGTCATCCACATAAAAGTTTTTAAGGACAGTGTTGATGACTTCAGTGTTGTAAAGTCCTTTGTAATCGTGCGCTGTTTTCCTCAAAGCATAATTTGCACAACTTGGCGATGATGTCGCACCAAATAAATGTACTACCATTTGGTACTCAATTATGCGTTTCTAGGATTTCCATCCTCCCACCATAGGAATCTAAGGAAACTTGCATCCTCCTGTGGTACTTTCACTTGATAAAACATGCTATCGATGTCTCCCGTGATCACTATCTCATCTTGTCTGAATCTTAAGAGTGTACCAATCAGAGTATTTGTGAGATTCGGTCCTTGTAACAGTTGTTCGTTCAATGAAGTTCCCTGATATCGAGCTGCACAATCGAACACAACTCTCAACTTCTTCTTCTTAGGATGGTATACTCCATGATGAGGTAGGTACCACACTTGTCCGTCGTCTTGAATAACTTTCTCATCTGGAACTTTGACAGCATATCCTTCTTCAAGAATCTTGTTCATGAATACACAGTATTCTTTGTGAAAGTTTTCATCACGACTTAATCGTTTCTGAAGTGAAGACAGTCTTTGTTCAACTTGTTTCCTGTTGTTAGGTAAACACACGTTTTCTGACTTAAAAGGAAGGCTTATAACGTAATGTCCGTCTTCAAAATGAATAGAATTTGACACACATTCTATGAATCTTCTGTCTTCCTTTGAGGGTTCACACTTGTCATCAATAGTTCTTTCATTAAAGTCATGATTAAACTGATTGCGAATCTGTTCCTCCAAGTTGTTCATTAGTTTTGCATCTACACGATTAACGGACACATATGTATCATTCGAAGTCACATGAATTTCGAGTGGTCCATTTATCACCCAGCCTAGCAAAGTTTTTACATCGAACGGTCCATTATCAACACTGGGTATAACATCCCAAGGCTCCATTGCCCTACGCACATTGACTCCAATCAGAATTCCAACATCACTGTCAATCCTGGGAAGTTCAATATCACTGAGATATGGATAGTTCTCAATATCCTCTGGAGAAATCACATCTGTCCTTGATGCAGGTAAAGTAGGTTGTGTGTAGACCGGAGGAAAATCCAACACATTCACACCATTGATGTCGGATATTTCTTACCCGGAAATCACATGAGAAGTCTGAGTATGTTGTTGGCCCATTGTCGTAAGGTTGAGGTTCATCTTCCTTCCCTCCAGTTTTAACAATCTTGCAATGTCCTCCAAACAGAATGTTGCATTGCTTCCTGAGTCAAGGAAAGCATATGTTTCCAGGTATTTGTCACTGAACTTTGACTTGATTCTGACCGGCACAATAGGTAGTGCTTGTTTTCCAGCCCCCACATGAACTGTAGATGACATAGCGAACAAAGGGTTTTCACCGTCAGTATGTTCTCTTGAAGTTGAAGCTCCATTTGTTCCTTCATTCTGTCGAGGATCGACGTGAAGAATGGATGGATGATACTTCTTACAATGAGCACATGTCATTCTTTGTCGACAATTAGTTTTTACATGTCCATATCTCAAGCATGCAAAACACAGTCCATTTGTTTTCAAGAATGCATATCTGTCTTTAAGAGGTAGAATAGTAATGCTCAAACACATGTCCAATGAATGGGCTCCATTACAGAATGTACAATGTTTGAAAACTGGTTTCATCTGTGTAGCACTGTTATCATAGAAAGATCTTGTGTTGGTTTTCACAGCAAAGTTTTTATGTGCTTCTGATTTCTTCTGGTCTTGAAAACGTTTGTTGGCTGAACTGCTCATAATTTCTCTTCCGTATATAGGATCTGTTGCTTTTTTGGCTTCTTTGCGAACAAAGTCAGCAAGATGGTGAAACTTCACAGCTTGTTTCTTCTCTTTCAGTTCATATACACAGCTTCGCCATTTGTCGTGAAGGTAAAATGGTAATTTCTTCACTAACAGTTTCAAATTTTCTGAATATTCCAGTACACGACCAGTATCAATGTTTTCAACAGCATATTGACACTCACGCAAAAATATTGCAAACTGATCTAAAGTTTTTGCATTGTCCGGTTTTACTGGAGGCCAATCGAGAGCTTTCTTTACATAAGCTTGCGCTATAATGTCGGTCTCCATAACGATCCTTCAACTCTTCCAGTGCTGCTTTGTAGCCACGTTCAGCATCCAGATATGAATAACCAGAAACGATTCTTTGTGCTTCACCAACAGTAAACTGTAATAGAAAGTTCAACCGTTCATCGTATGATTCCGTATTAGAACAAATTCTGGCATTGAATTGTCTGAGAAATCTTGTGTAATTCATAGGGTTTCCATCAAACTTCTGTAGATCAGCTTTTGGTTTGTTCAATTCACGAGCGACAGTCTGTATTTCACTGCTTGGTTCATATATGGGTGTTGACAATTCTGGTCTAACTAAACGTTGCACAGATCGATGAGGAATGCGCGGAGTAGAATTGTCACATGTGAACTCATTCTTACGATCAAGATCAAAAGTTACAATTCTGTCTATATTTTCATTGATGAGGGAGTTTTCTAGTTCTTGGTCACGGAGTTCACTTTTCTCTAATTCTTCCAATAATTTGGATCGTGCGTCACTTATCTGAGGTTCAGTTTTAATCTTCAATTCTTCTTCTTTCATTTTCAGCTCCAGTTTAGCCGCTTCTAATTTTCGTTGTTCATCTAAAGCTGATGCTTTGGCCAACAGTTCTGCTTTTCGTTGACTTTCTTTTAATTTCTCGAGTGAAATTTGACTTGAAGTTTTCGATGCACTCGACAGTCTCGATTTCACATCAGATGGTATTTTCTTTGGAGTAGGTTGCATTGAATGTTTTGCGAACCACTGTTCTACAGAATCTTTCACTTTATGAAATCGGGAATTCCTGTCCTGAAATTCTTTGTCATCACTTTCTCCACTTCCGGTCGAAAGTTTCAATAAGCCCTGAAGACTTTCATGTGTAAATAAAAGTTCATCGTAAACTTTCAGCCAATACTTGTACAGTTCTTTGACTTCATTCACATCTGTTGATGTTGTCAATTATTCTTCGATATCCTCACTCAAAGACACCAGTTTATTTTCACATCCCCGACGATACTTAGACTTACGATCGAGATGATATTCTAAACCTTTCTCGGTATAAGTTCTAGGTCTTGTTTCTCCTGTAGCACCATCCGCCATGACGAAGTACAGCTTCTTTAGGGACAAGATCTTCTAAGTTGTTAATATTGTACTGACTACCATCAAGGAAGAGTCAACTTGTTGTTAATGCACATCTTTATTCAGTCATTGTATAACTAGAATGATGATTTACGACATGATGACGTGACTTGATGTAATGACACTTGATGTGACAAGATGTGATTAACTGGAAAAACAAAGAAAACATACATAAGTTTTGATGCTATGAATAAACAAACAAAACACACTCAGCATATGACAAATATCACTCTAGTAAATATATATACCCCTGTTCTTGTAAACAATACTTTCACTTATATATATGCTCTAGTAAATTAGCAAATATAACGAAACTCGTACTACTAGCAAATTACACAATTCAAAATGAATATATATGTACGCCTATGGTAGAGTGCACAAAACATCGCATCCAAACAATGAAACCTTAAATTCCGATATATCATACAATAGAAACATGCTACGATGATACTTATAGCTTTAAATTTATATAACATTCTAGATATATCCCTTGTGCCAACATTCTAACATGTTACTAAAAATACATCTTCACAGTTGAACACTTTTGTTTACACATTTATATCTATCGTTTATACATAACTTTCTGCACAAAACAATACACAAGCAGATTTCATGTTAACTTACCAACTAAGAAGTTTTCTCTCGTAGAAACAAACATAGTAAACATGGTAAATGTAAATGGTGTTCAGCACAGGGACTAGGAAAAAATCTAAATTGCTCGTTACCCGCGAAAAATCCTAAAAACAAAACCAAATCCGGAATATTCTAAAATTCAAACTCAATCCGGAAAAATGTATATAATGTTAAATTGGCTATAACAATAAATATAAAAAAAGGAGAATATTAAGACAGATGAAAGCATGGTAACTAATAAACAAAAGGTTAATTAAAACAAATAACATGACTATGATTGAATCATAGTGTCAAAGATAGATAACCACGGTTGCCAGGTATGGACAAATGTATGCATTTCAAAATTTTTACAAGCTATATATTTATATATACAAGAGAACTTAATTAGTCGTTTAGTTTTAATATTACACGCAACCATTCAATGAACTGCTTGGCTTAGTGGTTACTACTACTTAAAGATAAAGGGGTTTGAGCCAGCGATGCAACGGTTCAACCGTTTTTCCCCTATTTTGGACATTTCTTCAATTTTATTTATCGTGGCCAAAAATTGCAATACATTCGTAATATGCATGGACACTATCGAAAGATTTCTTTATCTTTTAATTCATCTAAAAAGTTTGAAGGATAAATAGCATTTTATAATGAAAAAAAATTTTGAGGCTGAGAATCAGAGTACTTTAACTCATTTAGTTTCATTTTGTAGTTTAAAAAAAACTAATTATTGTAATGACGACTACCTCCTTGTCTGAAATCTTTCAAAAGAGATTATGAAACATACTTGAAGTAAAAAGCTTTAAGATCAGAGCAGAGTGCATGTCATGATATTTAAAAAGGTGCATGACTCGAATAGGAAATTGCTATTTGTAAACTTTCCAGATAGGTTCTTTTTTAATATGTTTTCATAGACAAACTTACTCAAGATGACTAATACATATCTTTAATTTTTAAGGAATCTCCCATCTACCATCCTTAAGGACCAGACAGACCTCCATCTGGGCATTTGATCACTTCTCGTGCTTCAATATTCAACCTTTGCTGCTACACAAACGTCTGGCATTTATCCAAAAGTCATTTTACATGTACCGCAAGCATTAAGTTTGGGTAGCCCATTATCGATTTAATATTAACAAGTATATGTGGCTTTTTTAAAAAAGTTCTTAAACTTTTTTGTTTTATTTACAAAAAATGAATGTTTAACCCTTTCAAATATTAAACTTCTTAATTACATTATTTTTTATGATTATTTACTAAATAAGAACAAGCAAGGAAAGATAACTTAATTAAACTAATAGGACGCAGACCACAATCATTTTTCCCGCTTATTCATTTATACAACCAAAAAAAACCCCCAAAAATTCAATTCACATACAGCATACCTATATAGAAACACTATTCCAACAACATATCCAAACTACAGGAAAATTAATCGAGAGGGAACTGAAATATGACCCGTAAAATAACGTCTACGATGAAAAATTCATTTACAATTTGGAATTTCATAAAGGACAGTGTACTGAATGCTTTTTTCCCTAAATATGCAGTCAGTTTCTATTCTGTGTCAGTGGACGTAAAGAAATCGTTTAAACGTTAAATACATTAACACTATACCCTAACCTTATACACTATATGACTGATTTACACCGCCCTATTGAAAAATGTTCAATTATGAAATGCTTGGGTTTTTTTCCATGTGTAAAGTTGTTGACATCTTGTAGTGAATGTGTTATGTTATAGGCTCACAACTATGATGGTTATTTAAGCATTGAAAGCTTGAATTGGATGTTGTCGGTCCTATAACACACCAAGCGGTGCATACAAATTATTATAGCGCAACGCTTGGTGTGTCATAGGACCGACAACATCCTGATATAAGCATCCAATGCTTATATTTATATTCATACTGATGTCTATTTAATTTGTATGGAATATTTGTATATCTTCGCTTTAAGGTGGAATAACACATCATCACAAAATAGCTGACCGCCGATCGAAACGACATTTTGTTTTATCAAAAACTAAAAATTATAGACTGAAACATTATTATCTATTATTCCAGAAGAATGGAAAAGTGTTGTTCAAAACAATGATTATAGGAAAGAAGTATTGTTACCTAATTTTTTACTTTGCGTTGAAAATACTAATTACGTTTTTTCTTCATGCACTATAAAAGTCTTTTATAGATTGTTGATTCAAAAATTGTTTAATCCTGCAAAGTCAAATAAATATTGGTTAGAAAAACAAACGATACAGGTATGCTTGATAATAGATGGATTGTACTTCAAGAAAGTGGAAAGCTTCCTGATGTTGTGGAGCTTGATTTTAAAGTTTTTCATAATGCAATTTTTACGTATGAGAGATTGCACAAAATTGGCAAATCAGATTCTAACAGATGTCCACTGTGTTTATTGGAAAGTGAAGATTTACTTCATATGTTTGTAAAATGCAACGAAAAACAAGATTTTAAAAGTAATGTTATGATATACAATTTAGAGTCATTTTTGAAAGATTGTGAAAATAGTGTATACAATGTGTTCGATATCGATGAGATACTCATCACAGCTTTTTCCAATGTTATTAAAAATGTTAACACTTTTTTGTAAATTTTTTCTGTCCTTATGTAGATTCACAATTTATAAAAGGAGACAGCTAATGTTGCAAAATAACAAAACTGTGCATTTGACAAGTTTGTGCAAATATTTGCTCAGACATTATATTTATTACAACTATCGTTATATGTGTATTGTGAACAACAACAGAAAAGTATTTTTTTTAAGTTTTTGAAAAACAATCCACTGTTGAAAGAAACAGAAGGAGTATTATTGTTCATTTTTAACGAGTTTTTATTGTAAACTGTCAAACTATATATAATGCTGTGATAATTATGATGATTGTTGATGTGTAATCTGTATGATTAATCAATAAAAGATTTAAAAAAAAGTGTCGGACTTGTGATCCGTACATCCAGAGTTCGAATCCCGCAGGGGCTTTTGTTGTTACTCACTGGAAACATTATTTTAAATATTCATTTTTTATCCCCAAACTGCAAATTTGTTCGCTTATTTGAGATATGTACATTTTATTTATCATTATATCTTTTATTATCAAAAATTTCCTGTTAATTTTAGTGCATTTTTCCAGGTGTGTTATTCCACCTTCAAACCCTTATCTACGCTCTTAGTCAGGGATATGTAATATACATAAAAGAGCTATATTAACATATTTATTCTTCCATGGTAATTCAATTTTTTGTATGTGAATTCAATAAAATTCTTGCACGCAAGAAAGGGGGGGGGGGGCAGCACCCTTTTTCGACCCACTTGATGCTAGGTGCCTGGTTTAGAAAACAAACTGGAAAGTAAATGTACGATGAACTGTGCTAATTCAGGTAGCGGGTATATAACCCTCATTGTTAATTTGAAAATCCATTGACAAAAAAAAAATGTTCATGTTCCTTGTGTAAACCAATATGTAATTATGCCTGAGCTACTGGTATATGTAGCCGTCCCTGAGCTATTGATCCGTGATTGATGCATCTCTGAAAATAACTATCGGTAATTATGTTACATGCCGGAAATCGTGTTAATTTTTCACGGTCGAAATTTTCATTGAAAACTCAAGAGTTTTAATTGAAATGTTTTTCTCTAAATTTCTTCGGGTAAAATTTTTATACTGCTCTCAGCTGTTTATTGATTAAGCATTTACCCCTTTATCATGTACATTTTAAAATAGTTCGATATTCAAAAGCAAAATTTTGTAAAACATAATCATTCTGTTCCATGATATACTCATAAATTCAATTTTGAAAGAACTATATTCTTTTTTATCCATTTCGATAAACAGTTTGCAAGGGTCTTCAACAACACGTGTTTTTGTACGAAAAACTTAACAAATTCGCGTGGCAAAAATCTTTAAAAATCTTAACCAAGCTTTTTTATACATTAAACAAACTGATTTCTTACCCCTTCTTTCACAGCAAATATGAGCAGAGAATTCCTGTATTTGGTTGAATTCTTTTCCGCGTGTTCCACACTTGAGTATCAACAACTCTCTTTCGAACATGTTTCTTTCTGCCATCTTGATAACATTTAAAACTACCGAAACCACACCCGTAGGAGGTTTTAGGTTTCCCGGAAACTAGTTTCAGTTTAAAGCCGAAAAATACAAAAACTAGTTTTAGTTTGAAACTTGTTCAAAACCGGTTCTGCAGATAAATGAAAAGTTTGCAAAACCGTATTAAAACCTAAACTAGTTTTTCATCAATAAATTCGCTTCACAAAATTTTATATAAAAAATGGCCCAAACAGCTTAACTTTCACTGAGCTCGTGAAGTTTTGAGGTGTAGCACTTAATGAGGCTTAGTTGTATCAAATATTGATAGTACAGTTGTGTACAATAAAACGTTACCCATAGGTTAACAGCATTTAGTTTAACGCTATAATACACTATATTTAAACAAAAAATCACTATATTTTTCTCTTTGAATCATGTGAGATATTGATCTGGAAAATTCTTTTTGCGTAAATATGGCATTATTCTTAATAACGAGTAAGATCTTTACTTTTAAAAAGTAAATATTGACCAAAAGAATCTAGGCTTTTCATTAGAGGAAAGCATTAATTATATTGTACCATTCAACCCCCTTATCATTTCAGTTTAACCTTGCTAATGAGTATGAAACGTGTAAGAATAAATTTAATTATTTATTAAAGCAAATACCCTCGGCTGTTTGAACGCTGCCTAATCATAGTTCTTTTTGTATATTTCAAAAATCATTCGCCCTTTTTTTTAAAAAAAAAAAAACACCTTTTGAAGATTCGAAATAGATGATATGAAAATTGATGTAAAATGGATTTTAGGAAATTCGATTTGAGAAATTCCACTAATTTGGAAACAGAAATAATGTTCAACACTTCAGGATTAAACCACACAAAACTGCTTTCTTTGTTGCAATCGATCCTTTATTTAATTGTCGGACGTAGAAAAGAAAAGACGCAAATGAGCACAGTATATATTTATAGGCATGAGCTAAGCTAAGGTTGTTTTTACATAGTAGGTAAAGAGAGCTACGACCTGACGTACCGAAAGCCTCTACCTCTGACTAGCGATGGGACTTCAGGGCTTATACCGGCTTCTCTACCTCAGTGCTCTTATTTCAAGTAAGTTTACCTTTTTTATAAGGTACATGTAGATGCACTTTCATATATCATATCAGGATTTTGATGCATACTTGAAAGAGTTTCGGAAGTTTTGCTCATACTTGTGTATTGAAAAAAAATTTAAAGTAATATTAAACTAACAACAGCCAATGTTGGAAGTTTGTCCATGATAAACACTCGCATTTAAAATATCCCAGTGTGACCCAAAATGCATATTAAATGTGTGGTTTCGTAAAATTCAGAAAGGCCATCAAAAAGGTGTATAATATAAAATACCAATGAAATAACATTCTGATTAGGGATGACAATTTTCATCAAAGAGATTAGTCGATTAATTAGGGGGTTTTAGTATGTCGGTCGAGCGATAGTCGAGTTCATTTATCTAATGACCTGTGTCCTCTTCAAATAAAACAATCTTACTATCACACTTTCAAGTGAAAACCATTTTAAAAACTTTTATTTGTACATGTATGAACTAAACGTATTTCTTGTGATGATAATACAAAACAGAGCTACATATCATCTCAGGAAAATCAAAGTTTTTCCTTGCTAAGACGTCGTTGTCTTGTGCCTAATAAACGATTTCACTTAAATGATTCATAAAAACAAACGCCTTGAGAATACTACTGTTAAGTTTAAATGTTAATCAAAACAAATAGAAATCCAATCAATTTATTAACAAAACCTGATATTAATCATTAAAGGAAACATCAAATAGGTGTTTTCAAGCACATCTATGCCGCATGTTTTTATTTTTAAAAGTTTTTCAAAATTAAGAAATCTTATGCGACAATATATAAGACGCTTAGAATTACACCAGGGGCACCAAAGAAACAGACTGAAACTTAAAAGACCAAATATTCCAAATAAAGTTTCCTTTTTCATTCTTAGTTTCTGAAATCTGAAATACGAATTCTTTCAATGATTCTTCATAACAATAATCTGGCGATAAACACAACGAAAAGCCTTTTTTTACTGTCATTTTTAAAGAAAGATTAAGAAAACCAGCGACAAGTCTTCAAGTTTTTTCTTGTCTTTGACAAGTAAAGTATATCCAAAATTCTTAAATGGCTTAGAGAATATTTTTCAACTCTTTAAATTATTAATGACGTCATTATCGATTTAGAACTAAAAGACAATTTGAAATCAACAATAGGTAGCTCACAGGATTGCTTTTTTCACCAAAACCTGATTTAAAGGTAATTATGTGACATCATAACAGAGTAGTCTTAAAATTTGTACAATAAAAGTTAGGAGGTATTAAATAGTTTTCATTTATGTCTATGGGTTAAATAGTGTCGAAATGTTTTTATCGCCGAACCAGGAAACCAAATATTATGAAGAGACTTTTTAATTAATATTTTTATATGAATAATTTTTACTCATGTTTATATAAGTTTTAAATATCAGAATAAATTATAGAATCATAGTATCATTACACACGGAAGGTTCATGGAAGCTGTTCCCAACCCCTCCCACTCCTACCCTACATAATTTCGAAGTCATATCTATACTCTGTTTAAAAAAGTAAAAACATTTTTTTTAAATATACGCATTTTTATGGTTGTAAGGGACACCTCCATGTTGTGACGTACTATTTGTCAAAATAAACAATAAAATCAATTTTATAATTAGTTTCTTTCCAAACATCGTCACCTAGCAGCTCACTGCAGTGGGTTAGATTTTTTTTCTACGAATCGGTCATGAGTTCATTCCTGCTGGGGATCTTAAAAATTTTACCTTTCGAAAAAAAAATTAGAACGTATTTTTTGATTGGATATTGTAAATTTTGAAATTCTAACCCGGTAGAAGTATTTCAATTCTAATTTACTTTAATTCACATAAATATCAACATATGTATCACACCACCTTGAGCAATTATTTAAAAAAATGCTTTCTTTAGTGATTCATGCAGGATATGAAAGTGTCGACATAACAGAAACCCACATTAGAGGGTTGTATATTTTTTTCTTCAGTGATCGCTACCTTCATACCCCACATGAATCATCAAAGAAAGCATTTTATTGTTTATATTTACATCTTTCTTTCTTTTAATAAATTAATAAATTGACTGTAAATTGAGATGCGTGGACAAGAGGTCAAGACAAAATGACAAAATGGCGGATAAGTCTGAACCGGAAGTGATTTTTACAAAATCAAAAATGAGGTGTAAACTTCAAATGATAATAGATCGATGCTAATAATTTGACCCAAAAAATCGGACGACCCATCTCGAAAAAATCGGCCAAAAAATTTAAAGAAAAAAAAATAATTAACCTGAAAAAGAAACAACTAGATACGATCTCGTTACGAGTAACGAGTAGGTCTTCCGTTTAATTTTTTAAACGATTCGATTAAAATATCAATGAAATTTCAGAATTCTCCCTCAACCACCTCCTTTTAGATAATGTATACGATTGTCAATATCCTTTAAAATGCTTAACAAAGAGTTTTGCTTTTTAACATACAGCACATTAAAGATTTAATATTTTAGTCCCCTAAAATCTCTAATTACGTCATCAATTGGTTTGGAAATGAGTTTTACAAACAGATATTGCTGCTATCAACAACTTTGCTTCTATAATGCATTACAAAATCTTGATCATTTTTAAGGTATGAGTAATAGAGTTTAGGAGTCTATTGGCCCCTAATTTAAGGGGCCAGCCCCTTTTTCCTGATTTTATACGAAAGGTCTCATGAATACTAACATTTTTTGTTCTTACATCCATCTAAAATTGTTGATCACTTTTGAGATACAAATGATTGAATATTTTAGGGGCCAGCCCTCTAGATCCTTACTGGGGACAGATATTCGTCTTTTGATAAGTGGAATCAATTTAAATCATAAATTCAAACATTTTCTCTTCTATGATGTCTAACAAAATATGTATACTTCTCTAGTTATTTTTCGTCAAAGTTTAAGTACTTTGGCCCCTAAAAATCCCTAATTACGTAATAAAAGGGCGTGGCAATGATTTTTTCAAATAGATATTGGTACGATCAACATCTTTGCTTCTATAATGCATTACAAAATCTTAATCGTTTTTAAGTTACTTGTAATAGAGTTTACGAAGGCCTTGGCCCCTAAAAAAAGGGGCCAGCCCCTTATTCTTGATTTGTGTGAAAAGGTCTTAAGAATACAAATATTTTTTGTTCTTACACCCATGTGAAATTGTTGATCATTTTTGAGATACAAATGATTGAATATTTTAGGGGCCAGCCCTCTAGATCCTTAATGGGGACAGAAAATCGTGTTTTGATAAGTGGAATCAATTTAAATCATTTATTCAAACATTTTCTCTTCTATGATGTTTAACAAAATATGTATACTTCTCTAGTTATTTTTCGTCAAAATTTAAGTACTTTGGCCCCTAAAAATCCCTAATTACGTAATAAAAGGGCGTGGCAATGATTTTTTCAAATAGATATTAGTACGATCAACAACTTTGCTTCTATAATGCATTACAAAATCTTTATCGTTTTTAAGTTATTCGTAATAGAGTTGATGACTGTCTTGGCCCCTAATTTAAGGGGCCAGCCCCTATTTCTTGATTTTGTTGAGAAGAACTTTTGATTATCTACCACTTTTGTTATATATGTTTTAACAAAATATCAACTCATAAAAAGATACAGATCAAAACGTATGAAAAATTTGATTCGAAATTCGTACCCAATTTTCGAGCCTATGCGAGCTCATAGAAATGGCGCCACTGGCGCAAAAAAACTACATTGTGCACAACTTCAACCTATAGTCTACCTATCCTGAAAATTTCATATTCCTATCTCTGAAAGTCTCTGAGTTTATGTCTGCACAAAATTAGTCGTAAAAACTTACAAAATCGGCCGTAAATCGGAACCGGAAGTGCCGATTTCAAAATTTCAAAAAACTTCTAGAATTATGACCACTGGCAATCATTTGAGAAAAAATGGTCGAAATCGGCCGAATAGTTTTCGAGAAATCGCGTGCACAAAATTCGTGGAAAAAAATAATAATAACTAGAGCAAAGCTCGTTGCAAAGCAACGAGTGGGTCTTCCGTTAATGTCGGAAGAAAAGCTGGAAGTTCCTGTAAGAAGCAGAGCTCTTAAACCAATAACAAGAGTAACTAAAATA
Organism: Magallana hongkongensis; assembly: GCA_015776775.1. Lineage (NCBI taxonomy): Eukaryota > Metazoa > Mollusca > Bivalvia > Ostreida > Ostreidae > Magallana > Magallana hongkongensis. The sequence continues at coordinate 1,528,146 of CM027474.1, read as the reverse complement.
AAAAGATGAAAAAAATCGAATCATTCCTGGTACGACTTAACCAAATACGAATGATTTTAAGTACGAATTAACAAACACCTTAACAAAAACCTTTCCGATTTCAAGAACGACTTAACCAAAAAAATCCGAATGTGTTTTAGTACGACTTAACAATTATTTTTGGTACGAGTTAATTTTACTATAAACATTACGCTATTTTTTAAACCAAGGACGCGGAATCAAAATTTCCGGAAAAATCAATTTTTAAACCCCGATATCTCTGTAATGCATCGTCCGATTTTAAAACGGCTTTCAGTGTTAGATTCAGCTTAATAAGCTCTACAAAACACATATACATTTTTGATTAAATCAGAAAATTCATTTTTTCAAAAAATGTGTTTTACTTCCAGTTTCGACCGGAAGTGATAGATTTTCATTTCCAGCCTTATTACAGAGGTAAATCGATCAAATCATAACCATTTAAAATTTCAAGCCTCTATCTTAAAGCGTTTTTGAGAAAAGTCCGGGACAAAATGACTTTTTGAAATTTTTAAAAATGACGTCACGTCAAAACGGAGGTGACGTTCTCTTTAAAACTTTTACATTTTTGAGGGACGCCAACTTGCAAAAATCTCTGAAAATTTCATCAAAATCGGTTAAAAATCTTTTGAGTTATGAGGCAAAAAAGGAGTCAGAAGAAAAGAAAAAGAATAATAACTAGAGCAAAGCTCGTTGCAAAGCAACGAGTGGGTCTTCCGTTAATGTCGAAATTAAAGCTGGAAGTTCCTGTAAGAAGCAGAGCTCTTAAACCAATAACAAGAGTACCTTAAATAAAAAGATGAAAAAATCGAATTATTCTTGGTACGACTTAACAAAATCCGAATGATTTTACGTACGACTTAACAAAAACCTTTCCGATTTCAAGAACGACTTAACAAAAAAAATCCGAATGTGTTCAATTACGACTTAACAATTAATTTCTAGGTACAAGTTAATTTAACCAAGAACTTGATACTACTTTCTTAACCAAAAACGCGGAATCAATTTTTCCGGAAAAATCATTTTTTGAACTCGTATATCTCTGTAATGCATCGTCCGATTTTAAAACGACTTTCAGTGTTAGATTCAGCTAAATAAGCTCTATAAAACACATATTCGTTTTTGATTGGATCAGGAAATTCACTTTTTCGAAAAATTTGATTCCCTTCCGGTTTCGACCGGAAGTGACAGATTTTCATTTCCAGCCTTATTACAGAGGTAAATCGATTAAATCATAACCATTGTAAATTTCAAGCCTCTATCTTAAAGCGTTTTTGAGAAACGCCGCAGACAAAATGACTTTTTGAAAATTTTAAAAATGACGTAACGTAAAAACGGAAGTGACATTTTCAAAGAAACTTCACAAACGTTGAGGTATTATAGTTGCACACAACCTCTGAAAATTTCATCAAAATCGGTTGTAAACTTTTTGAGTTATAAAGCCGAAAAGGAGTCAGAAAAAAAAATAAAAAGAATAATAACTAGAGCAAAGCTCGTTGCAAAGCAACGAGTGGGTCTTCCGTTAATGTCGGAAGTAAAGCTGGAAGTTCCTGTAAGAAGCAGAGCTCTTAAACCAACAACAATAATAACTAAAATAAAAAGATGAAAAAAATCGAATTATTCCTGGTACGACTTAACAAAATACGAATGATTTTAAGTACGACTTAACAAAAACTTTTCCGATCTCAAGAACGACTTAACCAAAAAAATCCGAATGTGTTCAAGTACGACTTAACAATTATTTTAGGTACGAGTTAATTTTACTTTGAACATTACGCTATTTTTTAAACCAAGGACGCGGAATCAAAATTTCCGGAAAAAATCAAAATTTAAACCCCAATATCTCTGTAATGCATCGTCCAATTTTTAAAAGGCTTTCAGTGTTAGATTCAGTTTAATAAGCTCTACAAAACGCATATTCATTTTTGATTTGATCAGAAAATTCATTTTTTCGAAAAATTTGTTTCACTTCCGGCTTCGACCGGAAGTAACATATTTTCATTTCCAGCCTTATTACTGAGGTTAATCGACCAAATCATAACCATTGAAAATTTCAGGCCTCTATCTTAAAAAGTTTTTGAGAAACGCCGCGGACAAAATGACTTTTTTAAAATTTTAAAAATGACGTCACGTCACAACGGAAGTGACGTTGTCGAGGAAACTTTAACATCTTTGAGCTATAATAGTTTCACATTATTTCTGAAAGTTTCATTAAAATCGGTTGGAAACTTTTATAGTTATAAAGCCGAGAAGGAGTCAGAAAAAAAGAAAAAGTATAATAATAACTAGAGCAAAGCTCGTTGCAAAGCAACGAGTGGGTCTTCCGTTAATGTCGGAAGTAAAGCTGGAAGTTTATGTAAGAAGCAGAGCTCTTAAACCAATAACAAGAGTAACATAAATAAAAAGATGAAAAAAATCGAATTATTCCTGGTACGATTTAACAAAATCCGAATTTTTTTTTAAGTACGACTTAACAAAAACCTTACTAATTAAGTACAACTTAACAATTATTTTTGGTACAAGTTAATTTTACTTTGAACATTACGCTATTTTTTAAACCAAGGACGCGGAATCAAAATTTCTGGAAAAATCGATTTTTAAACCCCGATACCTCTAATGCATCATCCGATTTTAAAACGGCTTTCAGTGTTAGATTAAGCTGAATAAGCTCTACAAAACAGATATTCATTTTTGACTTGATCAAAAAATTCAATTTTTCGAAAAATTTGATTCACTTCCGGTTTTGACCGGAAGTGACAGATTTTCATTTCGAGCCTTATTACAGAGGTAATACGACAAAATCATAACCATTGAAAATTTCAAGCCTCTATCTTAAAGCGTTTTTAGAAATGCTGCGGACAAAATGACTTTTTTAAAAAAAAAATTTAAATGACGTAACGTAAAAACGGAAAGGTCGTTTTCAAAGAAACTTTAGGATCTTAGAGGCATAATAGTTGCACATAATCTCTCAAAGTTTCATTTCAATCGGTTATAAACTTTTTGAGTTATAAAGCCGAAAAGGAGTCAGATACAAAAGATGTCACCTTTGACCTTCCAAACTGTGTGCTTGTTGCACCATCAAATGTCAGAAACTTAGCAATGTAAAGTTTATTATATTTCTGTGAATATTTCCTATGTAAAATTACAATGAATAAACATGCTATTCCATCTAACTGTGGAATAGTTTCTATGCTATCTGTCCATGGTGAATAGTCAACGAAAGTATTCACCGGCAGCATGAGATTTCCCTTTTTTAAACTCGGAACACCTCTGGTATAATCCGATCACAGCATTAAATTCAAAGTCCGATAATTCTAATTTCTTTATCATCAAGAAATTCTGCATCGCCAACAAATAAAGTTTTCTTCAGGATAATAATTAAGATATCTATAGCTATTTACTGACAGAAAGACAGACTAAGACTGTTGTGTTGTGTGAGGATGACAGACAGTTTATTGTCCCCCTCAACAGCAACTATTTCACTTGGCTTCACCCATGAAATAGTGGCTGTCTTGGAGGACAATAAACTTGCTATCATCCTCATACCCAGTGAATAGGTATACAATGTCCCATCCACATAAATTTTGAGTTATATAACCTCCCATTTGTAACCTGCAATTTCACAGTGTAAAGTCAACACAACAGTCTTGGCCTCAAGTTTCACCATTCAATTCTCATGTACGTATTAAACATTAGGGGTTTTCATATTGCATACCAATTCCAACAAGGGAGATCCCTCTAATGATGATCATTAAAATTCATTTTATGAATCTTAGCAACACTCATAAGCCTTCAAGTACAGCATCTCTTAAGGTGGCTCAAAACACCTTGAAATATTTTCTCAAATCAGCAGAAAATTAGTTGATTATGATAGATATCATAATTGATAAGAAGTGTTTAAGTCAAATAGGCAAAAAATGTGCAAATTTGGATGAACAATTACATTTTCAAAAATTTGACTCAATAAACAGTAACAAAAGCTTTAGGCGGACTAAAACTCAAACGGTTTAGAAACCCAATACTTTAACCATTAAGCTATGACGGTATACAACCCAATCAAATGATATTAAGAGTTCAACAAAACATTTAAATCGCCATCTTGTGAAGTAGTGTCTTAAAAAGTACAAGTCTAGGTGTAGTGATGTACCTTAATTTTACAAAAATATTAACGGGTACTTTATCCGAATCGTCCCTTGCTACCTTTAACTTAGTACATTTTATGAACAGATGTCTTTGTCTTAGAATAAGAAAGCTAATGCAATTCTGAGAAAAAAGTATACCACATATTGACAATTCCATTGAGGTTTAATAAACATATGGCCATTTAAGTGAACCCACCATTTCCAATTTCTTTTACTCAACACAGATTTACAGGGTTCTCCATAGTAAAACATCTTTACCTGACCTTTTAGAGGTCAATTGTTGTTCAACCACCTTTAATAAGAAACCTTATTCAATACAACATACATCTACATGATATTATCTTGTTAAAAGCATCACATAACTTAGAAATGCCCTTACATGTATACCCACCCCCTATCTTTTGATTTTCATAAAAAGTCATGGTTTGAAATCTTTTACCTAATTTTCTGAAACTTGTGGCAATTTCTATGAGTCATTTCTCACACATATTTGAAAACAATTATCAATGATACTAAAATTTGATCTTTTTATGCTTCTTGAATGATTTGTAGCATTTTAATAATTAAATAGACAAGTATTCCTGCATGTGATTTCTTTTTTCCATGAAAAAAAGTAAGCTAACAATCATATTTATTAAATATCTAATCTATTCTGGTTTCTTGTCTCTTTTTAACCATGATAAAACAGTAAGATCAACAAGTTCAACATCTGCCTTAAATAAAATTAAATTCAAACACACCTGGGTAGCTGGAGGCGGAGGAGAATTCCTTAAAAATGTTCAAATTTGACATGTTTTTTTCTACTTTTTTTATGCATATACTGTAAAAGGGTGAAAATAGATTGTTTCTTGCTCATTTCAAAAGTAATTATCATTGCTGGTGTTATTCAAAAGTCAAATGTACATTTACATATCCTACATGTAATCTTAATGGAGAAAATTGGAAAGAGTTGGGTGATTTTTCAACTATGTAAACACATCTAGATATCTTTATAAAATAAAAAATGAAGGAAACATAATTGCATACTTTTATTGAAAAACAAATTTTCACAACAATTATATTTCTTTAAACAGCCTTAATTTTGTTTTTCATAATTTCTTATCAAACATGAACAAACCACAATAGGACATATGATGCTTTCTTAAAGTTCCATTATTATTCATGCATTATCCGATTTAATTTGAATTACCGGTAGATAGTCTGTAGAACACAAGGAATATGCATGTGGGTAGAGGTGACAGGTTAACCTCAAGAGCTGAAACCACAAGAATCAACAGGTAAAAGCCATGTGGTAACAAGAGTCTGCTTTAAGCTGAAATAAAAAAAAAATTAGCTGTGTTAACATACATGTACTTGTAATAGCTGTGTTTACATTAACATATACATAATATTTTTGGAAAAAATACACTGACCATGCAGTGTTATAAGTATGACATATCCAAATATATGACATTAACATTTAGCCAGAACAAAAACAAAAATGTGCTTATCAAGTCATAATATCATATTAAACATTAAAATAATTTCTTGGGTATAAACATATCAGATTAAGAGAGAGAGAGAGAGAGAGCAGGAGTGAGAGAGAGAGTTTGTTTTACTTGAAGTGCGACAGCAATATTTCAATTCATAAACTACAAAGGAATATTACCAATCCAAACAGTGTCAAAGTGTAAGCTTCTGCTACGTGTATACCATGTTTTGTCAATTCTACTGGGGTTTATTGCGAATAAATTTAGCGAGGGTTTTTTTTTTCTTACGAATTACATGTTTTAAAAACAATACTACATGTATGTATAATGCGCATAAAAATGAGGGATTAATAATACATGCTCATTTTAAAATTCAATGCACTTTGGATTTCTTTTAGAAGATCAAGATATTTTTGTCACAAAATTAAGTTGCCCTCTGACAGTTTCAGTCTTTGCCAAGATTAAAAGAGAGAGAGAGAGAGAGAGAGAGAGAGAGAGAGAGAGAGAGAGAGAGAGAGAGAGAGAGATCTGAGGCACATGCAGTAAAAATTATTTACATACTATGTAGATGTGATATGCATGTAAAGCTTACCTAAAATGAATCAATATGTATAAAAGATAATCTAATCTCTCAAATTACAATGATTCTGTGAAATACTTATATCTTGAGAAGACTGTTTAATAGATATCATGGAACATTGACCTAAATTCTGAGCTTGATATAATATTGATGTTTTACATGCCTGTTACACAAGCAATAACCATATATAACAGAGAGCGAGACAAAAGGTCTAATTTTAATTAGATTGAATATTTACTTTGTCAAATGTATTTATTTAATGAAACACAAGCCTGAGTTTTTTAATCTATAAATTAAGTGAAGGCGATATGGTAAAGATCTGCTATATTTAGATATTTAGGGTAAAGTTATCATCATGCAAACATGCACTCTAATTACAACATTCTATTCTTGTGTACCTTAGGACTCCCATCGCTTTTAATTTTAAATTCTTCATGCAATTTACTACTGATATCCTTTCTTCACTTGCCTCGGATAGTCTTTTAAACACCATCACCAGTCCCGTAAATTCATGTGGTCCACTTTGTTTACATGTAAAAATGGCGACTCTCGATCTCGATGTAAATTCAACATACTTGATTTTCCGAGGTCGGTAGCGTGTTTCGGAGAAAGTCTGAGGAAAATAAAGAGGCGATATCAGTAGTACATTGCATGAAGAATTTAATGGTACTAATTGTTTTCACAGAATTTGCGTATAAATAAGGTAAATCAGTCCAAAACTAGCGCACGTTTTTCTGCGCAATAAATATACATGTACAATTTTTTCAATGGGTGGCCCTGTAGCTCTCCGGTCTGTCAATATTTTTTCCCGGAGAGCTACAGTTCTGCAGCTACCGTGAAAATACACTGGACAGATAATATTCCGAGATTCCACTGACTCTAACGCCCGCTTTTATATTGTGACGTACTTCAAAAGCGGAGGTTAAAGTCAGAGGAATCTAGGATTAGATTGTTAAGTGCAAATACTTTGAAAAGAAAAAGTCAATACGACATATCCTGTATTGAAACATACCTTTATAATCTGTCATACGTTAGTTGAGCTGAAATTTCCACTATCGACGTCTTGCAGGCCTTGCTTCTTTTAAAAATGTAGACACACCGCTATCACTATCAGCTGTTTGTTCGCAGTCAAAAAATGGCGAGTTGAAATGGGGAATCGTACGATAATTATTTCGATTAAAACTAATAAGACTAATAAAAACTAACAACGTAATTATCGACCGAAATAACGAAATTGTATCGATAAACACTTTAAATAACTATTAAAAAACAGAGTCCGGTTTTATGACCTGCACGAATTGTTTTCAGCAGGAGTTACTTTCAGTGTGAATTTTACACTATTTTTTAAACCAAGAACACGGAATCAAAATTTCCGGAAAAATCAATATTTAAACCCCGATATCTCTGCAATGCATCATCCGATTTGAAAACGAATTTCAGTTTTGTATTAAGCTTTGCAAACTCTACAATATGCATATAATTTTGTGTTTTATATATAGTTTAATTATCAGTACGAATTCTTTTCAGTAGAAATTACTTTCAGTGTGAAATTTGCACTATTTTTAAAACCAAAAACACGGAATCAAAATTTCCGGAAAGATCAATTTTTAAACCCCGATATCTCTGAAATGCATCATCCGATTTGAAAACGAATTTCAGAATTGCAAACTCTACAACATGCATATAATTTTATTATTCGCTCAAAAAAATGAAAATTCCGAAAAATTAGAATCACTTCCGGTCGAAACCGGAAGTGACAAAATAATTTTTTTTGTAAATTTGCCATAAGTAAATCCACAGATTTACAGTCACAGAGAATTTCAAGTCTTTATAAACAACCGTTTACGAGAAAAGTCCTGGACAAAATCACTTTTTGAAATTTTTAAAAATGACGTAACTTGAAAACGGAAGTGACTTAATGACTGAAAGTTTAAAATCTTCAAGGGACAAATATCTAACATAATCCCTGAAAATTTCTTGCAAATCGGTTGAATAGTTTTTGAGATATAAAGCAAAAAAGAAGTCAGAAGGAAAAACAAGAAGAATAATAATAATAAAAAAAAACAATAGAATAACAAGAGGGTCTTCCGTTGGAAACGGAAGACCCTAATAACTAGAGCAAAGCTCGTTGCAAAGCAACGAGTGGGTCTTCCGTTAATGTCGGAAGTAAAGCTGGAAGTTCCTGTAAGAAGCAGAGCTCTTGAACCAATAACAAGTGTAACTAAAATAAAAAGATGAAAAAATCGAATTATTCCTGGTACGATTTAACAAAATCCGAATGATTTTAAGTACGACTTAACAAAAACCTTCCTGATTTCAAGAACGACTTAACAAAAAAAATCCGAATGTGTTCAAGTACGACTTAACAATTATTTTTGGTACGAGTTAACTTTACTTTGAACTTTTCGCTAATTTTTAAACCAAGGACGCGGAAACAAAATTTCCGGAAAAATCAATTTTTAAACCCCGATATCTCTTTAATGCATTGTCCGATTTTAAAACGGATTTCAGGGTTAGATTCAGCTTGATAAGCGTTATAAATCAAATATTCATTTTTGATTTGATCAGAAAATTCATTTTTTTAAAAAAAATTGTTTCACTTCCGGTTTCGACCGGAAGTGACGGATTTTAATTTCCAGCCCTATTGCACATGTAAATTGCCAAATTCATAACCACAGAAAATTTCAAGACTCTATCTTAAAGCGTTTTTGAGAAATGTCGCGGACAAAATGACTTTTTTTAAAGTTTAAAATGACGTAACGTCAAAACAGAAGTGACGTTGTTATGGAAACTTTAACATCTTTGAGGCAAAGGAATTGCACATAATCCCTGAAAGTTTCCTTTAAATAAGTTGAAAACTTTTTGAGTTATGAAGCCGAAAAGGAGTCAGAAAAAAAAGAAAAAGAAAAAAAATAATAATAACTAGAGCAAAGCTCGTTGCAAAGCAACGAGTTGGTCTTCCGTTACTACCGGAAGTAAAGCTGGAAGCTCCTGTAAGAAGCAGAGCTCTTAAACCAATAACAAGAGTAACTAAAATAAAAAGATGAAAAAAATCGAATTATTCCTGGTACGACTTAACAAAATGCGAATGATTTTAAGTACGAATTAACAAAAGCCTTTTTTTAATTTTAAGAACGACTTAACAAAAAAAAATCCGAATGTGTTTAAGTACGACTTAACAATTATTTTTGGTACGAGTTAACTTTACTATGAACATTATGCTATTTTTTAAACCAAGGACGCGGAATCAAAATTTCCGGAAAAATCAATTTTTAAACCCCGATATCTCTGTAATGCATCGTCCGATTTTAAAACGACTTTCAGTGTAAGATTCAGCTTAATAAGCTCTACAAAAACATATTCGTTTTTGATTTGATCAGAAAATTCATTTTTTCGAAAAATTTGTTTCACTTCCGGTTTCGACCGGAAGTGACAGATTTTCATTTCCAGCCTTATTACGGAGGTAAATCGACCAAATCATAACCATTGAGAATTTCAAGTCTCTATCTTAAAGCGTTTTTGAGAAAGGCCGCGGACAAAATGACTTTTTGAAAATTTTAAAAATGACGTAACGTAAAAACGGAAGTGACGTTGTCAAGATAACTTTAACATCTTTGAGAGATAATAGTTTCACATTATCTCTGAAAGTTTCATCAAAATCGGTTGGAAACTTTTTGAGTTATAAAGCCGAGAAGGAGTCAGAAAAAAAAAGAAAAAGTATAATAATAAAAAGAAACCGAAGAATAACAAGAGGGTCTTCCGTTGAAAACGGAAGACCCTAAAAAGAAACCAAAGAATAACAAGAGGGTCTTCCGTTGGAAACGGAAGACCCTAATAATAACTAGAGCAAAGCTCGTTGCAAAGCAACGAGTGGGTTTTCCGCTAATGTCGAAAGCAACGCTAGAAGTACGTCTAAGAAGCAGAGTTCGTAATCTAGTAACAAAGAAACGTAAGTACAAAAAGATAAAAAAAAAACCGAATGATTTTTGGTACAACTTAACATTATCCGAATGGTTTTAAGCACGACTTAACCAAAAACCATTAACCATTTCAAGAACGACTTAACAAAAAAACAATGTGTTTAAGTACGACTTAACAAATTTGACTTCATTTTAGGTACAAGTTAACTTTACCTTGAACAAACATCTTTTTTCTTAACCCAGAATGCAAAATTAAAATTTACGTAAAAAATCAATTTTGTTTAAAACATAATTCTGAGCAACTTTTCCTCTTCACTGCTTTTCAAAGGGTTGACCTTTCGTACTGTGTGCTCGTTGCGTCATTAATTGTCAGAAACTTATCGATGTAAAGTTGACTTTACTGTACCTCTGTGAATATTTTCTATGGAAAATTACTATGAACCAGACAACATTGAAATGGTGAACATTTCAAAGGGCCCCGCTTATGTTATTTCAGAGAATTTTGCTTTGACCTTGACCTTTAACTTGAAATTTTTCCAGCTGGCATAGAACTTTTAATTCAATTTCATTCCCCCTAACATACATGCATTTTTGTTCAATCTGACCAAGATTAAGCATATTTGGAAAATAATCTACTGTCTAAAACTAATTTTAAAAAGATCTGCTATGACCTTCACATTGACAGACTTGGTTCAAGGTCACTGCACGCCATTAACCAATAAACTCTGTAAAGGTAAAATATTAGCCAAATAGGGGCTAAAAGGAGAGTATATCTATGCTCTTAAAATATGGATTTTGTGTGTTCTGATGACCTTGACTCTTCATCTACAAATATCATTCGAGGTCATTGCATATATTTTGATCAAAGGCATCATGTGGGTGAAGTATGAGGCTGAATGGAGCAAAGGGAGAGAAGATATACTTCGGACAAGGATTTTTAAAAATATAATTCTGCTATGACCTTCACAGTTTCTTTTCACTGAAAATAGGTTCAAGGTCACTACACACCCTTTACTCAAAAGCTCTGCTTATGTGAAGTCTGAGCCAAATAGGGGTTAGTAGAAAGTATATATGCTCTCAAAAAAGGATTTTTGCATGATCCGATATGATCTTCACCCGTTACCTAGAAATTTCATGCAAGGTCACTGCACTACGTTTAACCATCGAGACACTCTGCGAGTATTAGCCAGATTGGACCAAAGGGAAAAAAGATATGCCCCAGACAAGGATTTTATATATATAATTCTGCTATGACCTTAACCTTATACCTAAAAACATGGTTCAAGGTCACTGCGCATCCTTCAACCAAAGGAACTCTGTGGATGAGGTATGAGCCAGATTGGGCCATGGGGAGAGAAGCTATGCTCCAGTCAAGCAATCTCGGATGGACAGACGGACAAATTGATCACTAGAAGGCGCCCGCATAAACATGCCTTTTTATCTAATTTAAAATAGTATCCATGCTATCTGCCCTTGGTGAATAGTCATCAAAACCATTCATCAGCAGAATTTGATTTCCCTCCTTTTTAAGGTGGTATGGGACATCTGTCGATATTAATGTGGATTAAAGTACTATAATTGAAAAATTTTCACCGGTTTAGAATTTTCAAATTTTACAATATTTAACCAAAAAATAGCTTTTAAAAATATTTGAAAAGGTAAAAATTGTAAAAACCCCAGTGGGATTCGAACTCATGACTTACAGGTTCCTAGTAAACCCTCTAACCCACTGCGTTATGGAGTTAGGTGACCATTTTTGAAAAGAAACTACATGTACTTATATAATTACACTTTATTTTATTGTTTATTTCGATAAACAATACGTCACAACATGGAAGTGTCCCATATCACCTTAAACTCGGAACACCTCTGACCTAATAAGATCGCCGCATTAAATACAAAGTTTGATTTAACTCTAATTTGTTTATCATCAAGAAATTCTGCATCGCTGACAAATAAAGTTTTCTTTTGTATAATGAAATACCAATTAACTGACTATTCTGACAATAGCAAGTTTATTGTCTCACTCCACAGCAACTATTTCCCTTGGCTTTGCCTCATTAAATAGTTGCTGTCTTGGGGGACAATAAACTTGCTATTGTCCTCATACCCAGTAAATACTAAATAGGCATATAATATTCCATCCACCTACATTTCATGTTATATAACCTCCCGTTTGTAACCTTCAATTTCACTGTAAAGTCAACACATCTGTCATAGCCGCAAGTTTCACAATTTATTTCTGCTTCTCATGTACTTAAAATTAGGGGCCTTAATATTGCTTACCAATTCCAACAAGAGACATCCCTCTAACTATTGATAATCATTAAAATTCATTTCATGAATCTACGCAACAATGATAAACCTTCAAGTACAGTCACTCTCAATTTTACAAAAATATTGACGATACTTTATCCGAAACTGTTCCTTGTACCTTTAACTTAGTACACTAACATTTTTATGAAAAGACGGTTTGTCTTAGAATAAGAAAGCTAAAGCAATTCTGAGAAAAAGAATACTACATATTGCCAATTCCATTAGGTTTAATAAAAATATGGCCATTTAAGTGAACCCAACATTTCCAATTTCCTTTAGTAAACACAGATTTACAGGGTTCTCCATAGTAAAACATCTTTACCTGACCTTTTAGAGGTCAACTGTTGTTCAACCACCTTTAAAAAGAAACCTTATACAATACAACATATGCCTACATGATATAATCATGATAAAAGCTTCACATCACTTAGAAATACCCTTACATGTGTACCCCCCCCCCCCCCCAAATCTTTTGATTTTCATAAAAAGTCATGGTTTGAAATGTTTTACCTAATTTTATGAAACGTGTGGCAATTTCCTTGAGTAATTTCTCACACATATTTGAAAACAATCATCAATGATTCTAAAATTTGATCTTTATTTGTTTATTGTATGATTTGTACCATATTAATTAACAAATAGACAGCTGTCCTGCTTGTGATTTCTTGTTTTCATGAAAAAAGTAAGCTAACAATCATATTTAGTGAATATCTAATCTATTCTGATTTCTAGTCTCCTTCTAACCATGCTAAAACAGTAAGTTACAACCTACAAGTTAGACATCTGCCTTAAATTAGAATTAAATTCAAACACACCCAGGTAGCTGAAGACAGAGTTGATTTCAATGAAAAATGTTCAAATTTGACATGTTTTTCTACTTTTTTCTGCATATATACCTTAGAAAGGTAGAAATAGGTTGTTTCTTGTTCATTTCAAAAGTAATTATCATAGCAGATGTTATTTCAAAGTCAAATGTACATTTACATATCCTACATGTAATCTTAATGCAGACAATTAAATAGAGGGGAGGGGGGGGGTTCAATTATGTAAACACATCTAAATATCTTTATGAAATAAAAAATGAAGGAAATATAATTGCATACTTTTATTGAAAAACAAATTTTTACAGCAATTATGAATTTCTTTAAACAGCCTTAATTTTGTTTTCATAATTTCTTATCAAACACAAACCACAACATGGCATGATGCTTTCTTCAAGTTCCATTATTGTTCATGCATTATCGGATTTAATTTGAATTACCGGTAAATAGTCTGTAGAACACAAGGAATATGCATGTGGATAGAGGTGACAGGTTAATCTCAGGAGCTGACCCACAAGAATCAACAGGTACCGGTAAAAGCCATGTGGTAACAAGAGGCTGTTTTGAGCTGAAATAAAAAAAAAAAATAATTAGCTGTGTTTACATACATGTACTAGTAATAGCTGTGTTTACATTAACATATGCATAGTATTTCTGTAAAAAATACACTGACCATGCAGTGTAATAAGTATGACATATCCCAATACATGATATAACATTTAGGCAGTACAAGATCAAAAAATTGCATATCAAGTCATAATATAATATTAAAAAATTTTCATAGGTATAAACACTTATCAAATTGAGAGAGAGAGAGAGTTTGAGAGAGAGAGAGTTTATTACGGTACCGTACTTGTAGTGCAACAGTCAATATTTCAATTCGTAAATTACAAATGAATATTACCCACCGAACAGCGTCAAAGTACATGTACTGGTATTAGCTTCTGGTATACCATTTTTTATCAATTCTACTGTGTTTTGTTTTTTATGGCAAATAAATTTAGCGAGGGTTTTTGTTTATTTTCTTATAAATTACATGTTTTAAAAACAATACTATGTGTAATAAGCATAAAACATGTATGAGTAAACTTAATGAAGAATTTTTAATAGATTATTTTTCACAGAATGTGGTACATTACATGTATGTCAATCTTTATAAAACTAGCGTATATTTCGTGCGCCATAAATGGCAAGTTTTTTGTAAATATCATTTACTTGCATGATAGGTATATATGGTCTAACCAAAATTTTCTTCATAAAGCTACAGCTGTATGTACCACATATATGTTTTGTCACAAGTATACATTTAAAAAAAAATACCCAAATTCCAACAGTTGAAATAAACTCAACTCATTCTCTGATAAGTTCATTGTGTTTTGTGCGTGCATATCTTATTTGTCTGCTGCAACAGCAGCCAATCAGCGGTAAGCTGAATCCACAAAAAGAAAGTTTGTGTTTTAGGAGCAGGTAAATTGTTTATGCGACACTGTCAAGAAAACCACACCAAATAATAACAAGAAACATAAATATTCACTTAAATGTATTGTGTTGTAAAGTAAAGGTTTTTAACACTTATTGCATCTTGCAAAACATGTGATGACCTTAATCATCTGTCATATACCGATAAATAACGATAGAACAAACTGGGATTCGAACCTGGCCCTCTGAATCTCTAGTCAAGTGCTCTACCAACTGAGCTACATGTATCTGGCACCGGTATTCAAACCAGTCTGACCGTCACATTCCTCCCCCCTTAAATGATCTTCACCCTCGAAGATCACCCCTGGCAGGATCGAGTTAACCTGTTAGTTCCAGGGGTTGGTCACAACACCAATATTGTAACAGGATGGTAGAAATAATGAAGGACCAAACCGGGATTTGAACCTGGGCCCCCTGAATCTCTAGTCAGGTGCTCTACCAACTGAGCTATCTGGCACTGGTATTCAAACCGGTCTGATCGTCACATATATAAAGAATTATTTTAAACAATGTCGTTCAATAAAAAATAACACTCGCAACCTTCAGTTTTTGTCTGTAATTAATCAATATTGGCGTGCGATCAGTTCTCGCCGAGTACCATTTCTCACCAGTGCATTGTTACGTCATTTTATCAACACATAAAATTACATACGAAAATATGATGTAACAGTGCACCAGCGAGAAATGGTCCTCGGCGAGAACTGCTCGCACGCCAGTACTGCCAGTAGTCAGATTGAAAAAAGAGAATAAACTAGATACGATCTCGTTACGAGTAACGAGTAGGTCTTCCGTTCAATTTTTAAACGATACGATTAAAATATAAATAAAATTTCAAATTTCCCCCTCAACCACTCCCTTTCAGATAATGCATACGATTGTCAATATCCCTTGAAATGCTTAACAAAGAGTTTTGCTTTTTCTAATACAGCACATTTAAGGTTTAAGATATTAGTCCCCTAAAATCCCTAATTACGTTATTAATTGGTTTAGAAATTCGTTTTACAAAGTGCTATTGTTACGACCAACAACTTTGTTTCTATAATGCATAACAAAATCTTTATCGTTTTTAAGTTATTTGTAATAGACTTTACGAGTATCTTGGCCCCTAATTTAAGGGGCCAGTCCTATTTTCTTGAGTTCATTTGAACGGTCTCACGAATACTAAAATTTTTTGTTCTTACACTTATCTAGAATTGTTGTTCATTTTTTAGATACAAATGATTGAATATTTTAGGGGCCAGCCCTCTAAATCCTTAATGGGGACAGATATTGGTGTTTTGATTAATGGAATCGATTAAAATCATCAATGCAAGCATTTTCTCTTCAACAATGCTTAACAAAATATGTCTATTTTTCTAGATAAATTGTGTCTAAGTTTTAGTACTTTGGCCCCTAAAAATCCCTAATTACGTAATAAATGGGCGTAGCAACGATCTTGCCTGATAGATATTGTTACGGTCAACAACTTTGCTTCTGTAATGCATTACAAAATTTTATCATTTTGAAGTTATTTGTAATAGAGTTTATGAGTGTCTTGGCCCCTAATTTAAGGGGCCAGCCCCTATTTCTTGATTTTGTTGGAAAGGACTTTTGATTATCTACCACTTTTGTTATATATGTTTTAACAAAATATCAACTCATTAAAAGATACAGATCAAAACGTATGAAAAATTTGATTCGAAATTCGTACCCAATTTTCGAGCCTATGCGAGCTCATAGAAATGGCGCCACTGGCGCTAAAAAACTACATTGTGCACAACTTTAACCTATGGTCTACCTATCCTGAAAATTTCATATTCCTATCTCTGATAGTCTCTGAGTTTATGTCTGCACAAAATGGGTCGTAAAAACTGACAAAATCGGCCGTAAATCGGAACCGGAAGTGCCGATTTCAAAATTTCAAAAAACTTCTAGAATTATGACCACTGGCAATCATCTGTGAAAAAATGGTCGAAATCGGCCGAATAGTTTTTGAGATATCGCTTGCACAAAATTTTGGGAAAAAAATAATAATAATAACGAGTAACGAGTAGGTCTTCCGTTCAATTTTTAAACGATACGATTAAAATATCAATGAAACTTCAAATAACCACTCCATTTCAGATATTGTAAACGATCGTCAATATCCTTTAAAATGCTTAACAAAGAGTTTTGCTTTTTCACATACAGCACATTAAAGATTTAAGATTTTAGTCCCCTAAAATCCCTAATTACCTCATCAATGGGTTTGGAAACTAGATACGATCTCGTTACGAGTAACGAGTAGGTCTTCCGTTCAATCTTTAAACGATACAATTAAAATATCAATGGAATTTCAAAATCCCCCCTCCACTCCCTGATAGTGTATAGGATTGTCAATATCCTTTAAAAACGCAAGTTTTTAAGTTATCTATAATAGAGTTTGCAAGTTTCTTGACCCCTAATTTAAGGGGCCAGCCCCTTTTTCTTGAATTCAGTCGAAAGGTCTCATGAATAATAACATTTTTTTTTCTTACACCTATTTAAAATTGTTGATCATTTTTGAGATACAAATGATTTAATATTTTAGGGGCCAGCCCCCTAGATCCTTAATGGGGACAGACATTGGTGTTTTGATTGATGGAATCAATTAGAATCATCAATACAGATATTTTCTCTTCTACAATGCTTAACAAAATATGTCTCCTTCTCTAGATATATTGCGTCAAAATATTAGTACTTTGGCCCCTAAACCTCCTAATTACGACATAAATGGGCGTGGCATTGATTTTTTCTGATAGCTATTGTAATGATCAACAACTTTGCTTCTATAATGCATTACAAAATCTTTTTCGTTTTTAAGTTATCTGTAATAGAGTTTACGATAGTCTTGGCCCCTAAATAAAGGGGCTAGCCCCTTTTTCTTTAGTTCATTCGAAAGTTCTCATGAATAATAACATTTTTTGTTCTTACACCCATCTAAAATTGTTGATCATTTTTGAGATACAAATGATTAAATACTTTAGGGGCCAGCCCTCTAGATCCTTAATGGGGACAGACATTGGTGTTTTGATTAATGAAATCGATTAGAATCGTCAATACAGATATTTTCTCTTCTACAATGCTTAACAAAATATGTTTACTTTTTTGGCTATATTGCGTCAAAATTTAAGTACTTTGGCCCCTAAAAATCCCTAGTTACGTAATACATGGGCGTGGCAATAATTTTTTCTAATAGATATTGGTACGATCAACAACTTTGCTTCTATAATGCATTACAAAATCTTTATCGTTTTTAAGTGATTTGTAATAGAGTTTAAGAGTGCCTTGGCCCCTAAAAAAAGGGGCCAGCCCCTATTTCTTGGTTTTGTTGGAAAGAACTTTTAATTCTTTACCACTTTTATTATATATGTTTTAAGAAAATATGAACTGATAAAAAGATACAGATAAAAAAGTATGAAAATTTTGATTAAAAATTCGTATCCATTTTTCGAGCCCAGGCGAGCTCTTAAAGTTTGCGCCTCTGGCGTAAAAAAACTGCATTGTGCACAACTTCAATCTATGGTCTACCTATCCTGAAAATTTCATATTCATATCTCTGATAGTCTCTGAGTTTATGTCTGCACAAAATGGGTCGTAAAAACTTACAAAATCGGCCGTAAATCGGAACCGGAAGTGACGATTTCAAAATTTCAAAAAACTTCTAGAATAATGACCACTGGCAATCATCTGTGAAAAAATGGTCGAAATCGGCCGAATAGTTTTCGAGATATCGCGTGCACAAAATTTGTGGAGAAAAATAATAATAACTAGATACGATCTCGTTACGAGTAACGAGTAGGTCTTCCGTTCAATTTTTAAACGATATGATTAAAATATCAATGTAATTTCAGATAACCACTCCATTTCAGATATTGTATACGATCGTCAATATCCTTCAAAATGCTTAACAAAGAGTTTTGTTTTATCACATACAGCACATTTAAGATTTAAGTTTTGGTCCCCTAGAATCCAAGATTACGTCATCAATGGGATTGGAAATGAGTTTTACAATCTTATATTGTTACGATCAATAACTTTGTTTCTATAATGCATTACAAAATTTTGATAGTTTTTAAGTTATTTGTAATAGAGTTTTCGAGTGTCTTGACCCCTAATTTAAGGGACCAGCCCCTTTTTCTTGAGTTCATTCAAAAAGTCTAACTAATACTAACAATTTTTGTTCTTACACTTATGTAGAATTGTTGTTCATATTTTAGATACAAATGATTGAATATTTTAGGGGCCAGCTTCTAGATCCTTAATGGGGACAGACTTTGGTGTTTTGATTAATGGAACTGATTAGAATCATCAATGCAAAAATTTTCTCTTCTATAATGCTTTACAAAATATGTCTCCTTTTCTAGATATATTACGTAAAGTTTAAGAACTTTGGCCCCTAAAACTCCCTAATTACGTGATAAATGGGCGTGGCAATGATTTTACCTGATATATATTGTTACGATCAACAAATTTGCTTCTATAATGCATTACAAAATCTTTATCGTCTTAAAATTATTTGTATAATAGTTTACAAGTGTCTTGGCCCCTAAAAAAAGGGGCCAGCCCCTTTTTGTTGAATTTGTTGGAAAGAACTTTTGATTATCTACCACTTTTGTTATATATATGTTAACAAAATATTAACTGATAAAAAGATACAGATCAAAGCGTATGAACATTTTGATTCAAAATTCGTATCCAATTTTCGAGCCCTGGCGAGCTCCTAAACTTTGCGCCACTGGCATAAAAAAACTGCATTGTGCACAACTTCAATCTATGGTCTACCTATCCTGAAAATTTTATATTCATATCTCTGATAGTCTCTGAGTTTATGTCTGCACAAAATTGGTCGTAAAAATTTACAAAATCGGCCGTAAATCGGAACCGGAAGTGACGATTTCAAAATTTCAAAAAACTTCTAGAATTATGACCACTGGCAATATTCTGTGAAAAAATGGTCGAAATCGGCCGAATAGTTTTCGAGATATCGCGTGCACAAAATTTGGGGAAAAAAATAATAATAACTAGACACGATCTCGTTGCGAGCAACGAGGAGGTCTTCCGTCCGATTTTTAGAAAGGAAATGACCTTGCCTTTTATCTTCATCAGCGAAACATATCAGGAAATGCAGATGTGATCTAAAAGAGCGATGGATGAAGGATTATCCACCCTGTAGGATCCTTAATTTTAAGGACCAGTCCCATTTTATTTCATATTTAATAAGAGGTCTTTTGACTTAATAACAGGTCTAATAACCTGTAATAAAAAGAAACCGAAGAAAAAAAGAGGGTCTACCTTTGTAAACGGAAGACCCTAATAACAATAAGAATAGAAGGGTCTTCCGCTGGAGACGGAAGACCCTAATAATAAAAGACTGTTTTTGTCTAAATCTTAATTGAAGAGTGTTTTTCAACTTGTACTATAGAAGTATAGTTTAGTATAATTTGTACTATAATTAATTGTAATTAGTACAGTAATCTAGAATGGTACTTAGTTGAAATTAAAGGCCCAATATCAAAGATCAAGTAAAATCGGACCAGAAAAACTAAATGATTTTATGAATGGGGGGGGGGGGGGGGGGTTGGTCGGTGACTTCTATATTAAAATAGAATATTAAATTCTAAATATCACATATTACACAATTTCTAAACAAAATACATATGTTAGAACAATGTATAAGCGCTGTATAAGCCACTTTACCATTGATTTGAAATTTAAAAATCTCAAAATCTTAATTATGATTTTTTCTTTGATATTTACTTTTATTCTAATATATGTATAGCATTAACATTAGGTACATGGAGATGAATGCAACAGGTCAAAACGTTTGAAATGGGCGGGAACAAATTGACGCGGACGTCTGATATATGAAGCGTATTTTCAATCCACCTCAGCATTTTTAATTTGCTATATAAGTTAATAGAAAAACATTTTATTTCATCAATAATAGTGATTTTATTTCATCAATAGTAATCGGATCCCCATCCGAGAGAGATTATACGCAGGGCAAAGCATATTGTCCGATGACTCGTCAAAAGTCTGAAACCAAATGAGGGCGATTTTGAAACGGGGTTTATTCCCAGGGGAGAATAATTATTTCAAATTCCGATTTAATAAATTAATACATATATTATACCCAGATAAAAATGTTCGCTAGGCTAATTTATACGGATATGCACATTCATTGTTTATCTAGCTATAATGAGAGAGAGAGAGAGAGAGAGAGAGAGAGAGAGAGAGAGAGAATTAATGACCCCGCTGCTTACTCACTAATCCCGCTTTTGGGCGAACATGTACATGTTTATAGACTTTTGTAAATAAATCTAAACTTTATAAGACTGATTGTAAATGATTATAATCCCAATCCACCCTGCCGTAATGATTTTCATAAATCAAAAGTGAATAATCAGACTCTTTGTTTCAACAGTGTATATCAACGATCAGTGTTTACATCTGTTAATACATAGCCCCAAACACAGATACAAGGGTGGTCAGTTTTCACACCGTATCGCAGTCACCCGGTTGTCAGGGCGAGAGAGAGAGAGAGAGAGAGAGAGAGAGAGAGAGAGAGAGAGAGAGAGAGAGAGAGAGAGAGAGAGAAGATTTCATAGTGTTTTATAGTGTTCAGGAAATCAATATATAAGCAACATATGTCAATAAACGCATGTATACATGCATGCGTGTATCTATATAGTTATGTGAATAAATACTAATCAGTCCTCCTTTTAAAGCCATGTAGAATATCGTTGGTGTATTGCTAAATGTTGTGTGCTTACAATCATGGAGATTGCGGCATTTCTTTGATGCCGGCAAAGCGACCCAGTGAACTCTAATGCGGTCGTACTGCAGGGGCGCTTCGGCGGCATGTCTTTGATGGCGGCGATGCGAACTGCCGACATAAACGAGCTCTATATTTGTACTAAAAAAGCTGTTATTATTTTTATTTATGATAAAAATTAAACGGAAAACAATAAAAACCACCATTTTAAAGATAAAATCGTTAAAGAAAACAAAATTAGGGAAGAAAAAATAATCGGCACTTGGGGATGGAACCCGGGTCGCCTGGGCACAAGTCCAACACTCTAACAACTGAGCTACGCGGACTCTCGCTTCAGAACTTTTGAACTCAAAATATCGGGAATGCCTGGATCGATTTTAACACAAATTTATATTCTGAAGTGTTTTAAGCGTCTCTATCGAATAAAAACATAAATAAAATTCAAATCTTAAAATTTGAAAAATTAAGGTTTTTCATTTCCTTCCGGTGACGACCGGAAGTGACGGCGGACGTTCGGATATGCGAAGGGCACTGCGGCCGTTCACTCTCTACCTTCTCTGAAAATTTGAAGGTTCTATCGTAAATTCTTTTTGAGAAAAATTGTGAACAAGCAAAAACGTAAAATCTTTAATATCTCGGTACCGGAAGTAACGACCAAAAAAAGCCCGTGTACTTTTCTTACAAATTTTGTCATGAATAAGATCTGAAAGTTTCATGAAAATTGGCTGAAGCATTTTTGAGAAAACGTGACAGAAAAAAAAAACAATAAAAATAATAGTGAAAAAGAAACAAAGCAATAACAAGAAGGTCTTCCGTTGGAAACGGAAGACCTTAATAAGAAACAGTACGAAAACTATAAGGTCTTCCGTTGGAAACGGAAGACCTTAACTAGATACGATCTCGTTACGAGTAACGAGTAGGTCTTCCGTTCAATCTTTAAACGATACAATTAAAATATCAATGGAATTTCAAAATCCCCCTTCCACTCCCTGATAGTGTATAGGATTGTCAATATCCTTTAAAAAACGCAAGTTTTTAAGTTATCTATAATAGAGTTTGCAAGTTTCTTGACCCCTAATTTAAGGGGCCAGCCCCATTTTCTTGAATTCAGTCGAAAGGTCTCACAAATTCTAACATTTTTTGTTCTTACACCTATTTAAAATTGTTGATCATTTTTGAGATACAAATGATTTAATATTTTAGGGGCCAGCCCCCTAGATCCTTAATGGGGACAGACATTGGTGTTTTGATTGATGGAATCAATTAGAATCATCAATACAGATATTTTCTCTTCAACAATGCTTAACAAAATATGTCTCCTTCTCTAGATATATTGCGTCAAAATATTAGTACTTTGGCCCCTTAACCTCCTAATTACGACATAAATGGGCGTGGCATTGATTTTTTCTGATAGATATTGTAATGATCAACAACTTTGCTTCTATAATGCATTACAAAATCTTTTTCGTTTTTAAGTTATCTGTAATAGAGTTTACGACAGTCTTGGCCCCTAAATAAAGGGGCTAGCCCCTTTTTCTTGAGTTCATTCGAAAGTTCTCATGAATAATAACATTTTTTGTTCTTACACCCATCTAAAATTGTTGATCATTTTTGAGATACAAATGATTTAATATTTTAGGGGCCAGCCCTCTAGATCCTTAATGGGGACAGACATTGGTGTTTTGATTAATGAAATCGATTAGAATCGTCAATACAGATATTTTCTCTTCTACAATGCTTAACAAAATATGTTTACTTCTTTGGCTATATTGCGTCAAAATTTAAGTACTTTGGCCCCTAAAAATCCCTAGTTACGTAATACATGGGCGTGGCAATAATTTTTTTAAATAGATATTGGTACGATCAACAACTTTTCTTCTATAATGCATTACAAAATCTTTATCGTTTTTAAGTTATTTGTAATAGAGTTTAAGAGTGCCTTGGCCCCTAAAAAAAGGGGCCAGCCCCTATATCTTGGTTTTGTTTGAAAGAACTTTCAATTCTCTACCACTTTTATTATATATGTTTTAAGAAAATATGAACTGATAAAAAGATACAGATAAAAAAGTATGAAAATTTTGATTAAAAATTCGTATCCATTTTTCGAGCCCAGGCGAGCTCCTAAACTTTGCGCCTCTGGCGTAAAAAAACTGCATTGTGCACAACTTCAATCAATGGTCTACCTATCCTGAAAATTTCATATTCATATCTCTGATAGTCTCTGAGTTTATGTCTGCACAAAATGGGTCGTAAAAACTGACAAAATCGGCCGTAAATCGGAACCGGAAGTGACGATTTCAAAATTTCAAAAAACTTCTAGAATTATGACCACTGGCAATCATCTGTGAAAAAATGGTCGAAATCGGCCGAATAGTTTTCGAGATATCGCGTGCACAAAATTTGTGGAAAAAAATAATAATAATAACTAGACACGATCTCGTTGCGAGCAACGAGGAGGTCTTCCGTGTGTTTTAGAACATGAAATACATGTACGACCTTGGTTTTGCTATTTAACAGCTAAACGTGATTTAACATATAAGACAAAGGTCTACATTCTAAGGGCCAGATACTATTTTGTTTTAGATGTATGAGCTTTGGTTGAAAACATTTAGATCTCTAATTCGAGGGGCAGCCTCTTTTTCCTCGTATCAAATGAAAAGTCATTTACTTTTAAAGATATTTTGTTCAACAAGTGTATAGAAATGTGTTACCATTCTTGAGATATCTCAGAAAGAGCGTTTTAGTGGCCGATCCCTTATCTCCTTATTGGGGTCGTTTAACGAAATTTTGAAGAATCCATATTGTTTAGTAGATCATTTTGAGTATCTTTTCTTCTATACTGCATTTCAAAATATATTTTTCCT
The DNA here is from genome assembly GCA_015776775.1 of Magallana hongkongensis. NCBI lineage: Eukaryota > Metazoa > Mollusca > Bivalvia > Ostreida > Ostreidae > Magallana > Magallana hongkongensis. Next base: position 1,503,762 of record CM027474.1, on the reverse strand, counting down.
TTCTGAGATATCGGTGATCAAAGTTTTGGATTTTTGACCCCTTAAAAACCTTAATTACGTACCACAGTATAAAATCATGACACTGCTTGGATACATAACTGTAAGATAAACATATTTGCTTCTATAATCTTTCACAAACTATATCTCATTAAAGGGGCTATAGATGAAAGACTTGAGAGCCCTTTGGTCCCCTAATTTGAGGGGCCAGCCCCTTTGTCTTGATATCAAATAAAAGGTCTTATCAATATAAAAAAAATTAACATTATATGTTTTAACAAAACATTATTCAGAAAAGAGATAAACAAAGAAAACCAGAAAAAATTATGATATTTGTTTAATCTCAATTTTTGGGTCCAGGCGAGCTTCGGCGCTTTTTGTGATCGAAATGATTTTAAACCTTTATACACAATTTCAATCTTCCGTCTACCATCACTGAAAATATTAAGTGTATGTCTGCTATAGTTTAAAAGGAGTACGGCCGAAAAAATACCTCTCTGAAAATCGACAAAACGACTATATCTCAAAACCTGAAGTGACGTCATCAATAAAAAAAATTGCAATACGGTTCACATCGTCATCTATTAGATCGACAAGTTTCATAAAAATCAATTGAGTAGTTTTCGAGATCTTGCGTGCACAAAAATTGTAAGAAAAAAATAATAATATAGAAGAATACGGAAAAAGGAACAAAGCAATAACAATAAGGTTTTCCGTTGGAAACGGAAGACCTTAATAATAAGAAAAGAGAAAAAGAAACAATAGAATAATAGAAGAGTCATCCGCTGAAGACGGAAGACCCTAATAATTAAAGAATGTTTTTGTCAAAATCTTAATGTACGAGTGTTTTCAACTTGTACTTCAGTCCAACAACCCCTTTATTTTGAATATCTTGGTTAGAAAGTAAAAAAAAAATGGAGAGAAGGAAATAGAGAGAAAGAACAAATCTTGGCTCCGGCGAGATTCGAACACACAGCCTTTGCATGTGTCATAACAGTATTTCATCGTAGACTGGTCCTCTGTCTCTATCGTACGAAATATATATCGCACATATCAGACAGGCATTGCCAGTCTATATTTCATCATCGAAGGTTCACGTCAAAACATGGCTGACGCGAAATAATTCCCGATTTTCTCTTTGAATTTGGGGCGTTTCCGCCCGGGACAGGAGCTGAATTTTTGTATGAGATGAAAAACAACGTGTAAGATGTCTCACTACTCAGGTTTGGTAACAGTGCGAGGTCATTTGAAATATTGATGCGTGTTTGTGTCTGGAGGGGGATGAAAAGGACCGAGCTTGATTTTCGTCGTAAATAAATCGAAAGTAGAATTTTGAGGTGTGGATCTCGGATTCGGTTAACGACAATTAGGGGAAGTCCTAAAACAATGACTGATGCATTTTACACATGTATTTCAGAGTAGTGATTTTTTGTGTCGTTTACTATTATATATATGTTTGACTGTTTTATATCAACAGGATTGATAAAATTCTTATAAATGTAGAAATAACGAAATCAGTAACACGTAAATTTATTCATAAAAAAATTGATGACAGTAATTTCCACAGTTCTAACATTCATAAGTAGTTCACACGCTATCGTAGATACAGACTAAACGGAAAACAAGAAATATACATGCAACAGAAATATTGCGCGGCTGCTTACATCCCTTGCACTGTGTAAATTTTAAGTCCCCGTACAGGCTATACTCGCGGCTTGATATCGGAAATTTCTTCTTAATTGTTCAACCCGCTGCAAATTTGGCAGAAAAACAGAATGAGGTCCGAGGTACATTTACACAAAATTTCATGAGGATTGAGTGAAGGGCTCGGGAGTTAGAATTTTTTTCTACAGTACATGTCAAACACGAAAATTAAAACTCAAATGCCAAAAAGTTCATAACTCTGTTAATAATGAACGAATTGGTCTGGTAATTAGTGCGGTAATCTAGAATGGTACTAAGTTGAAATTAAAGGTCCGAGATCAAAGATCAAGTAAAATCGGGCCAGAAAAACTAAATGATTTTATGAAGGGTGCTGGGGGGGGGGGCGGTGGTCGGTGACTTCTATATTAAACGGAAAATACTAAATTCCCAATATCACTTGTGTTTGAGATACATGCTTGACCTTTATTTTGCTATTTACCAGCTAACATGATTTGGAAATAGAATGAAAAATCCTTTGATTTTAAACAGACTCTTTTCTTCAATTTCTATATCCTCTTTTTCTTTTACAAATAAATCATAAATGTATTGGACCTCTCGCCCTTGTTTTGTTTCTGATATATGTATAAGAGCTTTGATTGAAACATTTAGATCCCTCTTATCATGTAATTTGAGGGGCTAGCCCCTTTTTCTTGATATCAATGTAAGGTCCCTTAATATTAAACACATTTTGTTCAACAAGTGTTTAGAAATTTGTTACTGTTTTTGAGAAATTAGGGAAAGATTGTTTTAGGGGCCGACTCTTTATCTCCTTATAAGGACCATTAAACGAAACTTTGGTGGTTAAATATTATTACGAATATTATTCTGAGTATCTTCTCTTCTATAATGCATTTCAAAATATTTCTCCTTTTTAAAAAATAAATGATCAAAATATTGGACTTCTAGCCCCTTTAAAATCCAAATTATGTAACATATCAGAAAACTCTTAACAAATATAGGTAGATAACTGGAAGATACACAGTTTTGCTTCTATAATACATTACAAAATATTTTCATTAAAGAGATATAGATAAAAGACTTTAGACCCCTCTTGGCCCCTTATATGAGGGGTCAGCCCCTTTTGCTTTGTGTCAGTTGAAAGATCTTTTATAGATTAATCTTTGATGCTCTACATGTGTTAGCAAAATATTGATTAGAAGAAAGACATTCGTGATCAAATCTCAAATTTCGTAAAAATTGTCAAAAAAATTTAACATCAACATTTTCAGTTCCGGTCGAGCTGCAAGGATGATGACTTCTGGTAAAATCTAAAACAAGCAAGCAAATCTACCATAACCACTCTATCTTGCATATAAATTTCAAGTCCCTAACTATAACAGTTTTTGAGGAGATGCGTGAACAATATCATGTTCCAAAATACATGAAAAAGGGAGATAATTCAGAAGCGGAAGTAAATTTTCAGACAGGAAGTAAGATGCAAAGAGATATTCACCTAAGACATCATCCCTGTAAAAATCATTAAAATCGATTGAGAAATGGCTGAGAAATTAAGGGTGACTACCAAGAAGAAAAAATAATAATATAGAAGAATGAGAACGCGTAGAAAAACAGTAAGGTCTTCCGCTGAAGACGGAAGACCTTAATAATAACTAGACACGATCTCGTTGCGAGCAACGAGGAGGTCTTCCGTCCGATTTTTAGAAGAGGAAATGACTTTGCCTTTTATCTTCATCAACGAAACATATCAGGAAATGCAGATGTGATCTAAAAGAGCGATGGATGAAGGACTATACACCCCGTTGGATCCCTAATTTAGGGACCAGCCACATTTTATTTCATATCAAATAAGAGGTCTTTTGATTTCGATATATTTTGTGTAAAAAGTTATTTGTAACCGTTCTTGATTTATCTGGAAGAGATAACAAACAAGTTTTGGTTGCAGATTGTTAATCACATTTTTTTGCGTATTTTGTTCAATAATGCTCCTTAAAATTGCTTTTTTTTTTAAATTTTGGGACGTTGATGATAAGTTCGGACTTTTGACCCCTTAAAATCCCTTATCACATAACATAGGAGTAAACAATTTTCATGTATAGGTACATAACATTTCGATTAACATAATTGCTTCCGTAATGTATTACAAAATATTTCAGAATTAAAGGTTATGATTAAAAGACTTTAGAACTCTATCGGCTCCTAATTTGAATAGCCAGCCCCTTTTTCGTGATATAAAAAGAAAGCTCTTGTCATTTTAAACACATTTTGTTCAACAAGTATGTAGAAATTATGTACCGTTCTCGAGATGTCTGGAAGAGATCGTTTTAAGGGCCGACCCTATAACTCCTTTTAAGGACCGGATAACAAAAAAAATATGGTTGCAAATTGTTAACGACATTATTTGGAGCATCTTTTGTTCAACGTTGCTTTTCAAAATTTCTCTCCATTTTCAGATATATAAGATCAAAATTTTGGACTGCTGGCCCCTTAAAATCCCTAAATACGTAACAAAGGAGTAAACAACTGTCATGTATAGGTACATAACGTTACGATGAACATAATTGCTTCTATAAAGTATAACAAAATATTTCACATTAAAAAGATATTATTACTTTAGAGCCCATTCGGCCCTTAATTTAAAGGGTCAGCCCCTTTTTCCTAATGTCAAATGAAAATTCTTGACTTTTTCAAGTTTTTTTGTTCTATAAGTTTTAACAAAATACTTTTGAGAAAAAAGATATTCAAAGAAAACAACAAACAAAATCATGACGCTTTTTATCTCAATTTTTAAGCTCAGGCGAGCTTCGGTGTTTTTTGTCACAGAACAATGAAAATGCTTCTGTCATATCCACAATCATAGGTCTACAAACTCTGAAAATTTGAATCAAATATCTGTTTTCGTTTAGGAGAAAAACAATACCGGACAAGCCGACCCTCTAAAAATCGTAAAAACGTCAATATCTCTAAAACGGAAATGACGTCATCAATGTAAAAAATTTCCAATAAGGTTCAGATCAATATGTGTTAGTTCTGAAAGTTTCATTAAAATCAGCCAATCCGTTCCCGAGAACTCGCGTGCACAAAAATGCGTAAGAAAAAAAAGAATAATAACTAGATACGATCTCGTTACGAGTAACGAGTAGGTCTTCCGTTCAATTTTTAAACGATACGATTAAAATATCAATAAAATTTCTGAATTCCACCTCAAACACTCCCTTTCAGATAATGTATACGATTGTCAATATCCTTTAAAATGCATAACAAAGTGTTTTGCTTTTTCACATTTTGCATATTAAAGATTAAAGAGTTTAGTCCCCTAGAATCAATAATTACGTCATCAATGGGTGTGGCAATGCGTTTTACAAATTGATATAGCTATGATCAACAACTTTGTTTCTGTAATGCATAATTAAATCTTTATGGTTTTTATGGTATATGAAATAGACTTTACGAGTGGCTTGGCCCCTAATTTAAGGGTCCAGCCCCTTTTTCTTGAATTCGGTCGAAAGGTCTCACAAATTCTAACATTTTTTGTAATTACACGTATCTAAAATTGTTGATCATATTTGAGATACAAATGATTGAATATTTAAGGGGCCAGCCCTCTATAGCTAGATCCTTAATGGGGACAGATATTGGTGTTTTGATTGATGGAATCGATTAGAATTATCAACGCAAGCATTTTCTCTTTAACAAAGCTTAACAAAATATGTCTCCTTCTCTAGATATATTGTCTCAAAGTTTAAGTACTTTGGCCCCTAAAAATCCCTAATCACGTAATAAATGGGCGTGCGAGGATTTTTCCTGATAGATATTGTTACGATCAACAACTTTGCTTCCAAATGCATTACGAAATCTTTATCATTTTTAAGTTATCTGTAATAGAGTTAACGAGTGTCTTGGCCCCTAATTTAAGGGGCCAACCCCTTTTTCTTGAATTCAATCGAAAGGTCTTACAAATTCTAACATTTTTTGTTCTTACATCTATTAAAAATTGTTTATCATTTTTGAGATACAAATGTTTGAATATTTAAGGGGCCAGCCCTCCAGATCCCTAATGGGGACGGAAATTCGTGTTGTGATAAATGGAATCGATTTAAATCATAAATTCTAACATTTTCTCTTCTACGATGTCTAACAAAATATTTTTACTTTTCTAGTTATATTGCGTCAAAGTTTAAATACTCTGGCCCCTAAAAATCCCTAATTACGTAATAAATGGGCGTGGCAATGATTTTTTCTAATAGATATTGGTACGATCAACAACTTTGCTTTTATAATGCATTACAAAATCTTTATCGTTTTTAAGTTATTTGTATTAGAGTTTATAAGTGTTTTTGCCCCTAAATAAAGGGGCCAGCCCCTTTTTCTTAAATTTGTTGGAAAGAACTTTTGATTATCTACCACTTTTGTTATATATGTCTTAACAAAATATTAACTGATAAAAAGATACAGATAAAAATGTATGAAGTTTTTGATGCAAAATTCGTATCCAATTTTCGAGCCTAGGCGAGCTCAAAGGAATGGCGCCACTGGCGCAAAAAAAATACGTTCTGCACATCTTCAAACTATGGTCTACCTATCCTGAAAATTTCATATTTATATCTCTTATAGTCTCTGAGTTTATGTCTGCACAAAATGGGTCGTAAAAACTTACAAAATCGGCCGTAAATCGGAACCGGAAGTGACGATTTCAAAATTTCAAAAAACTTCTAGAATTATGACCACTGGCAATCATCTGTGAAAAAATGGTCGAATTCGGCCGAATAGTTTTCGAGATATCGCGTGCACAAATTTTGTGGAAAAAAATAATAATAATAATAATAAGAAACAGTACGAAAACAATAAGGTCTTCCGTTGGAAACGGAAGACCTTAATAAGAAACAGTACGAAAACAATAAGGTCTTCCGTTGGAAACGGAAGACCTTAACTAGATACGATCTCGTTACGAGTAACGAGTAGGTCTTCCGTTCAATTTTTAAACGATACGATTAAAATATCAATGAAATTCGAGATAACCAATCCATTTCAGATATTATATACCATCGTCAATATCCTTTAAAATGCTTAACAAAGAGTTTTGCTTTTTCACAAACAGCACATTAAATATTTAAGATTTTAGTCCCCTAAAATCCCTAATTACGTCATTAATGGGTTTTAAAATGAGTTTTACAAACTAATAATGTTACGATCAACAACTTTGTTTCTATAATGCATTACAAAATTCTGATCGTTTTTAAGGTATGTGTAATAGAGTTTACAAGTGTCTTGGCCCCTAATTTAAGGGGCCAGCCCTTTTTTCTTGAGTTCATTCGACAGGTCTCACGAATACTAACATTTTTTGTTCTAACACTTATCTAGAATTGTTATTCATGTTTTAGATACAAATGATTTGATATTTTAGGGGCCAGCCTTCTAGATCCCTAATGGGGACAGACATTGGTGTTTTGATTAATGGAATCGATTAGAATCATCAATGCAAACATTTTCTCTTCTACAATGCTTAACAAAATGTGTCTCCTTTTCTAAATATATTGCGTCAAAGTTTAAGTACTTTGGCCCCTAAAAATCCCTAATTACGTAATAAATGGGCGTGGCAATGATTTTACCTGATAGATATTGTAACGATCAACAACTTTGCTTCTATAATGCATTACAAAATCTTTATCGTTTTTAAGTTATCTGTAATAGAGTTGACAAGTGTCTTGGCCCCTTATTAAAGGGGCCAGCCCCTATTTCTTGATTTCTTTGAAAATGTCTTAAGAATTCTAACATTTTTTGTTCTTACACCCATCTAAAATTGTTGATCATTTTTGAGATACAAATGATTGAATATTTTAGGGGCCAGCCCTCTAGATCCTTAATGGGGACATACATTGTTATTATGATTAATGGAATCGATTAGAATCATCAATGCAAACATTTTCTCTTCTACAATGCTTAACAAAATATGTCTACTTTTCTAGATATATTGCGTCAAAGTTTAAGTACTTTGGCCCTTAAAAATCCCTAATTACGTAATAAATGGGCGTGGCAAGGATTTAATCTGATAGATATTGTTCCGATTAACAACTTTGCTTCTATAATGCATTACAAAATCTTTATCATTTTTATGTTATTTGTAATAGAGTTTACGAGTGTCTTGGCCCCTAATTTAAGGGGCAGCCCCATTTTGTTTGATTTTGTTGGAAAGAACTTTTGATTATCTACTACTTTTATTATATATGTTTTCACAAAATATCAACTGATAAAAAGATACAGATCAAAACGTATGAAAATTTTGATTCGAAATTCGTACCCAATTTTCGAGCCTAGGCGAGCTCAAAGAAATGGCGCTACTGGCGTAAAACAATATAATAGTGCACAACTTCAAACTATAGACTACCTATCCTGAAAATTTTGTATTCATATCTCTTATAGTTTCTGAGATCAGCTCTGCACAAAATAGGTCGTAAAAAAATAGAAAATCCGCCGTAACTTGGTACCGGAAGTGACGATTTAAAAATTTCAAAAAACGTCTAGAATTATGACCTCTGGCAATCATCTGTGTAAAAATGGTCAAAATCGGCCGAATAGTTTTTGAGAAATCGCGTGCACAAAAATTGTGGAAAAAAATAATAATAAGAAACAGTACGAAAACAATAAGGTCTTCCGTTGGAAACGGAAGACCTTAATAAGAAACAATACGAAAACTATAAGGTCTTCCGTTGGAAACGGAAGACCTTAAAAATTACATTTAAAACATTAACAAAGACAATTTAAGTACACATCATAACTGCTAAACAAGAAAAATTATGTGAACTGGTAGAATGGTAGGCATAGTTCTAACTTGTAACCTACATGTACAAGTACATGTACCGGGTACCCGTTGGTCTGCTAAACCTCTTTAATGATACAATGATCGGCATCATAAAGATATTAAAATCATGTTTTAACTCTGAAGTCTGAAGTATACAATTTTATTTACTTGAAGTTATGTCTACAGGGTATTCATGACTACATCTGGAGTCTTCTGCACAAGAATATATGATATGTTTCTAATTAGACCCTGCTTTGAATTTTGAGTTGAAAATTCACAATCTGTTATTTTTTTAAATAGATAAATTCAGTTACCCTTTCCAGTCCCCCATGAACCTCGAGCGAGTCTAAACATCCATGAAACATGTAAAAATTACACGTTAGTAAACAAACACCCACATCATAACAAAAACATCTAACAGTGTGCACGTACTTACATGTACATCTATACTATATACTAAATTTTAACCAGTTAACAAGAAACTTTAAAAGGAGTAAAAGCCTCACCTTCTTCAGTAACATCCACATAAATCACACACTTTAATGTCCATCTTTTCTCCTTTATTACTCGTAGCTTATCAACGGCTGATCGTCGACAGAAGTGTGGCTGTCAGAATTTCCTCGTAAACGATTCACACGAGAAAAATATCCTCCTTAAACAAATATGTAGTATTGTTCCCTGTGCATGTTCATATGTTTCACAGTAAATTGAAAATGCATGTATACACCGAAAGAATACACAACTTCTCTTCTGCATTACGGCTCTCTCTTTTCTACAATGCCGTTCGTTACTGTTTACATTCGGCGCGCGCGCGGGGGTTACATACAGGGGCGCCCCGACAAATAGTTGCACATAGAACGTTTAAATAATGTGTGTTCATTGAATTCATAAATGATATAGATGAAAAAAATGAAATTGAATCACAACAATTTATCTAAGACGCAACACAACGTAATGCAGTAAATGCCTGGGCCTTAAAGTAACATTTGTTCGCTTGTGTGTCTATGTAGACATATTAACTCGTTCATGTACGATTCTCACATATTTGTTTTATGAAATTTGAAAAAAAAAATATAGCACAGAACTTGTTTAATTTGATACCAAATGACATTATTTAATATATTAACAATAACTGAATTCATTTTTTTTCATTAAATGATAATGATTTTTGCTATCAGAAAAATACGTGTATGAGCTGCTGACCCCTAATTATAGGGGCCAGCCCTTTTTTCTTAATTTTAAATGAAAGCTCTCGTTATTCTAAACAACTTTTGCTCTATATGTATTAACAAAATATTTTTAGTTTAAAGGTTATTATACAAAGAACAACAAAATTTCAGACCCCCCAAAACCTTATAATTTACCGGCAAATAGCTTAAAAACTAAAAAACATTTTGCCAAACTTTTCATGCCAGCAAAACTATAAAATGTTACCAACAATTCTGCTAAATTTCATGCAACTATCTTTTGTAGTTCCCGAGATCAACTCTGGACAAAAGACCCCTCAATTTTCAATTAAAGGGCAATAACTCATAACCGGAAGTGAATTTTAAAAATTTGAAAAAAACGTCTCGAGATATTAACATTGTCTACACACCCTGAAAGTTTCATAACAATCAGACAACAAATGTACGAGAAATGGCCTACACAAAATTTGCGGATAAAAAAAAAAATAATAATAACTAGAGCAAAGCTCCTTGCAAAGCAACGAGTGGGTCTTCCGTTAATGTCGAAAGTAAAGCTGGAAATTCCTGGAAGAAGCAGAGCTCTTAAACCAATAGCAAGAGTAACTAAAATATAAAATATGAAAAAAATCGATTTATTCCTGGTACGACTTAACAAAATACGAATGATTTTAAGTACGACTTAACAAACACCTTTCCGATTACATGAACGACTTAACAAAAAAAATCCGAATGTGTACAAGTACGACTTAACAATTATTTTTGGTAGGAGTTAATCTTACTATAAACATTACGCTATTTTTTAAACCAAGGACCTGGAATCAAAATTTCCGGAAAAATCAATTTTTAAACCCCGATATCTCTGTAATGCATCGTCCGATTTTAAAACGGGTTTCGGTTTTAAATTAAGCTTAATAAAAGCTTTTTTGCTGCTTTTTTATTAATATCAAATTATTGGTCAGAAAAGAGTTATTATGAAAAGACTTAGTAGCCCTTCTGGCCCCTAATTTGAGGGGTCAGCCCCTTTTTCTGGCTATCAAATAAAAGGTCTCGCTAATATAAACATATTTTGTTCTACAAGTGTTCATGAATTGTAAACCGTTCTCGAGATATCTGTACAAATGCGTTTTAGGAGCCGACCCTTTAACCCCTTACCAGGGCCACTAACAACAAAATTTTTGGTATCATATTGTTAATAACATTATTTTGAAGAACTTTTGTTCTACATTGCTTTTAAAAATATTTCTCCTTTTTCAGTTATTAATGATCAGAGTTTTGAGTTCTGGCCCCTTGAAACCCCTAATTACGTAATATATGACTGAGGTATGGTAATGTATAGATGAACAGCTGTACAATGAACATTTTTGCTTCTATAATTGATAACAAAATATTGTTCAGTAAAGAGTTATTGTAAGAAGACATTAGAGCCCTCTTGACCCCTAATTTGAGGGGCCAACCCCTTTTTCTTGACATCAAATGAAAGGTCTTGTAAATATAAACATATTTTGTTTAACAAGTGTTTACAAAATGTTTACCGTTCTTGAGATATATGTACAAATGTGTTTTAGGGGCCGGCCCTTTAACTCCTAAATTGGGCCATAAACAAAAACATTTAAGGTAGCATATTGTACAAAACATTATTTTGAACAACTTTTGTTCTACATTGCTTTTCAAAATATATCTCCTTTTTCATATATTAATGATCAAAGTTTTGAACTTCTGGCCCCTTGAAACCCCTTATTACGTAATATATGACTTAAGTATGGTACTGTATAGATAAACAGCTGTACAATGAACATTTTTGCTTCTAAAATTGATAACAAATTATTGTTCACTAAAAAGTTATTGCAAAAAGACTTTAGAGCCCTATTGGCCCCTAATTTGAGGGGCCAGCCCCTTTTTCTTGATATCAAATAAAAGCCCGTGCAAATTGAAACAGCTTTTGCATTACATGTTTTAACAAAATATTTATACGTTAAAAGATAATTCGGAAAATGTGCGAAAATTTTGTGAAAAAAATTGGTGCTAATTTTCTGGTTCAGGCGAGCTTCTAGGCCTGCGCATTTTTCCCAATTGGAAGCATGGAGGGAAATCTACAGACATTCATCTACAATCCCCGCAAATTTCAAGCTTTTATCATGATTAGTTTCAGAGGAGATGCGTGGACAAAATTACTCTTAAAAATTTACAAATTCGTCCATATCTGAAACCGGAAGTGACGTAATAATTTGAAATTTAAACAATCAGTAGCGACATTGATGCTTTATAACTCCTAAAAATTTGGTGTAAATCGGTTGAATAGTTTCTGAGAAATAACGCTCCAAAAAAGTCAGAAAAAGAAAAAAAAGTATAATAATAAAGAATTAGAGCAAAGCTCGTTGCAAAGCAACGAGTGGGTCTTCCGTTAATGTCGAGAGAAAAGCTAGAAGTACCTGTAAGAAGCAGAGTTCTTAAGCCAAGAACAAGAGTAACTGAAACAAAAAGATAAAAATCGAATAATTCTTGGTACGACTTAACAAAACCCGAAAGACTTTAAGTACGACTTAACAAAAACCTTTCCAATTTCAAGAATGTCTTAACAAAATAAACCCGAATGTGTTCATGTACGACTTGACACGATTATTTTTGGTACGAATTATTTTTTAAACCAAGAACACGGAATCAAAATTTCCGGAAAAATCAAATTTTCAACCCCAATTTCTCTGTAGTGCATGGTCCGATTTAAAAACGAATTTCAGCGTTAGATTGAGCTTAAAAAGTTCTTTGTTTTTGCAAAATGAAAATATCAAATTATCGCTTATAAAAAAGTTATCATAAAAAGACTTACTAGCCCTTTTAGCCCCTAATTTGGGGGGCCAGCCCTTTTTTCTTTATATCAAATAAAAGGTCTCGCAAATGTAAACATATTTTGTTCACATGTATTTACGAATTGTTAAACGTTTTCGAGATATCTGAACAGCTGTGTTTTAGGGACCGACCCTTTAACTCCTTATCGGGGCCACCAACAAAAAATTTTTAATTGCCATATTGTTAAAAACATTATTCTTAACATTTTGTGTTCTACATTGCTTTTCAAAATATTTCTCCTTTTTCAGATATTAATGATCAAAATATTAAATTTCTGGCCCCTTGAAACCCCTAATTACGTAATATATGACTTAGCTATGGTACTGTTAAGATAAACAGCTGTACAGTGAACATTTTTGCTTCTATAATTAATTACAAATTTTTGTTCAGTAAAGAGTTATTGTAAGAAGATTTTAGAGCCCTCTTGGCCCCTAATTTGAGGGGCCAGCCCCTTTTTCTTGATATCAAATTAAAGGTCTTGCAAATACATGTATAAACATATTTAGTTCACCAAGTGTTCACAAAGTGTTAACCGTTCTCGAGATTTCTGTATAAATATGTTTTAGGGGCCGACCCTTAAAATCCTTAGTGGGGCCATCATCAAAAAATTTAAGGTGGCATATTGTACGGAACATTCTTTTGAGCAACTTTTGTTCTACATTGCTTTTCAAAATGTTTCTCCTTTTTCCGATATAAATGATCGAAGTTTTGAACTTCTGGCCCCTCGAAACCAATAATTACGTAATATATGACTAAGCTATGGTACTGTATAGATAAACAGTTGTACATTAAACATTTTTGCTTCTATGATTGATAACAAATTATTGTTCAGTAAAAGGTTATTGTAAGAAGACTTAAGAGCCCTTTAGGCCCCTAATTTGAGGGGCCAGCCCCTTTTCCTTTATATCAAATGAAAGGTCTTGCAAAAATAAACATCTTTTGCATTACATTATTTCACAAAATATGTATACATCAAAAGATATTCAGAATATGTTCAAAAATTTTGTGGAAAATTTTGGTGCTTATTTTCAGGTTCAGGCGAGCTTCGAAGCCTTGCACAATTTTCATAAGTGAAGGCAATGGGGTACATCTACATACATTTATCTACTATCCCTGAAAATTTCAAGCTTCTATCTTGATTAGTTTCGGAGATGTGAGGACAAAATGACCCTTAAAAATTTACAAAATAGTCAATTTCTGAAACCGGAAGTGACGTCATAAGTTTAAATTTTAATTACCTCGAGTATTTACGATACCAAATAAGTTCTGAAAATTTTGTGGAAATCGGTTGAATAGTTTTTGAGATATAAGCCACAAAAAAAGTCAGAGGAAGAATAAAAATAATGAAAAAGAATCCGAAGAAAAACAATAGGGTCTTCCGTTGGAAACGGAAGACCCTAAAAAGAAACCGTAGAATAACAGAAGGGTTTTCCGTTGAAAACGGAAAACCCTAATAAGAAACAGTAGAATAACAGAAGGGTTTTCCGTTGAAAAACGGAAAACCCTAATAAAAAGAAACCGAAGAATAACAAGAGGGTCTTCCGTTGAAAACGGAAGACCCTAATTATAAGAAACAGTACGAAAACTATAAGGTCTACCGTTGGAAACGGAAGACCTTAATAAAATATTAGAAGGGTCTTCCGCTGAGACGGAGGTCCTAATTACTCTTAGAAGGAGAACTGTGAACGTGTTTTGAATCATTGTATGAAGTACAAATGTTTTATTTTCAATGCAAAACGCACTAGACATTTTTTAAAGTAATCTATATATAAACAAATAAACAAATTAGTGCAAATCCAAAGGCGAAACTGATCACAAAAAGTGTGGACATTTTCGTCAAAATCAGTTGCTCTCGGCAATATAATACATTGCAAAACCGACATCAAATTATGAATGTTTTATTATCAAAATCTCTCACAGACTTGTTTACTTTTACTGTTTTACAGGTCTAAGAGGAGCATGTACCACTGAAAAAATCCTCCTGAGGTGGCCATTGACTCCAGAAGTTTGTAGTGACCAGATCCTATCTAACCCTGACCTACGAGTATCTTACTGTCCTCACACGTTCGTCCAGGACCTTCCCGCTCCCCACACACCACCGGTCTCTCCTTTCTCTGTTAATCTTTCCGCTGATTCAGTCCTAGATTTACGTATTACTACTGCGCCGTCCGGAGAATATGGATTCTCAGCCTTTGTAAAACCGGCTACAAATGACGACAGCTGTATTCTACATTACAAATCCGACGACGGCAGTTTTGAGATGAAGTTTCTTTCCACAGACTCTGGAACAAATGCGTCAGTCATTGGATGGGACTCCTGCGCTTTCAATGCCTTACAGGTTGGGCAGTGGCAGAGGATTGCTATGGCAATGGATGCTAGTCAGTCAAAGCTCAATTTAATCATTGAAGGAGCGCCTTTTGACGACACTTATGTGAACATCTTTGGTTGGAAGCCTGGAAGTATAGCCCCTAGCTTTAAAACACCTGGTACACTGAGAGTCGGGGGATCTTTTGACGGAGAAACATTCAGCGGATTGGTGTCATGTGTTGGTTTTGTTGAGGACAAAAATATTGACTGTTCCACGGGTTGCTTTAATTCAAGTACCTGGTCTTCAAGTAAGCTTTTTATTGTTTTGCTCACATCTTTTGACAAGGTTGTTGAATGTCACTTAAGAAAAAGTGCATAATACTTCCGACACAAATGATATAGTCACAAGTTTTCTCGCTTTTTTATATTGAACCTTTTTGAACTTAACTGTTTTTTTTCTTTTAGTCAATATGTTTCCTGAGAAAAGACACTATGGGAAATTCTCGCCTACCGAAACCGGGAAAATACCAAATCAAACACCGATCAGCGTCACTTCCGCCAACACTCTGAGTGCTTGCGCCTTACAATGCCTGAGGGATTTTCTACTCTGTGTAAGCGTAGCGTATAACAGCGCTACCGGCAGTTGCTCTTTTTACCCGGATTTTTTTTTCATCAGTCTGAGTTCCTCTACAAATACAAAGATCTATGTTTTACAGCCATACTGAGCATTTGATCAAGTTGTAACAGTTCTAGTCGGTTTATTCTTGTTTTCATTTTATATATATATATATGTTGTCCTTCGATTTTCATTTAACCTTTTCCTTTGTTGTTGTTTTGTTTTCGTTATCTTTTAATGATTGTCAAAAGTAGATATTATTATCAATAAAGAGTAAACAAGAAAGCATATATTGATGCAATAAAATAATTACTGTATAAATCATCATTGGTTGTTTACATAAAAACACACCAATGAGAAGAAAATAACAAGTTGGTTTACTAATTTTATGGTAAATTTTAATATATTTTTAGCAACACGTTTTGAAGTTTAACATTTTACTATTATTTTTAAGAATCGAGTTCGTTAGCATTTCTATCGGTAATGTATGACCATTGCCATAGTATGAAGTATAGGAGAACACATTGATTTGTATGTATTCTAATACAAAGTTCAACTCATCATTATTCTCTTAGAGATTATGTATTTCAAATCATTTCTATTATTTGTTACATTGTATTGAATTAAAACTATATGCATTAGGTTATATGATTTCATAATGAAAAAGAAATGGATTATTTTAAAGGTACGTGTAAGATCATATGCTCATCCGGTAGAAACTGCACATTTTAAGGGTAAAAATTAATCCGGTGTAATGAAGAATAATGACCCCCGTAGAATAATGACCGGGGGTCATTTTTCGACGTAGAATAATGACCCCCTAACTGAAGAATAATTGGATTTTTCTGAGGAAAAAAGACCCAGGAGTTCATGTTAAACATGAAGAAAAATGACCCCCATAGAAAAATGACCCCCCCCCCCCCCCCCGTAAACATGAATAGAAATTGGTTACCCCGTATCCAAGATATGACTTTGAAATTACTTCATTTTTCACTCTGTTCAACTGATTTTGAAGTTACAAACACCGAATTTGTAAATAAATCGCTGTATATAGTTTTTGATATCCATAGCAAGCAGACACAAAACACTCTTACATTGCCACAAATTAATTGTTAACAGTTACGTCACTTCTATCGTCGACAAACGGCGAGAAATGACGCAAATAAAGAAAGATTTATACACAATGAGGATATTGTGTGATAATTAAAGAACAATAGTCATGAAAGAATAGTTGTTGTAATAATATAAGCAATATTCATTGGTGAATGAATTGTCAATCTTAGAATGATACATGTATATATCTTTACGGAAAAAGACTAAGGGGGCAGGTAACGTAGGAATATGAATTCTTCCTATTTACATTTCTTGAGGAAAGTGATTTTTTAAAAATTATTTTGCGTTAGTTTTGTTTTCTTCTACGTAATACATGAACATCAATATTCTAAACATTTGTTGTAATGATGTATTTGTGATCATGAATAGACTTTATTCTTTTAGAGCAAATGTGTGAAGAGTACCTATAGTAAATCATAATAATAAACACTGATCGATTATAATATGAAGAGATTGTTTCTAAAAGCGTTGATAGGAGGTTATGGCCCGTGTTAGGGGTTTATATCTCCCTTAATTTTGATCAAACGATCTTTATTGTATCCAAAGTTACCAATGCTCATACAAACTATTGATGCATTAATCATTTTGATATTAACTAAACTTACTAAAGTATGCTGACAATAAAGTAAAATATATTTTGTGTACGAGTACTCTCAGTACTTTGACGATTTTCCTCATTGGCCGCTGACCTCTACTAGTGTAATGGCTGCTGTCAGTGCCTACTAACTTCAGCTTGGTTATAATGCCTAACAGTGGAGTAAACTTTTCATAATTTTGCTGAATCAGAGCCGTAGGTTGGGGTTGCTGGAGGAGGTAAAGATTTTAATTGCTGGTGGATGCTGGAGGAGGTAAAGATTTTAATTGCTGGTGCCCTCTGATGATGATATCTAAATTATTACTCGTCCTAACTTCACCAAACTTGCATGGATGGTGCGTCTTATGATACTGATGCACCTGACAGGCTTGAATGCTGAATCTGAGCCATAGGTTTATGATGCTTGATGAGGTTTAGTTTTTTGGAACAGGCCACATGTTTTATAGATGATAGCTTGCATAGTTTATTTAACGATATTATAAATGAAACGCAGAGGTTGCTTCAGATGCAGAGCCTGATCTCCATTATCAAGGATGCTAAAGAAATTTCCTACCTCACTCAAACCTGCTTGATAGATAGATGTGGTGGTTGTTAAATGATATAACATGATTCCTATAATATAGTATTATATGATATGAAACACTATTGTTTAAAAGGATACAATATAATACCATATGTTACATTGTAAAAGGTTATATGATATAATATAATTTGTATCATTTTTTATATTTTATGATATGGTATTATATCATGATATTGTTATGTACAGTATTGTATATTATGAAACAATATTGTATTATATTATATTGTATTATAAATTAATCATTTAATCACATGATACTTTTACATATGATATTGCAATATATAATATTGCATCTTATGATATAATATTGTATATTCTATGATATTGTATCATACAGTATTGTATAATATGATATTGGTTTCTGTGATATAGAATTATATCAAATGAAATTGTATATATGATATTGTAATATTATATTATATCGTATCATACGATATTGTATCATATGATATTGGTTTATATGATATATTATCATATCACATGAAATTCTATTTTTATGATGTTGTCATATATATTATTGTATCATATGATACATATGCATAATATAATTGTATAATATCATATATTATTGTATCCCATGATATTGTATCATTTGATATGATACAATGTTGTATCAAACTATATGGTATCATATAATACAATATCATATTATTTATCAAATATGATACAGTATCATACAATACAATATCATACTATATTATACAATATAATAACATATGTTTCTATGTTATGATGTATTATTGGAATATGATATTTTTTCATATAATACTATATTGTATTATGTTTTCTGATATTGTTTTATTTGATCAAATACAATAATGTATAATACAATACAATGTCATATCATACGTTACAATATCATATCTCACAATTTTTTTATGTATTTTATGGTATTATATGATATATATTGTAAGTATGATAGGATACAATTTTTAGTTTTATATTATTGTATTGATTAACATATGATCATATGATTATCATACAATTTTTTAACACATGATACACGATATTGTGTCGAAACAGAATCCATGAATATGCAAGATCATAAAGGATGGTTTTCATATAATATGATAAAGGTGGTCTCATAAAGGTGATGCCTCATAAAGGTGATGTCTCGTCTCGGTAAGCTTTGTAATCTGTGATTACCGATGTTCTTTTAATTGCGGAGCTCTCTATCGTTTTAGGGTTCCAAGGCATATTTTGGAAATTTTATAAAATTAATAAAATTAAATTATCCAGGGGGATAGGGTCCCTCTCCCCTTTTACTGCGTGAAATTATTAATATTTAATTTTCCGGGGGTACGGACCCCTCTCCCCCTCTACATCCATCCATGAGCAAGGGGCGTCGCATAATAAAATTAAAAATTCACTGTGTTTGGTCCACGGTAAACAGACGGCTGGTAAGTGACAGGAGTCTGGAAGTGCATAGGTACACATTATGGTGGACATTAAATTTTGTGTAGAGTAGGTAATGATTAGGCATAGCTAGCACTGGTAAACATATATGTCACATGTACACATTAAAATATTTATAAACATTCATAGTAAGCGCGATGGCCTAGCGCATGCGTACCGATAATAGCCTGGATTAATCGGAAAACCTTGGCGAGTACGGTGCCTGCATTAAATTCTATGTAATCGACCAAGACTTGCTAAATACAATCAAAAAAGACGAAGGCTATAGTGCGAAGATACGAAGGCCAGAGTGCGAAGTTGGGCAGGAGCGATAGTAGTATCGCTCCTTCGCCTTCGCACTTTAGGCATCACATCTTCGTGCTTCGTCGTCGCATCTTTGCACTTTTGCTCCTTCGCCTTCGCACTATCGCCTTTGCAACTTCGCATCTTCGCCCTAAGGTCGAAGTGGCCCTATCGGAACACCATAGATATATGTAAATGTAATTGTTAAAGGGGCATTGTCACGATTATGGTCAAATTCTATTTTTCTGTTTTCATTATTTACAATGCTTAAGGAAAGCATTTCTACTGATCAAATGAAATTTGAGGGTCAGTTGTAAAGTTATAAGCAAGATACAGGGCTCACAATTCATTGCCATGTAAATAAGGCTCGTGCCCTGTTGTTGTTTACATATGTTCAATATACCAATAAAAAATCTTTTTCAAGCTGATTTGTCTATCTTCTTATTCATTTTAAGCATAAATAAACAATTCCTTACGTTTAACACATTCATTAGGTCTAAAATTGGAATTTTCACTTCAACATTCAAAATGTAAACAAAAGCTGTGTTTACATAGCAAAGAATTGCAAGCTCTGTATCTTGCTTATAACTCAACGAATGACACTCAAATTTTAGTTGCCTATTGAAAATGCCTTACTGAAGCATTAAAATCGGATCGGAAAAATAATTTTTGACTAAAATCGTGACCATGCCCCTTTAAGATGACAACCATACCCCGATGCAATACATCAATGTCTTTTTATAACGAAAGTATCTTTATTTTCTTAGATATACCCCTTCTTTCACTTTAAGTTTATTTGAATATAAATTATAATTTCTGTTACTTTCTGAAAAACATACTGAAAAACATTAATGTACAAGGGGGTCATTATTCTACAGGGGTCACTTTTCTTCATGTGGAGTGTGCTCATTTTTATGAAAATGACAGTTATTCTTCAGGCAAGAGGGTCATTTTTCGACGTAGAATAATGACCGTGGGTCATTTTTCTGCGTAAAATAAAGATGACCGGGGGTCATTATTCTACATCGAAAAATGACCCCCGGTCATTATTCTACGGGGGTCATTATTCTTCATTACACCGGATAATTTTGTCCCTAAATGGAATTATAAATCTTATCTACACTTCAGTGTAGATCTACACCTACTATACATTTACAAGTAAAACAAAAAATGTGTAATATTTCTTAAAGGAATAAAACATATTTCTACATGCAAATTTACTTTAAATTCATTAAAAAATAAGCATTCTATTAATTCTATAAAAAAAAAACAACTATCCCACAGAAACGCAGTTACAATATCTAAATATATACAAGTTTATATTTTTTAAAAAGCTTACCGTCTTTAGAGCAAAGATATCAAAGACAATTTAATTATGTTTTTATATAAATGTCGCCTTCTTCTTCTTGCAATAGCGTGCCGAACTTTTTTAAAAAAAAATATGTGCCTTTTAAGCGTGCGTGCTTAAAGCTGCTTGGTCCGATTTTATATCATTTTATGCACGCTTTTAAACGATGGCTATGCTTAGTATATGTATAATAATAGACATTGCAGTAGTTTTACCCGTCAATTATGCCAAATTTCAAAGAAGAAAAATACGTACAACATTTGCTAACAAAACAAACGACATTAAAAGGTACCGCGTTATTTCGCCTCATGTTAAATTTCACCCCTGACGACGAGACGGGAACGGTTGTATTACGAATTTGACATCGCTTTAGATAAAGGTCGAAATGATCAAACAAATTACAAATAAACATGTGTACGTTCTGTTAGCCAATATTTCTAAAGTCTGCTTTCTTTACAATCGATGCATAGCATGCGGGTTGAATAACCCCAATCATTCGGGGGACGAAACCCTGCAGTTTCCTTTTCTAAACTTTCCCGTGATGCATTTTGGTTTGTTTTTTCGTTTGCCCAAAGAGAAATTATTTTTATTTACTTTGAATATTTCTAACTTTGACAGGAGACTGATTCTGCTAGTGTAAATAGGAGAAAGTCCATAACTTTCTAAGATAAATGATTTGTATGGGAAAAAAATTGATACTGTAATTACAAAAAAATCGGACCAAGCAGCTTTAAAATTGAAAATTATTTACAGCGTGTTATTTATTTGAAATCGACTGTAGTAGTTTAAAAGAGATATAAGGAAGGGTTGTATCACTGTAGTAAAATCAGAGTTAACACAACTGCATTCAGTATCATTCGTTTTTACTGATATTAGTTTCACCGTATCTAATATACAAACTTGTTTACTGATATTAGCCATACCGTATCTTATTTCATTGATATTTGTATAATCAAAACAAAAAGAAAAGAACAAATTATTTCAAGAGATGTTACAGAATATTGCTTTCAAATAGTTAACAGAAAAATGAAAGCCTGAATTTCACTAAGAGTCAGTTCTATTGTTCTTGCGTTTTCTTACTTTTTAAGATTTGAAATCTACGAAAATTGTTAAGTCGTACGTAAAATCGATCATCAGAAAATTATCTCCCTTGTGCCGAACAGTATATCAACCAATGAAATAAATGTTAATTTTCACATCATGTAATTTCTACCAATCACAAAGGAGAGGAAGTGCACAGCCCGGAGGCCTTCTGCTTCCGCCTTCTGGCGGCCCGTAATGATGTAAACAACTGTTATAAGAATATTCTTTATTGACACCTTCTAACAATAAGAATAAAAAAGTTGTTTCTACCTGGATTTCAGACACTAAAAACAAAAGCGTCGGATTTCTTTTTCATAAATGAATGAGTAAGTATGACAGCCCAAAAGACTCATTCGAAATTCGAGGTACAATATTTAAAATAGGAGATTTCAGATTCGAAATTGACCAATGAAATCGCACATATGAATCCTGTATCCTAGCAACACCAAATTGTTCTGAATATAAATCATCCATACAGTCTCAAAATTACAACTTATTATATCTTATTTAATGGTTAAAATTAACTTTGATTAATTATCTCACACAGTATAGATAATACATACACTGTAAAATTAATGGCAGAGAAAGTAACGATTATCAGAATTTTATACAATCCTTGGCTAGAAGCTTTAATGTACAGGCATCAAAAAATACATTGATATTGTATTTTCAATTAATCCTGTAAAATCATTTATGCTTACAATCAATCGGAAAATAACACGGATTTTTCGAAATATTTTCATCTATTATATTACTTTATTGGTATTTCCCATTTTTATATGTAAACTGTGGATCTCCTTTTCATTTTATTAAAGCTAGCAAGTCTACGTGGAACTTGTTAAATCTAAAATATTAAGAAGAGAAAAAACCCTCAGGATTGTTTGAATTGTATTTTATCCTACCTGAATATTGCCTAACCATTTGTCTTCCTGACTGAAGTGTTTCACGGAGCTCTTACATTACATGTACATGCATTATTTTTTTCGGACAGGTGTGTATAGGACAGGTGTGTACGCATAGCTGATTAGGTGAACAACTTTAATTGTTTGACAGTTATTAATAAAGTGAAACACGTTTTTGGTGAAAACCACGAATATTGATTTATTAATAAATGGGTCTAGACTCCATTTTAAATCAAAGTACTGGAAAGCTGCTAGCAAGCTTGTTTTCAAGTTGTTTGAGATATATGCATTAATATTTCATTTTGGGACACTTTAGAGTTCTAATACAAGTTTCACCATTAAAGTTTAAGCTTGAAGTTTTTATCTTGAAGTCTACGGTGGTTAGAACGGTAAGATGGACATCGGGGTTTTCTTAAAATACTTACTAGCATTATGGAGCGTATCTTGTATTTGATTTATATTGTAAATTGTGTTGAAAAGGTTCTTAATATCCATATGTTGAAATCACGGGGAAAGCTCAATTCTTTACATTCGCTCGAGTAAACGCTGAATCAAACTCAAATAAAAAGTTGAACAAATTGTATTCTAGTTGGTGAAAAACCCAGTACAAAGTATTCCATAAATCAATGATGCAAGTCTTGGAGTTCCGAGACAACAACTTAATAATGTACAGCAGTTTCACCATGGACAGTGATGTGCTTTTGTTTACAAAATAGATACCATCCTACTTAAATCGAACACGGTTAGACTCCTCTACTGTTCAGGGTTCCAGCACAGTTAGCCCAAAATAACACACTCATAACCGTGCGACTCTCATAGCAGCAGGTACATATACAATCTAAAATCTAGTTAAGTTTAGAAATCTTTGACTTTATACTTTTAATATTACATAAATAAGCTAAAAAAACAAGTTCAAATTTTATGATTAGAAAATAATTCAAATCTGGTTGTAACGCGCTTTCTGATTGGCTGAAAAATTATTTTAAATCGTATAAAGAATGTTGCCTATCTCATAGTAAAACTAACGTCAAAAACGTAACAATAAGCCTGACGTTACGTTTGAATTTTTATAATTTTACGTCGTTTTAAAGGTCAAATGACCGTTTTATCTACAATGAAAGTAAAAAAAATTAAATTATAAGCAATGAATTCAATACTCATGACTTTACATATCATTTCCCTTTAGACACAGAGAAACGTAATTAATTTAACTCTTAAGGCCAAGATCTAGTAAATAAAAGGTGCCTACAGGTTTATGAAATTCAAAATATAATTTTTTCAATGATGCTCATAACAATCATGTTTTAAGCAATCATTTTCTATGAAATATGAAGGATAAAAGTAACAAATCTTAGAGTTTTGTCTATTTTTGACTAATGAAATTTAGCTAGATCGCCTACAGTCTCTCCAAAAACGGCATTAAACAAGCTCTTGACCTCCTCTTTAAAATGATGTCAAATTGAATATAGGAACCGGAATTACTTTTCCTCTGAATAAATATAGAATATCAAAATATTGTTTTATTTTTTATATAATTCCTTTTAAGTCGTAAAATACGGTAAAAGATTCATTAATCAATTTTCACGTCATAATGATTCTAGCACCAAAAAGACAGTCTGGAACCGACCTTAACAGGAAGTTTACGTTTGATTGGTAAAAAATAAATCCCAACGTATAGGCATTATTAAACAAAGAATGTGTAAAGCAATGAATCGTTGCTGAGAAATCATTGACGAAAATTTGTTTGAAAATTTTGGCTAAAAATAAACAGTTGTCTTTTAACAGGAAGTTGACGTCCCACTGGTTCAAAAATATATCCCAACGTATGATATACCTAAACAAAGAGTGTGTTGAATTTCAAGCATCTGCAATAAATAGTATCTAAGAAAATTGAGATAAAAAATTTTGTTACAGACAGACAGACGGACAGACAAACAAGGGTAAAACAGTATACCCCCTTCTCCTTTGGAGCGGGGGTATAAAAAGTAAATCTCTATATTAGTTAAAAATAGAGATAAATTGTCATTCAAAAAATAGCACAATTCAAACAGGTCCAGCTTTAAGTACACTCAATAGTTTGATTCATCATATGTAGCGCTTTAACGAAGCTTCTGGGTTTCGTTATACCTTCGGTTACATGACGTAAAACTTTTTCGTACACGCTTACTGCTTAAAAATCAATAGTAAGAATACATTTTCGCAATATACATTATGCCAATGATTTTTTTCATTATTTGTTATATATTCGTAAACTATATTTAACGTAAGAGTTATTGTTTATAGATCATAGTAATCGTTCAGTTATTTACTCTTGATCACTGAGTTGTTACGTGTCGATAACATCCAAATGAATTAATAAGGGGTAAACATTAAAAGAACCCATCACAACAGGGGTTTTTTTTATATTGGCTTATACATTATTTTTTATATATGTATATATGTTGTTACAACTTTTAATTAAAAGTTCTTTTAGGATGGAGTCAGGACCCATTAATACCTAAAATTCGCAATTAAGAACAGTAATGGTCAAGATTTATGCAAAATCCCAGTGCAGCTTAAATTGGAAAAATATAACTGTCGTGTTTACAAAATGGAAGCACAGTATTTACTTGCATCATGAAATTTATACTCTAAACAATACATAAACGCAAAACATTAATACTATACAATTGAAAGTCATTTGTCTTAATTGTTCAGGATAGGGGATATATAACGCCTTGTGCCCTCTGTCCTTTCTTTAAAGATTCAGAATAGATAATAGGAAAAATTGTTCGCAAAATCATTTCATAAAATTTGTTGTGTTTTGTAAATAGTTATATTAATTGTAAAGAGAGTTTCCACTTGTTTGGAAACCGACAATGTTGTTAAACTCTCAATGATTTACAGCTTACAAACTACTTTGTTTATTGCAAATCGATCCTCTAGAGAGATGCCAATGAGCTCGGTTTTAAATTTATAAGCTCAAGCTAAGGTTGTCTTTACACAGTAAGAACAAAGACTTATCAACAGGGAGGTGATTGTACTAACAGTATCTGACACATGATGACTCTTAAGGATTTATACCTGCTTGTTTACCTCGGTACTTTCATACCAAGTAAGTTTACCTTTTAGAAAAAGAGAATCATTTTTGTAGGTACTGGATACACATTTACATTTATATTTTCCTGTATCCTTTAAAATACAACATTTTTTAGAAGTTTTATAAAAAGAAACAACAGAAAAAATGCTTTTAAACAATATTAAGTTAACAACAGCCAATGAAAGAGTTTGAAGTTTGCCTGTGACAAAAACTTAAGTTTAAAACACCTTAGTGTATCCTATTAAAATGTGCTTTTGCTTTTTAAGTCTTTTAAAACCAAACAAAAAACGAGCGATGCCGTTAAGATAAGAAAGTACTTTAAAAGAGTAAAACACATAACTATTACTGTTACAGTAGTTAATTTATAATGAAGGTTCTCCATGAGTCTTATATCTGATAACAGATTTCTCTGTCCTACATTAACATCACCGCACCTCATTTAGACCGTCACCATTACAAAGGCCAGCGAGTAAATAAGGGATACTCACTCGTAAAAGAATGAACAGAAATTAATATTTTAGAAAATTGTACGACCATCCCAGCATTTGGTTTCGTTGCTCAATAAACTACCTAATTAACTAACTAATATTCTAAATATGAAGGATGAAGTTGTTACCATGCGACTCGTTGTGGTGCTTTAAAATTAGCGTATAGTATATATGCATTGTTTTACTAAAAGTTATTTTTAAAAGTCACATATATTACAACTGAAACAGCTACTGACTTATGAAATAAAAGGAATTTTCGATGTATTCATCAAAATAAGTTGTTCCCTGAAAAAGTATTACATATTGTTGTTCTCGACTTCATGTGCGTAATATTTTTATCATTCAGATGCTCATACAGTTGTTCACAATAACAGGTGTAACAGGACGGTGTTCTAAAACCCTCCTGAGGTGGCCATTGACTCCAGAAGTTTGTACTGACCAGGTCGTAAATAACCCTGACCTACGAGTCTCTTACTGTCCTCACACGTTCGTCCAGGACCTTCCCGCTCCACACACACCGCCGGTCTCTCCCTTCTCCGTCAATCTTTCCGCTGATTCAGTCCTGGATTTACGTATTACTACTGCACCGTCCGGGGATTATGGATTTTCAGCCTTTGTAAAACCGGCTACAAATTCCAGCAGCTGTATTCTCCATTACAAATCCGATGACGGCAGTTTTGAGATGAAGTTTTTTTCCACAGCCTCCGAAACAATTGTATCTGTAATGGAGTGGACCTCTGTCGCTGGTTACAATTTACTGGTTAAGGAGTGGCAGAGGATTGCTATGGCAATGGATGCTAGTCAGTCAAAGCTCAATTTAATCATTGAAGGAGCACCTTTTGATGACACCGATGTAAACACCTTTGATCAGAAACCTGATACTCCAGCCCCTAGCTTTAAAACACCAGGTACACTGAGAGTTGGGGGTTCCTTTGACGGAGAAACATTCAGTGGATTGGTGTCATGTGTTGGTTTCTTTGAAAACAAATATATTGACTGTTCACAGGGTTGCTTTGATTCAAGTACCTTGTCTTTAAGTAAGTTTTTTAGATTTTGCTAACATCTTTTTTACAAGGTAGTTGTATGTTACCAAAGAAAGTAGGAATACTAATGAGTGTGGAATTGTGTTAATGGTAGTTAGATACTGGGTTTTTAAAGATGACTTTAAATTAAAGTCTAATTGCAAATTTTTTTAATATTATAAAATAATTTTGCTAAATGAAATGACAAATAATGCCTATTGTATGAGGCTTTCGTTACGTCACAATTTGCGGATAAGAAACTTTCGATTAAAATAATACAAATTATTTTGCATGCAAATATTTTAACATTTGTTTATTTTCAACCTTCTAAAGTTGACTGATTTTTTTTTCTTTAAGTCAACATGCATCCAGAGAAAAGACACTATGGGACATTCTCACCTACCGAAACCGGGAAAATACCGAACCAGGCATCCCTCAACGTCACTTCCGCTAACAGTTTGAGTTCTTGTGCTTTACAATGCTTGAAGGATGTGCTACCTTGTGTAAGCGTAGCGTATAACAGCGCCACTGGAAGTTGTTCTTTTTACCAGGATTTCTTTTTCGCCAATCTGAGTTCCTCTCCAAATTACAATATCTATGTTTTACAGCCATACTGAGTACACGAGTAACAGTCCTAGTAAGTTTAAACATTAAAGTTTAAAATGTCATCGTTAAACTGTGATTATTCATTCTTTTATCCTTGCCGTTCAAAGTTTG
Source organism: Magallana hongkongensis (assembly GCA_015776775.1). Lineage (NCBI taxonomy): Eukaryota > Metazoa > Mollusca > Bivalvia > Ostreida > Ostreidae > Magallana > Magallana hongkongensis. Next base: position 1,475,722 of record CM027474.1, on the reverse strand, counting down.
TGTAGGTTGTTAACTCTTTCCATACATTGCGGTTCCTTTTAATATAAAAAGATGTTATTATCATTGAATAACAAGCGGTAACAATTAAAGACAGGAAAGACGAATTTATAATGTCGTGTTTTCTCTATTGCAGTGAAAGAAGACATATTTTTTGCTATTCAAAACAGAGTTCCTGGATTTGATTTAATCATGATGAATGCATGAAGTCTGGATACAAAGAGCTATGATGATCAGAATTCATAAAAAACAAAAAACAAAAAAACGAAAAAACAAAAAACAGAAAGTTTTATTGTACATAATCAAAACGTTCTTTTACATAGAAAAAAAGTTAATAACATCCGAATGTAATCGTTACGCTGCCAGGCGATCGGAATGTCATAACATTAAGGTTAAAAGTAAAAAAAAAAACTCCAAAGTATTTTTTAAAATTCTACACTCGCAGCTAAACAAAAATTCAAAATAAAAATTGTGGCATATATGCTTTTTTCGGCGATACAGTGCATATATCGCTTTTTTCTATTATTTTTTTTTATCGGAATGTGCAATGGTATCAAATACGCATTATCATATTTGAAATGAATGAGATTAAAACTATTATGAAGAAAATGTTCAAAATTTCATCACCTATTAATATTTTGACATTTTGCACTAAGAAAATGTTGTTTTTAATCATCAACAATTCAACATGTAATAACATAATTAAAAAGTGTCAAACTTTTACTTAAATTATAACAGACATGTTGGAAAAATCTTATAAATTCAGAAAAAAACAACAAAAATGTAGGTCTATTATGTAAATTTTTTAAATATGGCTTGAAATAAGCTAATTTTAGGCAACCACTGGCGTAATTTTTTTCTAGACCTTTATGAAATGCTAGCAAAATAAACCAATAAATATTGCTCAAAATGTTTAAAAATTTATTAAATAATTTTTTTTCGGAATAAAATGAAGATATCTCAACGCACAAATTATCTGAAAGTTTGATCTCTACTAAATATTAGAAAGCTGAAGTTGCAGTACTCTCCTTGAAAAACTTCCGCCACAAAATATAGTACCTTCCTTAACTCTGTAAATACGTAAATTCCCCTTAACTATTTTATTCAATATAGTTATAAAATATAAGTATAGGAGTAGAGTTAATATAAGATGTAGAATTTTCAAAATACATGTGATCCAATATAGCTACGTTAAAACAGAGGGACGACCCTCTTTTACAGAAAAGCAAAAGAAGTAGGAAAATTTTGGAAGGAAAAAATTAAAGAGTAATGTAATTTGTCAATTGCAAAATGGATGGAAGAGAATAAAAACGTGGATGATTAAATTATTTACCAAATTGATCGAGATTACACACAAAAAATTAACCAATGAAAAACACGAAGGTAGCCCCAGTATATGCTCACTAGCCTTTCTAAAGGTCAGAGGCGAAATATCTTCTATTTTTCTATATATTTTTTTCATTTTCACAATGTGAGTAATTCTATAATTATATTTTCATGTTATATGATACTTTTTTAGATTTAGATATAAAGTGTTCAATTGAAAACTCATACTATAACTATATTTATGTGCATTCAAATCCATTTTGCAAGCTATTTGAAGGAAAATTCTAAATAGTCTAGCTCCAAAAATAGTAGATTTTTGGAAATTAACAGGTTTATATGTTAATAAATAAAAAGCAATAATATCAAGAAAAGTTTTTAAATTGAGGAACGTCGTGTGTGTCCTTAGGACAGTCATTCTACCAAACTTTAAACACTTAGTTTTTTCATGACTAATACCCAATTATGTTTGAATGTCTATGGAAAATAAAGTAAGCGAGGTGGAAAGGGACAATAATATTCAAGAGAATAAATAAGGGAGACTAAAAAATGTAAATTACAGGAAATTCAAAACTCCACTAAAATCCACATGGATCGGGAAAAGAATGCATTTAAAAATAAGTGGGTTCCATTACTGGAGTCAATAACTCATGTATGTAATATATACAAATTGTAGAAAAGGGGATTTCTTTTTACCCCTGACATACGTAAGACTACAAGGATTTTTTTATTATGCAGGACTCATGTCGATAAAAAACAAAAACTGTACTATAACACGTTAAAATATTTGGTTTGAACAAATTGTGATAACCCAAAAACTTAAAAAGTAAATAAACTTATTTCCCTTTAAAACTACTCTGATGTACGCATATTTTATTACATTGATAAAAAAATATAAGTAGGGCTTTTAATAATAAAGATGAAAACAAACTTTACTGAATACTGCAGAATTAAAAAGAGTGTGTCCTCTAGGATAAAACATAAAGATTTTGATAAGGCTTTTGAAAACAAGATATTACAGCAGTGACGAAATGGAAACGTAAGGGAAATATATTTTAGAAAAAATATGGAAATACATGAAAATATTTTTTCTTTTAAAGTTACACAGGAAACAAAAACCCCGTTACTTTAATTTCAAATACTCTTCAGAATAATTCCAGCTAATAATATCTTTTTTTTAATAGAAAATTCCGAATTAGTTACAAGGCACTTTTGCCTGCATTGTCCAGAAACATTTTTTTTAAACACCTTTATTGTGATTATATAGATGTATACAAAGAACGTTGGCTTAAGACAGATTATTGAATGCCAACTAAACTTAGATATTTGTTTGCTTCAATAGAATATCAGTTCTGTTTAGAAATTATACAAATAAAAACATGTACAGACTTAAGATATACTCATTCCTGCTGTCAAGCAGTATTTATATCTAAATACAAGCAAACTTCATATAATATCTTATTTATTCCTCCGTTTTTCTCGATTTCTATCACACACCTCAGCCTCGTAGCACATAGATACAATGATGTTATAGATGTTAATGTTTGTGCAAAATTCAATACAAATGTGTACAGTTTGTGCGTAGGGTTTTTTTGTAGATGTAATATTTTTTGTATTATATTATGTTAATGAAGAAAAACTGTAAAACATGTATCTTTCTTAATGTGCTTGGTTTTGATGAAAATGTTTTTTTAATTATTCAAAAATGTGGGGGGGGGGGGGGGGGGGATCCAACTGTCTGAAAAAATGTTAATGATTGCAAGTAATCGGTGAGATTGATATTGTATAATATTACCATTACGTTTTCTTGCTTTGTGTGTGTACAAAGTGTTGTCACTAACAATTCATCAATTTTTTTTTTTTCGTCTGTTTTTTTAATAAATTATTGTTTATCTTGAACGTTTCCACTTTCTTGTTTCAATCATCAGACTGACATTTCCTCGCCTTTTTTACACATATGTGAAAAGAAGTTTGTCTTTTACAAATAAAAAAAATGGATATAATACATTTTACGACAGATAATACAGATAAAAAATATTGTTTACAAACGAATATTTGTACAACAAATGCGAGATAAGAAATCGAATCGAATGTCATATTAAGTGAATGAAAGTAAAGAGCAGGCTTTGCAGAAATCAAAGTACTTTTTGTTATCTTATTACCGGCCGGCTGTCGGTTATATGATCTGAAAGTAAACCGTAGATTTGCGGAGCTATTATGAATGTGTAGTTCAAACAGACGGTTTGTCTTTGCGTCGTAGCTTTGCTCAGAGAGAGCGCTTGGTTAAACAAGACCATATAATAAAAATCAAATATTTTAAAAATTATAAAAAGTTGGGTGTGTTAGAAAAATAAATGTTATTGTGTTTTATCTAATTTTATACAACAAAAGGAATTCAAAATTTATATTATGTGTTACGTATTGAGTAGAATCATTTAACTTGAAACAAAAGCGTTGTATTTGTTGTGTTTTTATATTTGATTTAATACTCTATTTTACTCTATTAATATTCTAAAAATGGAGCTTTATTTATTTTTGTCTCAAAATAAGGACCCGTTATGAAATGCGCGTATAATACACGAGATATACATGTGTAAAATTATATGTAAGGCTGATGTACACAAAGTATTCAAATTTTCATGTAATGCAAAAATTAAACCTTTATCATTTCAAAAATTTTTGTTAAGCAGAACAAATGGTTGTGGCTTTTCTTTTGACGCTAGTGTCATTTTTTACGCTATTTTTCTATTTGACTTTGTTTGAATATAGTATAGATCCTGCCCATGGTTTTATAAATGATTATAACAAAAATAAATTCTGAACATTCTTCGCTGCGTTGGCTCTTAACGTAGTGGTTTACTGAGACGATTATATATAGATGGCTTTATTTATCTAAACTTTCTCTTCATTTGAACATGTTTTAAAATGTACATCAGGCACGTAGCATCAGGGGGGCCGGGGGGGGGGGGGGGTGGGGGTGGGGGGGGGGGGCTCGCAGCAATCAATTTTTTAAAATTAACATATAAAAAATGGAATTATCATGGAGTTGCCCCCCCCCCATTTTTTTGGAGTATGTAAAAAATTGATATGAAAATAAGGAAAATGAGGAGTGAAATTGAAGTTATATAGTACGCCAGCACAACCCCCCCCCCCCCCCCCCCCCCGATGAGGATTTTGAAGATTTTTTGGAAAAGTTAAAATTCCTTTTTTTTTTTTTTTTGCTTGTAAATATTTTTGGATGAGTCTGCCCCCCCCCCCCCCCCCACTTTCAAAAACGATGCTACGTGCCTGTACATAATACTTAGTTTAGCATGTGTATCACTATTTAAAATGAGTATCTATAAAGTAGATTAGGCTATCTACCTAGAAATATTGGCCTTCATAACATTTAATAAGGTGCAGTGTATACACTTTATATACATGGTGTGAAAAGTAACGGTATATAAAACAACTTAGAAAAATGGAGAACATAATTAAGTCTGTCAGATTCAAACAAATAAAATTCTAGAGTGAGACTTTTTATCAATACAACTTTGATGTATTGATATGTGATTTTGGGTAATGGTTTGATTCACATAATTTTCGTACTTTTAAGTGTAAACAACACAATAAAATAAGGTAAATCTGTTTGTAATTGAGTATGCATGATTTATTATGCAAACATTCAATATTGGTTTTCACATATCTTTTGGTACATATTACCTTAATGAAAAATTGAATTCTTGACCTTTGATGCAGACAAATTGTTTTTGGATGTATTGAACGAAGTCATGAATATTTTATCATTTTTTGCAATTGCAATTACGTTAAAACCAATCAAAGATGTCATATGATGAAGATGAAAGAAACGGAGACTTCAAGTTAACTGGTTTTTTTTTGTAAAAATAACAAAAAATATGCCTATTATAATAAGGGTTATTATGGCTATTAATCACACTGCGCTTCGCTGGTTAGACCTTAAATCCGCGTGAGGGAAAATTTATTAAGCAATAGTTAACTTTAATGTTTTTTGTTACCTAAAGAAATTATGTCATAAATATGAGATGTAAATCTAATTTCCTTCCGTTTAAAAAACATCATTTTTAACACCCCCAGTCTATTCTGTGTTTCAGACATACCCCCCCCCCCCAAAAAAAAACAACAACAAAAAAAACCTTCAAATATATACATGTACTTGGTAATACCCCGCGCAAGCGCGGGAATTAACACTTTACATATTATTATAATATAATGCTTAATATGTTGAACCATTCTTTTTTCATTTTTGTATATACGTACTTTTTCCAAGTTTTTTCCTTGTCTTATTCCTTTAAATTGAACTAAATAAACAAATTGCATTGTTGGATAGAGGAGCGGGCGGGGATGAAAAATCTAATATACACACTGATGTATATGTGCGTGGCCTTAATCCGGTTTGTTGCCACTGACTTGGATAAAAGAAACTTTTTTTATTCTACATCTATTTATTTCAAACAAGTGAATAGGTATTTAGTGTACCTCTCTCTAAATTTGGATCTTTAGGTCAATTTTCAATATATCTGTTCATTTATGTTTAAGGTTTACAACCAATCTGTCGTGGTATGAAAATGTATGAAAATAAAACACGTTTGTTCTGGAAAGTTCTATCACATTCTCCCACCAGAGGTCATGCTTCGCAAGCGAATGGGTATCAAAACTAAAATCGCCAACTACAGAAACGAATTGACTTATTTTATTTATTCAACAGTTAACAAATCTTGACTTTTATATATTCTCTACATAAGCGCACAGTAAATATATTCACTCTATACGTTATCATTCAATATTATTTTATTGCAAGTATATTTCTTGTGATTTAATTTAAGACCAAATTAAGAGAAAACATCATTTCTAGTTGAAAAATGCAAACATCAACAACATAGAATTTACGTATAACATACAATTTGAAAATGTGACATTTGGGAAGTGTTGTAAACCATTTTGAAAGCACAAATGATAAATATAAATGTATAATCAAATCTGGCATACACTGCATTTGGATGCCTTGAAAATCACAGAAACCAAAGCATGTAACAACAATTTAAAGACAAAACGCAATAATTCAGTGCCTTCAATGGACTTAACAAGGCGAAAAGGCGAACGGGGGGGGGGGGGGAGAAAAGTCAGAGAAATGAACCAGCTGGCGCACCACCACCAAGAATCAAAGGACAAAAAGACGATATGCTTCATAAGGGAGTGAAAACACTTAGGTCAAGCAAGGTAAGTCCTCTTTAAATTCGTAGATGTCATAATTATATTGATTTTATTATGCTGTAAAAGAAATTCCACTTTTTGTATGAATATGAGATGACAATGTTTTCAGACCTGTCATTCTATAGCAATATGAGCTGTATTTTTTAGAATTTGATCTTGCTGCAAAAACTTGCCATTAATATAATTCTGCACGCAACTTAAACTTACTTTGAAAATATTGATTACATGCAGATATTTCAAAATAATGGTTGAGGCAAGCTAAACGTAAATATCTGAGCTGTTGTTAGCTTTGTTTTATACACACTAATTATGTTACTACATTTTACAAGGTACAAAATACAATTTAGATTTTGCGGTGTTAACTCACGTAATATTTTTTAATAAGTCTACATCCCATGGATTCTCATCACCATTATCAATAAGATGGTTGAAGCACTATCTAATTATCACATCCGTAATCTTTGTACAGGCATTTACAGATAGATAATGGTTATACATTTGCAGAATGCGATGAACATCAGAAAATCTTTTTTAAATTAAAAGTGAAGGAAACTCTTATTGTTTACACAAGGAAAAGTAGAGTTCTAGTTATGTAAAATTAAAACATTGAAAACAACATAATGTACCAGGTACTCACTCACTTAGGATTTTGCAGATCAACGTACATTTAAAATATTTTGAGAATCGTTTCGACTTGGGTTATATAATTTAATCATCATCCTTGACCAAATTTATCAGTTTATTTAAAAAGCACAAAAAAATTCACAATATACAATTGAATTATGTAACAATATGTGTTTGTATGTTACTTAAACGTAGATTTACACAATATTGCTAAGCCTTTTATTTTTTAAGGGGGGGGGTGGGGGTGGGGAGGTTCTTCGTGTTTTGTTTTGTTTTGTTTTTTTATTGCATATTTTTTTATTCTTTTTTTCTTTTTTTCGCATATTTTTTCTTTGATTTGCTTTGTTTTGCTTCATTTTTTTTTTCACTTTCTTCTCGTATTGATTTCTAAATATAACTGATTGTCATTTGTCATTTCATTTTCATTCCACACTTTTATATTCTGTCATTAAAGATTACCTTAAAAGGTCTGTGTAAAACTACCAGTATATACATACACACACACACATATATATATATATATATATATATATATATATATATATATATATATATATATATATATATATGTGTGTGTGTGTGTGTGTGTGTGTGTGTGTGTGTGTGTGTGTGTGTGTATATTATTGTTATATCTGTACCCTGTGTTAAAATGCACTTTGAAGTTTTTTTGTTTCAAAATGCGTTGCGTTGATATCGTCGATATATTAACGTTAATTGATTAACGATATATTTATATATTTAGTCGAAATAACTGACACTTTTATATATATACAATCAATGATTGTTTAAACCTTGTTTAGCTCAGTAGGATATGTTTAAATAAGAACCCCATGCATTCTCAGCTAACTTGATAAACAGTTTCTCGATAAGAATTTTTTATTTTCTCATAAGCTTACGTAGTTCCACGAACAACTCGGCAGATTTGAATTATCCAAATACGACATAAACTGTATCGCTAAGCAATTGCATTTTCCCTTTTTTTGTACGCAACACATTTACTTCTTATCTGGTATGTATAACAGAACTCAACTGGCTTCAATTGTATATGCTTATCAACAAAAAAACCAAAAATACGTTAGTTATGTTCAACAAAAACATTGTGATCTTTTAGAAGATCAGTGCGAGAAAAAGAAACCACACCCTTATGCCTATTTTTAGGTTTATAATAATTAAATCTGAATTAAAATTAGAACTTAAAAAGAGGGTTTATGTTGAAACTCTTGCAGATTCTTTAGCATACCATTGGGGAAATCATTGTTTGGCCATTTCGATTTTTCATTATCACTGTATTTAATGTGCAATTTTACCAATCTTAAACGGTTACTCCAAGTTGCTGAATATCATACGTTTTGAAAGTCAAAGAAGAAGGTACAGTTTCTTTCAATAGCTGCCCTATAATTCAAAAGTTGTTTGAACCTCATAAAAATACACATGTACCATCTTGAACATGTGTGTATATGAAGTACCTGGTTAAACACTTATCTTGTTTCAATGAATAGTTATGACTTCAACATTTTGGCATATTTCTAAGATTTGGTCAAAAATGATGAAAAATAGCACATTTTCTCATAGTTTTTTGAAGAGGAAAATGTGTCTGCATCCGTCGCCCACAACGAAATTAATATATTTTATGTGATATCACATGATAAAGTTATAGTGCGAGTTTCATTGTGGGCGACAGCTGCGAACATATTTTTCTATTCAAAAAACTACTAAGGAATTGGTGTCTTCTGTTCAGTTTTATGTATTGTTTATGATGTCACAATTAAACTTAAGGAAGTCTTATCGGGTAACTATACATAGATTCTTAATTTATGGGTATTCTTGTGTAAATAAACGTTACATTTCAATTTCTTGTGATATCTTTAAAAATCACTCTAAAACAGGGCAAAATATGATTGAAACTGTACCTAGTCCTTTAAGGTTAGGGAACCTTCTTCCTGTAATCAAGTAGATGATGCACTGGTAATTGACCTGTATCTGTGATTAAACCCCACTCCCGACCGTATCCCCGTTCTAAAAGACGGTAAATTAGATTTACTAGTGTTAACAAATCATCATACTATAAACGAATTAGAAATTCAATTCAAGAATTTATGATTAATACATATTTTTTTCAAATATCTTTGAAAAAAATTTCAAAGTGCGTAATTTTTACGGTGCGTTGCGACAACCATGATCTTTATTGAAAAGAACTAATATAGGCATTTTGCCCGCCGTTTAATCCATGTTCACTGTATATACTACGTGTATATTATGAATAAAATACTTCTTAAACTATCAACCTCGCGAATTTTCGTGACATCTACAATTTGTTCAACCAAACCTTATCTTTGCATGAGTGTATGTGCTCGAACTAACGTGTAGAAGACGCCTCCTCTTTGTTTTATTGTAGTTTCACAAGAAATTGATAAAGTTAAACTCTGGCGTATCTAAAACACCTACTTAGTAATTTTGTAGTCATTCATTCCAATAAATATCTGTAGTTCTAAATTCATCTCTGTGAGAACAATTAGATTACACTCGAATAAAACGCCAGTATTGATATCCTTGAGGAGGCTGTGAGATTAAGCCGTGTCCAGCAGTGGTCATCGCCCCGACAATTAACATACAAATCCTCTGTTATTTCTGTTCTCGACACATTAAACACGTGGGTTATAAATCCACCCTTGGTCCTTGTAAGGAGCGATCGCTCGCTGATCCGGGTCCAGCGCCGGTGTCAGGTTTCCGGGCAGGTATCCCAGACAGACCCTGGTCTGACTAATTACCCTAAAACATTGTGACAGCCAAGGGAGTGTCCGTCCGTATAGATGGATTCAACGTCTGTTTGGAAACAACACGTATACTCGAACGCAAAAATGTTTCCAATTCCTGTTAACATTTTTTCCTGGTATTTTACTGTTGTTTTATTTAATTTTGTTAACGGTAAGTTAGTTTTTCGTACATTGTCAAGATCCCTTGAAAATAAATTTAATAAAATGTATTGTGATTTTCAGATTTTTCAATTTAATTTTCGTATTTTTTTTTAAAATCTCTCAGCTGCATCATGTGACACTCTTAAAACAAAACTATAAAGTTAGTGCAAATGTGCATGTAAATCCTTAATTTGTTCTATTACCCGTTGCTTTTAATACTACTAAGGCTGGTATGACTTGATATGAATCCATTTAAATATATTTTCTAACTTTAATTAGATGGCATGTCACACTTGCCACATTCAATAGCTTCCCTGAACCAGCAAAGACGGTTTCTTTTATTTTAGTATTTCCATTTTAGTAAATCTGAGCATGAATCATTCAGTTTTCTTTTTCAGCAATAAAATGACCAATGTTACATTGATATTGATAGGTCAGTGTGAAGAGAAAATGGTGCTAACAGCAGGGCGTGAACCTCAGTACGTCACTTCCCCCGGATATGACGATGATCGGATGTATCAAGGGTATGAAATAATTATAAATGTTTTATATATTATAAATTAATTGCTAGTTTATCAGCTAAAAAAGTGAAAATTAAATAAGTTCTAGCATTATCTTATGCAGCTTCAACACTTACAGATTTCAGAAATGAACTGTCCTCTATGTTCTCTTCCATGGACCAAAGTTTGACCAAACATCTTTAAAACGCGAGGTTATCCGCGAAAGTAATGAAACGGCTCTGTGATCAACTTTCAGGCAGTTTGTGGCCCATGTATTACATGACATCGCCAACACGACCTGACCTCTCTCAAATTCCCTAAGGAACCTTTAAGAGTATCCTAGAGAAAAATTAGCTCTCTTACGAAAATTATATTTTTCCCTTAGGACATTGTTTTGAAGGGTAAATCATAAATGACCTGACCGTTGAAAACATCAATATCAAGAATATGAACTCAGAAACCATTGGTTTAACATTTGAGTGTGAACTATTAAGACAATGCACCTAAGACGGTGGAAAAAGCCGCATTGGCACTCGAATAATTGCAATGTATCCAGCAAAGATTTAAGTATTTGTAAAAAAAATTATCATTAAAAAATGCAAGGCAATGGTTATCTCTGAAGAAATTTAACTAGGAATCGATTTAACTTGTAAACGTCATTAAACAAGGTTTTATTAAGGCTATCTTTTTCAATTATTTTTTAATTATTCAGATAGACAAATTCCTTTATAATGACGATTGCCACCTATCGCCTGGAGGTCTTAGCGTCTCACGTATACTTTAAATTTAGTAAATCCAAATTCCATAAATACCTCATCCGATATCAAATGTGTTTCTAAGCATAAATTTAATTTTCAAACATTTCAAAGTCAAGTATTTAGTATAATTTGTAGTTGATTGTATGCACATTAACTTTGCAGGGGTTTGAACTGTCGGTGGGAAATTCAGCCGATGCCTAACAGCAGCCTCGTATTCAGTTTAATGATCAGTGAGGTCCCCTGTTTCTCAGGAGACTACATAAAGCTGTACAAAGGTTAACTTTTTCAACATTCAGTACACTGATAATTTATTCTTATTCAAGAAACATGGCCGTAATCTTGATTTTGTTTCGGTAGACAACGAGACGGATGTTATAAATGGTGACAGTGTGTGTGGGAGGGGCCGGACCTTCGGACCTGTGACGTTGACCGGTTCCTCACTGGTTGTTGTCTTCGTGTCCAAGACTTCAAGGTTTTCTTTCTCGACGAAACAAGGATTCCGCCTGCTGTTCCTATCTGCGGCAGATCTAAGTATGAAAGGATAAAGGAAGCATTGCAATCGTATAGGATCAGTTTACGCTAAGATTATGTTATGTTCACATGACGTTTACGGTAACTTTGTTTGGGCTTATTTTAGCTGACGGTGGTTGCCAAGGAAGACAAGTTTTATTGGCAGACGACACGGCTCGTTATATTTCATCGCCAAATTTCCCAGATTTTTACCAATCGTAAGATCGTTTGTCTTTTAATATACACAATAAAAAATCAAATAAAATGAGATACGTGCATGGTTTTACTTGCGTTTCCTTTACCATTTCAGAAATGCAAATTGCGAGTGGGAAATTAAAGCTTCGACCGGATATGACGTCAACATTTTGGTTTTATTTTTAGATATTGAATATGACGAATTATGTACGTTCGACTATTTAAGCTTTTATGAAGGCAAGTAGGGTCAATATTAGTTATTGTTTTAGGTTATTTAATTCATTTCATATTCTTATTATATAATATTACCCCTTTGATACAATTTTTTGTCTATTTTCTATTTCCCACAGGTTCTACATCCACTACAAATTACCTGTGTTCAGAAAACAACTTCAGTTTTGGAAATATTCGGGGCAGGGACTTCGTCGTGTCTTTCAGCAGTGACGACTCCGAGAACAGACATGGCTTCCTGATACGATACAAATCAACTGCGTCTTCTAAAAAAGGTGGTATTCAAATATTATCAAGACATTTATAAACCATTTATGATCTTACAAAAAGCCCGAGCGAAAATATCTTCGAATGATGAAAAATTTTATTGTGATACCTGGTAATTAAATGTTGCGGCATTAAAAAAATTACATAAAATACACGAAAATTGTTCAGTGTGATGCTTAATAAAGGCCGACATTTTGTGATTTCATATATAAAATATTTCAGATTGCACTCAGAGTACGGCAGACATTGTTTTTCTTTTGGATTCTTCCGGAAGTGTAGGAGAGACTAACTTCGTCTTCCTAACCTCCTTCATCGCTGATCTGGTTTACGACTTCAACGTCGGTCCGGATGTCGTTCAAGTTGGAATGGTAACTTCCGAATCAAACGTCACCAATCACTTCAATTTGAATCAGTATGCCACAAAAGAGGAAGTTATAAACGCGACACACCAGTTGCCCTACAGTGGAGGGCGAACTTTGACAGACCTGGGACTTAACCACACGCTGTGGCATAGTTTCACCGAAGAACATGGCGCGCGATCTCACGCCACACGGGTCCTTCTGGTATTCACAGACGGTGCGTCAAATCGACCCTCTTCAACGCGAGCCGTGGCAGAAGAAGTGAAACAAGCTGGAATCACCATAATCTCTGTCGGCGTAGAGTCCGGCGTAGACCCGACAGAGCTGTTCGCCATTGCATCCCACGAAGAATACGTGTTCCGGGCTACCTCGTTCACCGACCTTGAAACGATCAAGTATTCGCTAGAGAGCATCATCTGTAAGATCATCACGTCTGATCCTTCTAGTCCCACCTTGACTACAACTACTAGGTCCTCCTCCCTTCATCCGCCGACTCTACAGGCCCCAATCCTGTCGCCAAGTATTCCGGTACTGGCGCCACAGGTCTCGTCCACTGACACCCAGTCATCAACGGTAGGCGGCAATGACACAACGACTAGTATAACATCATCTGATGTATCGTCATCCTCATCATCATCTGATGTATCATCATCAGACATTGCTCCAACAGGAACCGGAAGCACGGTTGAAATGACATCAAGCTCACCAAATGGCGTCTCGACATCTGTACTCAGCTCAAGCTCGTCAAGTGTTTCATTGACGTCTAGAAGGACACAGCAACATATTTCCTCTGCGAGTGTCTCCACCACTACAATTCAATCAGGTCAGCTGAAACTAAGCTTGTGAAGACGTCATCATGCATTATTACACGAGAATTGAAAACCATATACTTACAGCCATTTTTACCCATTACTGTACAGAAATGGGTAAAAATGGTTGCATGGTATTCAGTAATTTCATAATAATGGATAATGACGTCTTCGCAAGAGTTAAATTTTGATCTCGTTTTGTTCTGTACCCTATAAAATTTGAGTTGTGGATTTGTCTAATGCATATGACACAAGATGGCAAGACAATAGGAAGATCATGAAGATGTCAGACTCAAATTCCCATAGGAGACGATTAGGCTGTTTCTTTTATGTAACGTCTTTTATATAAGGTACATTAACAGTAATTTAGTTAATTTAACTTAATTTTTACAATCCATTTATTAAGTTGTTTAAATATAGATGTAAATAAAAACAATAAAATACTCTTTTTGATTGTTCATGCGGGTTATGAAGGTAGCGATCACTGCAGAAACAATGTACATAACCCGCTAACGCTAATAAAGCTTTAAATGCAAACATGAGACTCCCTGACATATCAACGGACAATGGTACAGGGCCTTGTGGGACTTTTTTTCTCTCATATACATAATCAAAACGTACGCAATGAGGGGTTTTTTTTTTTTTGCAGATGTCAATTCAAAGAGCAACCAGTCGTCCAATTTGCCTGACGTCAAGGGTACGTGTCACAAATGCGATAAACCATCACGATAATCTGAAGATTGTTAAACATGTATATGTATTCTGATGGCTGAAGTTTTTATGTTGTATGAACAAACACTGATTAGTTTTGATTAGATCCTACCACCGACTTCCTCTAATATACTGAAATAACCGTCACATCATTTAATATCTTAATTTACAAATTTGATTGCGCCAATGACAGAAAGTCCTTTCCATTTCTATATTTTTCTAACCGCTAAAAAACTTAACTCGTGGTATTCAATTAATTTCGAGCTTTGTATTCTCTTACAGAAAACACAGTGACACTGTTCACTGAAAAAGCGACAACTTTCCAAACAACATCTTACTGACATTTAAATCTTCCGGGTCATTTCGGCAGAGAACATTACTCACTGACAAATAAACGTCTTAATTGACATTAAGAATCCATTTTACGAAACACAAGACGGTAATTTCACTGACATGTTTTAATTTCTGAACTGCCGCTTATTATGTCTGTCCCAAGTATCTGCTTCCACCACATTTTGCTTTATATATCGATAATCGTATGTACCTAAGTCGTTGTGCCCAAACTGAATTCATTTAGAATTTTAAAAAAATCGTCCAGGTAATCTGTTTGAAACGCCCCCTCTATCGCTTCAGGTTCACAACCAAAAAATAAAAAGTCTATGTGGATTATGCATTGCAAACATGAAAGTCTTTCAGTTAGCAAGTTTTATATAAAGTATGTCCAAGGTTACCACTTCCATCACTTACTAGTATGTGGATTCAATAAATACATATACATATCAGTGAAAAACGATTACTAGTAACATCTATATATTCATGACTGTATGCCGACATGGTAATTGTCAATAAATGAATTGATAATTGATAATAATATATGGCAAAATTTGAAGATGGGGGAATAAGATGGCGCAAATGCCCATTCGGTTTAGTAGTGAAATACAATTTTATATTTATTTTTCCCCAATTAAATCTATTCAAATATATTATAATACAACTTTGCGAAATGTCTAACTATAGTCAGTTTTTAATATATTTAACAAAAAATAAGAAAAGAAAATACTGTCGGAAATTTTGGCAGTATCGAACCAGTAACATAAAAACCCTAGATATATAAGGTTAGCTTATGCCAGGTACTCTAACCACTGAGCCATTTCAGACACAACAAAGTGGGCTTTTTAAATATTATGTGTGACTAAGGCCACGAACTACCGGACTCAAAACGTTCAATTGTTTGGATACAAAATTATATTTTTAATGTATAGTGGGTCATCTCTCCACGTTTTTGTTGATTGAAATCGGTTTGTTTTTCTATAGACCTTAATTAGTTTATGAGAAGAATATGGAGCACAGACCCACTCTATAAAAGAAAATGCATTGAAGTTCTAAAAAATGACAGTATTTGCAGGATTTGATACGTATACGCCTGTTTGGGTCAACATATTCCAAGTATTGAACATACCTACAGGTTAAAAATCAATGATATGTAAAATGTATATTGTTTTAAATGATTTTAAAAAAACCATCAGATTTATTGATACTTTAATTTTTCAGTAGCCTTTCCGACCGCGTATTGGCATTTTACACGCCTTATCCACCCATCTTCTTTAAAGATTTCCTCTTTTACACGTTTAGACCTATTTCACCCTTAGAAGTTTCTTACGGGATTTAAAATGGGGAAATTCTGACATCTTTTCGGAAATTCTCGAGACTCCTCGCACAATTTTTCAACATTAACTTTGAATTGAATTGAATTGAACATATTTTATTGACAACACGTATTTATCTTTAACCGGATTTCCAACTGAATTATCCGGTTATTGAAATGATGTAAATGGCGGGCGGGCGGCTTCCAAAAGGGTATCCTTATTTTGTACGGATAAACCCTCCTTCTGTTTTGAGGATAGGATGTTGTTGTTTTTGCAAATCAATTGTACATATATCAGAGGTGTGCATATTGCTAAGATTTTAATTTCTGATAATCAATGAAAAAAATACCAGCTTTTGGACTTATTATATTTTGGCAAAGTATTGCATACGGCACAGATATAGTACAGATAACTCTTCCTACATATTTTAACATTTTTTGAGATGAAAGTTGTTGTTTTGCAGATCGATTGTACATATATCAGAGATATGTATATTACTTTGTTTTTGAGTTTTGATAATATATGAAAAAAACTGCTGTTGAACTTCGTCATTTTCTCGCAGAATATTGCATAAAGGGCACACCATTTCTCTGGATACCGTGGATAGTGTTTATCAATTCAGGGTTGATATCTGGATACGGTTCACATAAAATAACCCGGTTTGCTTCACATTGACAACTTTTCACTTGTTTTCTTATAGACTGAAACCACGTGACATGCACTGGTTGATTAAGGTGTGCTCCCCCTTTTTATGACCAAACTTTAAAAAAGAATTAGTAGAACTATAGAAATCAGGGGGTTTGTTGTTATTCATCGATCTTATAATATTACAATTAAAGCTGGAATAGCCTAAAAAGGTGTTTAAAGAATTTCAATGGAAGCTTCAGGAAACTTTGCCTCCTGTGCCCCATCAGGGCTTTGCCTTGGACCCACTGGAGGGATCAAAGCTGCCCCTAGACCCCCCCCCCCCCCTTTCAGCAAATCCAGGATCCACTAGTGACAAGCCGTAACGTTGGTTGTTAATACGGGATTTTGAAGGTTGCAAAAACTACCCAGGCAAAACACTCTTACTGGCAACCAACAGGCGATTAGTTGATTTTATTTGTCGGACAAAACTCCTGTTAATAGTAAATTACTCACAAATGAACAACACAGGCAAAAACCTATAATCCGACAGACAACAAACAGTCTGACTGGCAAACAACAGTTAAGCCATGATGTATACTCTCTATTGAGAAAACATATTGGCAAAATATACAACAGGCAGTAACTTACATGTATAAATGTATCTGATAGGCAAAACTTCTACTGGCAAACTGTAATCTGACAGACAACAACTTTTTAAGTAGGAAACAACAACTTATAACATGTTTTCTGAAAAACAACACCCTCATATTTAACATCTTACAGTTCATTTTCACTGACAAATACAACTTAACAAAAACAATCAACAGCCCTTTATTTTACAAGCAACATTTAATTAAGGTAATTAAAAATTATTACCTTATTAACGGTGGAAGAATAATTCCCCATACCCTATCCTCAGCACTAAAACAATAGATACATTATACAATTATTTAATGCTTGAGCAGTCAATAGACCAGAATATTTTTCCCTTGGTGCAGGGAACAGCTTTGTATGATCTATTGCCCGAGGCCAACGGCAGGGTGTGGCCACAATGGGGGTCGAAGTTTAACATATGAGTATATAGAGAAAATCTTTAAAAACTTCTTCTCAGACACTAATCAGCCAGGAAAGCTGACACTTGTGTGAAAGCATCCTCTGGTAGTGTAGATTCAAAGTTGTGAAAATCATGATCCCCGGGGGTAGGGTGGGGCCACAATGGGGAATCGAAGTTTTACGTAGGAATATATAGAGTAAATCTTTAAAAATCTTCTCAGAAACTAATCAGCCAGGAAAGCTGAAACTTGTGTGGAAGCATCCTCATGTAGTGTAGATTCAAAGTTGTAAAAATCATGACCCCCGGGGGTAGGTTGGGGCCACAATGGGGTGTCGAAGTTTAACATATGAATATATAGAGTGAATCTTTAAAAATCTTCTTCTCAGAAACTAATCGGCCAGGAAAGCTGAAACTTGTGTGGAAGCATCTTCAGGTAGTGTAGATTCAAAGTTGTGAAAATCATGACCCCTGGGGGTAGGTTGGGGCTACAATGGGGGGTCGAAGTTTAACATATAAATATATAGAGTAAATCTTTACAAATCTTCTCAAAAACTAATCAGCCAGATGATTCTTTATTATTGTTAAGACTTTGGCCCCAGGACAATTCTTTGGCCTCACAAGAAGGTTCAGAGTTTGATGTACGTTTGTATCCCATATATAAACTATTGTTAAGAATCTTTTTGAGAACTGCAATACTCAACATATGATATGACTATAAAATCATCCTGTTAGAAAAGGGACTAATGGTTATAAAAATAAGAATACCCAGGGGAAAAATGGATTTTTTTATACAGGATCTACATGTATTATTGTACATTGTCCAGATAGTTTGTATTATGACTCCATTAAGCTGATTTTATCATATCTATTGTTCCTCAGGTGAGCGATGTGGCCCATGGGCCTCTTGTTTACTTTTCAATGTTTACAATTTGCATATTACAGATGGTTTTCTTGCCATTATGCAATTTACGTTTTTTCATCGTTTACATGCACAAAACCTGCCGCATGCTTAACAACATCTCAAATTAATATTAGTTTACACAAAGGAGGGGGAGTCTTCAACCCATTAGATTTACCTGAGGCTTTAAAACTGTTGATTATTTGAAACACCAGGCACGTAGCATCAGGGGGGCCAGGGGGGGGGGGGCCTCCCCCCCCCCCCACTTTTTCTTGCAGCAACAAATTTTTTAAAATTTACATATAAAAAAATGAATTATAATGGAGTTGGCCCCCCCACTTTTTTGGCAGTAAGAAAAAAATTGATATGAAAATAAGGAAATGAGGAGTCAAATTGAAGTTACCTGTCCCCCCCCCCCCCCCCCCCCCCCCCCCCCACGGATTAGGAATTTGATGATTTGGAGGGAAAAAAATTTCGGTACGGAAGAATTTTTTTTTTTGAAAGTATAGTTTAGTATACCCCCCCCCCCCCCCCCCCCCCCCCCCCCCACGGATTAGGATTTTGAAGACTTTTGAAAACTTTTATTTTTATTTTTATTTTTTTTTTTTGCTTGTCAAGATTTTTTGGATGGGTCTGCCCCCCCCCCCCCCCCCCACTTTCAAAAACGATGCTACGTGCCTGAACACCATTTTGATAACCTTGAATTTGGTTTCACCAAGTACAGAAAACAGCGTCTATTTAAAGGAATAAACATTTCCTGAGAACTATCGAAAGGATGAAACATTAACATACATGCGTTCTGATTTAAGTTGTCGGTCCAATAGATCAAAGTCTATTGACCGGCGGTCTAATAGATCGCAGTCTATTGACCGGCAGTTCAAAATAGATGCAAATATTTAATTTGTATTCAAACAACAAAATCCCTTTGATTAGGTAATAAAATTCATTATTAGTCCCAGAGTCCTTCCTAACCCCTTACCCAATCTATGACAATATTTAAAAACTTTAAACTCGGCTGTGAATTGTTAAAATTCTATTTTCTTGTAATAAGTGTGCGTTTATCACAGCAATGTACATTTTTTGATTGTCTTTTATCAGACATATTGGACGAGTTCGTGCCCACCCGGGACATAATCGCCATCATTTCCGTGTGCACGGTCTTCGTCTTCCTGTCCATGATTTCCTGCTGTATCCTCCTGGGGCTGTGCGTGACGAGGCGGAGGCAGAAGAGAAGAGAGGGGAGGAAAGGGAGAGGACGGTGAGAACGGGGACAAGAATTACCCCGTCCCCGTGGTACACGCCAGGGCCAATAACATACACGTGCATTACCATGCTTCCATGTTGGCGGATGGAAAGTGATTAGAGTTGTCCTTCTTGGAACAACTGTGAACTGGTCGTTTCTTTGCGCCGTGAAATTGTTTGCATTTGTTTCAGTGTATTATCAATACCATGCCGTATTAATAGTTCAATTTTTGGATTATCCATTCATTTCATTATCAATAATTGTTTACAATTCAGTTTGGAGTTCAATGGTTTTTAAGTGTCCAAATCAATAGTTGAATCTTTAACTCTACATATATATTGCTTTGTTGTCATCGTAGAAGGAAAGCAATTATGGTGTGATACGCATCTATTCTTGGACTAGAGAAATCATAAAGTTTTACCGTAACCCTGTCGGGGAGCTGAGTCAGAGGTCCGACAGAACTGGGACGGCTGCTCTCTTTCTTTGGACCTAATGTAGCCTACATTCTGATTTCATGCCACCAATGCATTCATTTCAGTTCCAGTGGATTATCTAAATTGGCCTTTACGAAAAAAGAATCGATGAACAAAGTCGTTATGTTGAGCCAATAATGATTGTTTAGTGCAAGTCCTCAATATAAAGAGTTGCCACGCTCAGACTGCGATTGAAATCGGTTCCATTTTATGGGCGTAAAATCTCCGGGAATCTGCTTTCTTTATTCAACCATATTGTCCTCATCGAAGTCGAAATCAGACACACGCCTTATCTGGTGAGGAATACATCGATAACAACCTGCTGAATGCAGACTCCAGGCTCAAATGAGCAAAAAGTTTAGAAAATTGTTAAAGGTCTAAACATTTGCTTGTTTCCCTGTGTGATTGCAGAGACATAAATAACATGTTATTTATGTCTCTGGTGATTGGGAAAACTTTTTTTCAGCCGTCTTGTATTCAATAACACTTTATTTATAGTATTTAGTAGATAAACTGGAAACACTTTAGTTTTTATTTCGTTTTAAATCAAATTGTTCAGAGAGTTATATACAATGTATTCTTCATCAAAAGTTTATCAAACCGTTATAGATCTCCGCAAAATATACCAATTAAATGTACATGTACCTTCAGGATTTATGAAACCAGTATTATACGTGTACTTGTTTAATTCGCCAAGATATCAACAGTTCATCCACCCGGCGAACACCACCCAGGTAGCAGAGGCAAGCTCGAGATGGTGTCATTAACAGATATACATGTACATACGTTTGAAACACGTGTATATACGTTTGCAACACGTGAACAATACCTTTGGCTTTGGATAAAGGATACATGTAAACATGTGTCTCGCTGGCGTCGGAGCACATTGAAAGTGTGTGTGTGTGGGGGGGGGGGGGGGGGGGGGGGGGTAGACTGATCCTCAGAAATACTGCGGGAAATAACCTAACTCCCAAAATCATGAAAATCCTAATCCGTGGGTGGGGGGAAGGAGGTAAAGATATACTTCCAAAAGCTACCATGCATAAAATTTATTTTTCCCCAAAACATGAAAATCCTAATTTGGGGGGGGGGGGGGGGGTATACCTATGGCTCTAATAAAAAAAAATCTTACCTACCACAATGTTTTTCCTCTTCAAAAATCACGAAATTCCTAATCGGGGGGGGGGGGGGGGGGTGGCTAATATGCCTATGACCCGAACTTCTCAATCTTTCAACGTACATTAGGGAACAATTATATTTCCTGCGAAAAAAAGGGGGGGGGGGGCTGAACCCTCTATTATACTATGTGCCTAATGGTTAGGTCTAAGATTAAAGGCTAAGCCCCCCCCCTAGCCCCCCCCCCCTCCCGGGTTCCGACGCATATATGTCTGGTCATTGACCATTCTAACTGCTTTCGAAAATGAAGCTTAATTGTTGCATCTTACAACATATTCAAACAAACAATTAATTCTTAAACTACTATATTTTGTCGTTAGTATTGTAAAATAAGTGTATTTCACACTTTTTGATTGAGGGCAGAGGAGGAAGGGGGCAACTTATTAGTTAACTAGTTGTTTGACTATAGTCCGTCCCAAGATATTTATGGCACACATTTTGACGATTTCTTATAAAAATAAAAAAATACCCTTGCCTATGAGAAAAGTGCAACTGAAATCGATGAAAGAGAAAATTTCCAAGATATCTTCATTGACACATTATCGTTTTTCACTCACAAAAACTCACAGAAATGAAAACCTCTTCTTACGGAGATTTATAATAGGGAATGTTGACAACGTTTCTCTGTGCGGAATTAAGTAACTCGGAATACCTCGCACAATTTTTCAACGTTATAATCCGGGCTATTTCATGGCTGATGCAATGCAAAACCCCGTAGACTTTTTTTAGCTGTGTAATGAAACCTGAAAAGCTAAAAGGGGGCGTTTCAACAGTTTATGGTCCCTCAAACTTCTATCGTTGAAAATTAAAGTTAAAATTAAACAGATTATCATGAAAACTAAAATGAAGAAGCCTCAATATCATTTACATCTTGAGAAACGACAGGGCCTTTTAACCTTCTCTACTGGTAATGTTCTGATGGCGCTGAACTGTCAGAACAGGAAGTTTACCATAGTACGTATAATCAGAGTACTGACAAGTGCAAACACGATGCCCAGAGTGCAGTTCTCTTTAATTGCTCTTAAAAAAAGAACATGTAACAAAATGACCAGGTCTAAGAGTATTGCTAAACTTGATAAGATTTTTCTTTTCTTAGAGTAAGCTATAAGATTGTCTTTACGTTGTAATTGACCAGGGCTAGACTCTCTCATATGAAAGACATTGTATGAGAGCAGCAGTTGTAAAGTTTTTCAAGTACATGGGCTCAGAATGTCTTTTTCAAAACTTAGTTGAAATCACCAATCTACCTGTATGAATACCAGGTACAAGATTCCTCAATTGACACATGACAAAATAGCAGGTATGGACAGAATAGATAAAATTTATTACGTAAAATAACATATCACATAATCCAAGGCATACTACAAAGCCGAACATGAACAAATGTACATTGTAACAAGAAATATCAATACTGGCATATAGCACTTCTCAGTGATCTGGACTCTCCTTCTGTTACAACAAATAAATACATTAAACAGGGTAGCTCATGGCTGGAGCACTTAATACACAAAACAGGATAGCTCATGGCTGGGTCATTGAAAACAGCTGATTTGTCTCATTAACTTGCTCCCTGCTAAAGCACTAAATACATATGTTCTGTCGCTTGAACAGGTTCAGTGCTGAAGCACTGAAGAGTTCTGTCACATGAACAATTTCTGTAGTTCAGCACTAGAACAGTTGTTCTGTCTGTTGAACAGATTCAGCACCTCAGCATAAGGAACACTTGTTTTGTCACTGAATAGGTTCTGTGCTTATTTTAGCACTAAGAACAGTTGTTTATCAGTCAAGTGACCGGCTACAAAAATGTAAGTTCAGAGAAGTTCAGTTTACAAAACAGTTTACTTTAAAGGGGCATGGTCACAATTCCGGTCGAAAATTATTTCCGGTTTTAATGTTTACAATGTTTTTAGTAATGCATTTGTAATAGTCAACCAAAATTTGAGTGTCAATCATCGAGTTATAAGTGAGATACATACAATACAATTCTTTGCTATGTAAACAAAGCGTACGTCATGTTTTGTTTGCATTTAATATGTTGAAGTAAAAACTCCAGTATTAGATCTAAAATTAATGTGATGAATTAATGTTCAAAACAAATTAGAAGATAGACAAATCAGCTTGAAAAAGAACGTTTACTGGTATATTGAACCAACATAAAAAAAAAAAAACAGGACACAAGCCTTGCATACATGAAAAAGATTTGTAAGCTCTGTATCTAGCTTATACCAGGTAGCTTGACGACTGACTTTCAAATTTTGGTTGATAATGATAAATGCATTTCTAAAGTATGTCAAATAATGAAAATAGGATATTAAAATTTTACCAAAATTATGACCATGTCCCTTTAATTATGGAGCAATATTAAAGTTACAAAAACATTTTCATTCAAATATGCTTACCAGCAATTCAAATCTCACTGTTTGAAATTTATAAAAATATTACCAAATTCAAAATTCTGCAGAATCAAAATGTTTATACATCTTACAACTTTCAAATATGGACAATGGAGTGATATTTCTTAAATATTAATTCATTGAACTTAACAGGATATTAAATGACAAGATTCTTCAACAATCGTTTCATTTTCCCTTAATGCCAAATCCTTAACAACCAAACAAAATTGAATATTACTAGTATACTTTGCAATAGAGTTTACCATTTTTATTGAGTTTGAGGGAATTCTTATTATAAACACGTTGTGCTGTAGTGAAGTTTCATACAATTAAATTCAATGAAGTTTATTTTTATGATACTTCTAACCTTATTTTTACTGAGATAGTGGAGATAACTAATTATATTCACACTTGTGCTTGATGATGTAGTTCACACTACAGAAGGATGTGACAACATATAAATTCCCTCTCTTTCCAATCCATGGGTCCTGAGTTTTGGAGATGTCTAACATTTGTCATCTGATCTACAATGGTTACTTTTACAATTGTTTGGGAAGAGAAATAAAGGAGATTAACCAGTGATGGATATATTATGCTGTGCCTGGTCAGACAGTCCTAACACTAGGGCAATGTAACAGCAAACAACTTATCCTCTCAATCACCGTTTTCTCTAAATTCAATCCATTTAAACAATTAGGGGAAGGAAATGTAGGGCGAAGCAAAACAAGAAAGATCTGTCAATTGTCCCCTCTAATTTACATATGTACCTACACTAAACTAATTAAGACTCGCTGTTTGTTAAAATTGTCCTATGAAGGTTATTGGAAAGTACAATATAATGATGATGTAATTGTTTTAGATTCAAAGGTTTAGTTTGGCAAACTGAGCTACATAAAAATTAAATAATAGTCAATCCTGTTTATCCGTCCTGCATTATACTTTATTGATCAAATCTGAGAATAATTTCAGGAAATCTAGAGAAGCTTTTTTTCTAGATGTTGATTTTTCTTCTTTCCAGCAACTTTTCACCTCCATCTTCTAAAAAATCTGTTAAAAACGCCTAATCAACAGCACTGTCTCAAACATAAACAATAGGGAGCTTAATGTGTGATTATATCCTCCTTTTGATGAAGTAAGAAACCCATTACCTATTAATTCATCAGGTGTGGGTGCCTACAAAGCAGAATTCAATAATATATGAATGCGATAAATATTCTATTCATCCCCAAATGTGTGCAACTTCTTCTTAATTTCAAATATTCGAACAAATCATAATTTTTCCACAATTAAAACAGATGTTTTGTTTTTTTTAAAAGCCATATGATCTATAAAAATATACAGAGAAACCACATGATATGTTCATTACATTGTCAGAGCTGACAGCATCAGAGCTATAGCAAAATAGTAAAGCTTTTATCGCACAGGGAGACACATTTCTGGTCAGTATTCACCGGTAGAGGACTTAACAAGAAACAATTAATATATCGAATACTTGTTGAGCTAAAAGAAAATCTATTAACAAAGTGAAATATCAACACCTTATCATTTAACAATCAAAACATTAACTATTGAAAAAGTATTGTAAAAAGCAAAAAAGGAAAGTATATTGACAAGTAATGCTTAGTCGCCATTTAGCTCACTTCTTCAAAGGAAGCTGGAATGAATGTTATGTACAAACCCTAACACAGTCTTGTAACACAGAAAGAGAAGAAGCTAAACATACAGCCAATCAATACAATAACCAACATTCACAAACGTTTCAATACAATTAAAAAAGAGCCAACAAGAAATGGAAAATGGAAAAAAAAAATCCCAGGCTTTCTTACTGAAATGAAGCACAGTTGTAACATATAAAGCAGGGGCTCAAACAGAGACCTCACTGCACCTGTTTAAAGTATCTTGCACAGTACTCTCAGGATTATCTCACATACAGCTCAAGGATATATCTATTTTTGAGATACTGGTATCTGATACACAACTCAGCGATGCTGTAAACATATCTTATTTGGCATCTGATACACAACTCAAGGATGCTGTAAACACTATTTTATTTGGCGTGTACAATATTTGGCAGAAAATAATTTTTCAGCAAGTAGCGTGGATTTGAATTGGCCTTTCTTCTGAATGTGCTCATTCTAATACATATATGAAAAGCATTTAGCTTAGAAGTACTTGAATTAGCTGAAGCTGCATTCCACCAAACACACTAAAAAGAATACACAGCCAAATGTAATACGTTTACAGTATTTTTTTTTAGAAATATCTAGCACACAGCTTGATGAACCTATTTTTTTTTATATCTCACACACAGCTTTGAGTTATAACAGTAATATCATGCATGAATATGAGCAGTTGCATCATATGACTTGGACTCTTGTGACCACCCTGGGGATATACCGAGAACTGTTGATGTAGATCATAAATATAAGGACAGCTTGAGTTCATTGCTTTAAACAGTCAGTGCCTACGTCTCAATCTCAAGCACCGACTCTGACTTCAAATTGAATAAAAAATGAATAGGAAAAAAAACATCATTTTTGTAAAGAGTTGAGAAAATGCCTCAACAAGACTACTTGTAGAATTTGACCTTTAGAAGACTTCATTTCGTTCTATCAATTTACCCACATTCTTAGTTTTGGTCCCTATTCAGAAGAAAAATTAACAAAACTTCCATACTGTTTATACAGCAAACAGGAATTCAAAAATGCTTGTTTGAATAAAAGGTTTCAAATACTCACAACATATTTACACACATTCAATGTTTCCTTTTTGGACAATAAATGACCTTTTAAACTCTCTACAAGCTAAATTTTTCAAGTTTACAACACAAGGGCTTGTTGAAAAGTTGTGACCCCCTTCATAGAAAACTCAAAATTTTAATAAATGAGAACTATATAAGCTTGCATCTTCTCTCTTACTGTAATAGCTATTATCAAGGCAGATTATCATTTCTCATGCAGACGACTTAGTCATTGCAGGATTTATTTTATGAGACCTTGATTGTTCTAATTTTTGGTAAAAGTAATTTTTAATTAAACATGTAACTTTTAACATGGACTACTATGTTTCTTTAATTCTTATCATTTTGTTTTAAGAAAACACCTCTTTTAAAAACAAAAAGGGAGAGATGAATGGAAACACCAAAAAGAACAACTTGTACATTAAACAAATAATGCTTGTCAAAAAATGTCATGATCGACTGATACACTAAACTGAGTATTTCTGTACCAGACACTAACCAAGCCTGAAATAGATATGTTTCTGTTCCGTACCATTGCAGTACAAATCATTGACGGCAGTGGTGGCATTAATCTCATTACTTGACCTTCGATGGTCCGACATGGATACTACAAATCATCAATGTGACGAAAAAGCAGACTTGTGACGATGAATAACAATGATGCGATGGGTGCTAAGCTTGGCAGGTCATGGTCACTCGTTTGGCAAATCGAATATCTCTATCAACAAAGGTTCTATACTGTCCACCTTCATTTTGAGCAACATTTTTGTATGCACTTCATTAATATTTCGAAGATCAGTCAGTTTCATAACAATTTTGGCAAACATGATTTTATCCTCCGGAAATCTTCTCTCTACGTATTTTTGTAGGATTCCAGCATAACACTCTTGTATCTGCTGAATCTTGTCATGTTCTAGAACACCCTGCCTGTCCGCCGAGAACAGAGACAACATGATCAGAAGCTTCAGTGCCAACAAATCTCCATGAATTGTCCGCATTAGAGACTTGATGAACTTGGAATAAGTCAAGAACATGTTGTAAGTTTCTGAGCCTCCAGCTTTGAGAATACTGGCGCTGACAGCCCCCACTTCACTTTTCACTCCTTCCTCTGCTTTGATGCGAGAACTCATCATTTCTCTCAGTCTTTTCATTTCCTCTTCATTGGGAAGTCCCCCCATTTGACCAGCCCCACTAAATGCTTCCATCCCTTTAGAAAAAGGTCGATTTGTTAGATCTGTCTGGGACAATTGCCCTGGATGGGATTCCCCAGACCCTGATTCAGAACTTGTTGAGGGGCCTGGAGGTTTGGACAAACACTTCATGGTGCTGAAGCTCCATGACTCCGTCTCAACGTTGTAGTTTATCGCCGATCTCAACATCATAATCTCCACAACAGAACCCTTCAAGAGGGCTATCTGGTCTTCTTTACAGATCATTTTAAAGAATTCAATGTTTTTTGCCACCTTGATAATTCTCCTCACAAAACCTTCAGCTAAGTTCACAAACTCTGTAGCATTTGTGGGTGGAGCTTTTAAGGAAGTTGTTGTGTTGGCCAGAAAGGAACTCTGTTCATGTGCAATCCTCAACTCATTGAGTATACACTGGTCAATCTCCGGTAAGTTAGCCAAGATGTCTGCCACGATTCCCTGGGATTCACTCCAACTTGGATATTTGAGCTCTGACGAAGAATCTTTTCCCTCTGAGTATTGTTCCACCTTCATTTTCATAAGAACGTCGAGTTCTTTGTCTGATAAGTTTGGAAAGGACATTCGCAGGTTATGGAGATTCTGTGAACGGATGCTATCCTGCAAGGAATCATTGACGTCTTGTCTTGAGGCAGCGTAAGTGTCTTCCGGTGGAAGCTGCCCATGTTTACGTAATTTGTTTATAATGATTTTCTGCTTTCTTACTTGTTTCTGCTCATCATCTTAGAAAAAGAGATAAATAACATAAAGAAATCAATTGCCTCTATCATATAAACTAACATTTACTTCATAAACATGTTTGACTGAGAATGGATCTCCAGAAACTCTTGAAAATTGTTCACTTTAACCATAATTCAGGGAGTACAAAGTCACCTCCATAAATATAATTTAATAAATTTGCCTTTCTTAACAAAAAATAAAAAATGAAAAAACGTGGATCAAATTGTGTAACAAAATTTGTGACATACAAGAGTACACAACAACATGGAAATTTAAATGGTTAGCTAAACTGTTCATATCTTAGTACAATTTATTAGTTTATTTCCATGATAAAAAGAGAGAGTACCTTGGAATATACACAAGTCTAATACTTACTTAATATCATGTCTTTTCTCATGCCCACAGTAAAGCACTTGGCCAAGCGGCATTTCTTGCAGAAGGACCTGGATTCGACTGTGATGTCACATCTGCCCTCACATCGCCCACGAATCACCTGAAAGTTTACCACATACCTAGAGATAATGTCTGACACCACATACCTAGAGATAATGTCTGACACCACATACCTAGAGATAATGTCTGACACCACATACCTAGAGATAATGTCTGACACCACATACCTAGAGACAATATCTGACACCATATACCTAGATACCATGTCTGAAGAAGATGATAATTTACCACATACCTAAAGACAATGTCTGACACCACATACCTAGAGACAATATCTGACACCACTTTACCTAAAGACAATATCTGACACCACATACCTAAAGACAATGTCTGACACCACACACCTTGAGACAATGTCTGAAGAAGATGATAATTCACCAAATACCTAGAGACATATCTGACACCACATACCTAGAGACAATGTCTGACACCATATACCTAGAGAAAATGTCTGAAGAGGAGGATGATTTGAAGCTGAGACTTCAAAAGTGCAATTTTATTTTCTAAAAGCACACTATTTGATAGATAAGATCTGGGTAATCTAACTTGCTACAAAAACTGCTTTATTAACAATGCATCAAATACAATCTGTCATGTCATATCAGGTGTCTTCAACGGAAAATTAATATATTTTGTAAAAAAAAAAATGAACAAGAAAAATAGAGTGTAAAGATCTTATGCCTGCTGGTAAGCCCATGTTTCATGTTTGTCTCAGGCACTGTCTTGGTCCCTGTATATAATGTGGCCTCAGTCAGGGCTGACCCTGTATATAATGTGGCTTCAGTCAGGGCTGACCCTGTATATAATGTGGCCTCAGTCAGGGCTGACCCTGAACTATTGAGACACCCAAGATTTGTCACATGATTCATGTCCTTCTCATCTTATATTAACAATACACTAGTTTAAAAAAAAACCATATCATTTTTTACATGAATAAATAAAATCTGTGAAATCATATAATAAAATGCCCTGACTAATCAGTTAAATGTTATGTAGATTTCTAACTTTAGAACTTCAGTTTTACAAAGAATGATGAATTACCTTTCCTTTGTCATACAAGCAATGCACTTCTTGTACTACACTTTATGCCCTTTTTGTACTAAGCCTTATTAGTTTAGGATTTATATTTTATCATGTGAGAATAAGCCTTTATGCTATTTGACCTATTTCTTGTCATAAAAAGAATCAGCTACGTAAATAATCACGCAAAAGGGAATAAAAAATTTCACAGGTTTTATTCTTGTTACAAAGCATTGAATCATTTATTGAATAAGATCAAAAGTGTTGTTGCAAGCAAATCTCTCACCTTGTGTGCGTTCCTGCGGAAAAATGCTTTGCAGGACTCGCATGAGACAGCATTGAAGTTGTAGCCCAGCGCCTTGTCCCCACAGACCAGACATGTCTTGTCCTTCTTCTGGAAGGTCATGGATGCCCCCGCTGAGGAATCAGGACTCTTCTGGTCACATTCCTGCAATTGGAGAAAAAAACACATGACTGAGTACTATGGCTTCATTATCCAACATATGTGCAGATTTATCTAATCACTTTCATTCAATTTCATATTTTCAAGGAGTGTATGTAAATTAATAGACAATAATTATGGTCCTACAATTAAACAGAAAATGTCTTACTTTGAAAAACATATGTTTTTGTTCATTTACACAACAATGAAATTCATGAAAAATTGTTCAAGGAACAATTGCAAATACCAGCTGTACGACACACATTCTCTCTATGGTCATCTGTTGAGACATTACCTCTTCGTTAAAGAGAGAATCTGTTTAATACTTTGTTGGACATGTTGGACATAGAATATTTTCAGTTAATTTACTTTACTAACCCTTAGATGTAACAGCAGTTAACATGTACAGTAGTACACATAGTTTGAGCCTATATCTAATTGTGTGCAGTATTAACAAGACCATACTGCATACATAATTTAAAAGTATCATTTATACTGTTCATAAAAGGTTCGTGAAGGATTCTTACTTTTCATGAATATTAATTTTTTTCAATCTTGAACTACAAACCAGTTTCATCTACAGGTGGACCTATACTTATACAGCACTTATATGGATGTAAAACAGACTGACAGAAAGTGAAGGAATCCTATATTCCTGGACTCCGCAATAATCCTATATTCCCGGACTCCGCTATAATCCATTCAGTGCACACACGTCTGTCAGTGCATTCACTACCAGTCTTATACTTCATCTCAGGAAGGTAGTGAATCAATAGTTAGAATTTCTGACCATGGTAGAAAGAGGAGAATGCCTGGCTAGCTCATACAGTCATCACTGCACTATAACACTCTCAATTAATGCTTTGGTTTTGGATTCCATCTTAAGTTTGCAATAATGTACATTCTTACCTACAATAAATTCCCATGTAATATTCTTTAACCAATCTTAAAATATTAGTGATTATTGCAAAAATTCAATACCTAACTAATCATCATGGCCCTCCAACACCATTTACAACCCCATTTGATCAGGCAGTAGCAATCTAAATCACATTAACCTACATCTAACTGAACATTTCCCATGCTATTCCAACTGTTTGGAATGTCCTCCAGCAATGTAGAGACATTCATTATTTTGATACAACTAAAAATGCTGCCCCTTTCACTGCTTGAACGTGTCCCAATTAGTGGAAAATCAATATAAATTGCAATAAGAACACCAAAACTGCCTGATTATTTAGCCTTTACCAGCCACAAAGCCAACTTTCTCCTGTTTTTATGTTACAATCGAACTTAATGTAATAGGAATGATTAGGTGATGATCAAATAATGACGTAAGATAATCTCAAATTAGGAAACTAAAAATTTGAAAATTTTGCTACAAATCTTATTAAGGACATCTTATTGAGGACATTAATTTATTTCCTGATTAAGCAGTTTTCCTTCCTACAGGCTTAATTTGCTATTATTAACTGGTGTCAATATAACATCAGCTCTTAAACTGACCTTTTCCATAAAGAGTTCAATGAAAAAATGTCCAAAGAGAGAAGAATGTGAGAGTAGACACAAGAGATGGTTGATAATAAAGCACCTCGATAACCTTAGATACCTTGATACTGGAGCACCTTGATTAATAATTCCAGTAGTCAGAGGTTCCCCTGTATCTGACTTATATTGTGGGTATACTGATTTATACTTCCCCAGAAGACATAAAAAAGCATATATCAAAACCTGCATCAGAGGTTTGCCAGCATCTGATCTTACTTACTTCCATCCGAAATCCAATGACAAAAATAAAAATCTGCATCAAACGACATTATCTCAATTCTCACCATGATGTAAGAGTTCTCCATCTCGAAAAAGTACTTCATCCTGACAGACAGCTGAGTGGACAGACCCGATCACTGTATGTACCCCAGTAGTTTGTGGAATCACAATCTGTAGTCAATGGAATCACTGTATGTAGTTTGTGGTGGCCTCACAGTACAGCCTGGAGTTCTAGCACTAACCTCTGAATGACCACCGCTCTATGTTTATCTCTGACCACTGGCAGTGTTGACCTACTTATTGATTCTCCAGGTAAAAGTGCATTGAGTTGTCAAATATTGCCAGCGTTCCTCATAACAAGCCTACGAACAACAAAAATCCATCCTTCCCCTTTCACCACCACAGAATACACTGAGAGTCAATACTATCTGTGGTCGCTACCATTAGCTTGTCGTCATCCATGATGAGAGAGGTGTTTGACCCCACTTTTGACCTTGAAGACCTTCTCGGATCAATACCACTGGCTACTGTCATGCCGTCATAGCACGCATCAGAGAACAGATAATGAGCCAGGAAATCTCTGACTTCTCCTTTACCTATACTCTATACTTATGTGCCGTCTGGAAACATTTGTCAGTCTGACTTATATACATAATACAAAGTCTGCGTCTTACGCTGATTCTTATCATAATTAACCACTGTTTCTCATCTTAAAATTACAAAGTATAAAATATGCATTATTATATACGTGCTTCTCATCATAAACACACCGATGTTAAAAAAGTTGTTACACATATATGCCTGCCTGTTTCTTTATTATACATGTATATATACAAAGTTTTTCCCCTCTTTGTTTTAATCCTCAATGCTTCTAACCCCATCAGTGATTTTTAAAGTCAACAATTCTCCAAACCATCTTCCTAGCTGTTTTAATATTGCTCACCCAAGCAAACTTTGAGGAAGAATCCCTAATATATGATTTTAATAAGAAACAATTTAAGAGTTTGTGTAACACGGGTTTTTCCTCTAACTTCCCCTAAAAGACCCCTCAAACTAAAAGTTAATGGGTATTTATGATGTTTCCGCGTAGGCATCCAGATTATCTTTAATAAGCCCATCTATTTATAAATATAAAAAAAAAAAATAAACATGACATTCCTTGTCAAAGTGAGAACAATGAGAGCTTATGTTTTTTTATGTCCCAATTCATAAATTTCAGCGATCTTGGTTGGAATTTAACATTAGAGTTCATTGAACTCAGTTAAGTGGCTGCTTGGAACAGCCTGGCTGTTACGTGTGATCCCCCCTGGCTAACATTTCAGGTCAATGATCCAGTGACCCTGTTTGTAAAGATTGATGCAAAATGACACACCCCCCCCAATGTGACTGACCTTTCTGCTCCTAACTCCATTAAATCACACATATTAACAATCTATTTAAAAAATGCATAACGGAGTTAATTTCCGAAGATAATATAATTTGAATAGTACACTTCACAGCAGTTTTGGTTAAACTTTGAATATCTGGGATTTAATAGTTCATATACCATAGATATGGCTTTTGCTGGAAACTGTAACAATACGAACATTTAAGTACTTATATTAAAGTATGCACCCATCTGATACACATTAATGACTTTGACTCTGTGAGGTAACACAGCATAAAATAATGCTTGTGTGTTAAATAAGTTAGTATGACCATCTAATTTGCCTCTCAAAATAAATTTTACCAGGTTCATAAATCTTCACAATTGAATTTATTTCCTTCATAACTTTGGACAGGCATGCTAACCCCCTGAATACCATATATACCGGTAGTCAAATTTAATTTCAAATTGATTTCAATTTTTTTTTTTTTTATTTGCATCATATTATCAAGAGAAGATATCTTAATTCAGGGCTTTAACAAAGGTTTGAGGTGGGGGTGATAGGTTTTTTAATAACTATAGTAAAATATACTGGTATTTGCTATTCAGGTGAAGCGGCTTTTACACTTATATTATTCCTGAAATGTTGAATTTCCATGGTCCCCAGAGTGACCCTTTGAGTTCCCCGAGGTACATGCCAGTTTTCTGTCCATATACTTCATGTATAGACCTAAGCTACTGATTATCAAAACAAAAACATACAGTGTAAGTTTACTTTTGTTTTCTTATTTTTCTAGATAACATGTGCATGCTCATTATCTAATATATGTAAATCATATGAACACTTTAATACACATATGGTCGACATAAGGCCTATAAGGAAGGAATGGATTGAGTTTCTTAACTTAAAAAAAACTTAACTTTATTTTTCTTACAACGTGTCCAAGCGGGCGACAACCAAACCCTATCACAGACAACCACTATTGTTCACTGGAATCAAACTCGGGTCGCAGTGGTGAGAAGCGAGTGCATTGTCCACTACACTATTTGACACCTTTCTTAACTTTATCATCCACTGTAACAATAAGCCCTTTGGCAAAAAGGATCATCAACATCCCAGGACTTATAATGTGACAGTATGCTATGAACAATTTCTAAACCAAACATTTTCTGTAGAATAGGTTATAATGCAAGAATATCATAAAGGAATATACCAGTTTGTGCAAATTTGAGAGACTTTTCCCAAAGTAATGGAGGATACTTACATGATGTAAATTCATCTACGTATTAAATATAAAACAATGTACCATGTAAAGGATTCACAGATTTATGACCTATGTTGAACTATATGGTAAACAAAATAAACTGATAGGAAAACATACTGCTTAAATTAAACAAAACCTATTGGTTGATTAGAATTCCAAAAAAGGCATTATATATGTGTCTGCATGGTAGTCTTAAAAACTTTTTAAAAAATCTTTGATTCCATGAGGGATTGAGAGTTAATTAAAACCTCTAGATCTGTGTTTGAATGGCATAAGTACTTTACAGGGGAGGGGGGGGAATCAAAAACATTGCATTTCCATTGGTATGATTAAAAGAATAGCAATATCAATGTAATTAGCCCTATGTGACCTAATTAATGAATAGGAAGACATAGGAGAAATTCTGCTTGAAGTGGGTCAGCCTAACAGTGCTTTCCTGCATTTGCATGTACTAAGGCCGACTTTGTCAATCAAGTGAACCAGCTAGTAACACTCGGTGTCATGATCATCCACCAGACAAAAGATTCAGGACAAAAAGTGCCTTAATGAATAATTCCTGAAAATTGGTGACAGCATCTAAGTACATATTAGTTAAAGATCATTCTGTTTGTCCTTCTTGAATTAGAAACTTTGTCATATTCTGGGATTTATTAGAGAGGATTTTAGGAAAACTGATAATCTTTTACTGATTTTAAAATGATTGTAAAAATAGTATCATTTCAAATACATGTATTTCACACTGCCAGCAAGTGCAAATAAATTAACACATACTAGTTTAGCTTCTGTAATTACTTTATAATTACCAAATAACAAAATGATACAATATACCTAAAACACTTTTAAACTTTTAAATATTTCATGTGAGCCAAAAGAGGTTTTTACCAAATAAAGTCATTGACAGTAATAGTAAGTTATAGGTCTTCAAATTCCTGCCTGGTCCATGGTATTTAAACAGACTACATGACATTAATGAAAATTGAAAAAAAAAACCTATTTTTGGTTGAACACATAATCACAAGCTAAACATAACACATATACAAAAGTAAGACACCATTGTATACTCAATTATGATTTACACAAAATAAATATTGTTGAAAGCGGTAATTGTCAGTGTGGATTACCCAAAGATGCTTTACCAAAACTTTTTCTTCAGTGATTACAAATCAATTTTAATATTCAAAGGTAAAACTCACTAAAATAATGGAAAACCTACACTTGGTTTATTGTGAAATTTCATAGATAACAGACAGACAAGCAAAAATCAAATTTGATTTGAATTTATCAATCACACACTGAAGTAAAGTTAATAATGTAATTACACACTAAATAAAGTCAATTTAATTACTGAACATTTGTCTATAAATTTTTGTTGTTGTACATGTATTTTAATACAAAAAGATGTATATTCTCCCTAATATCATCAAGAGAGCCCAGCCCCTTGACCCAGGGGTCAAGGATTTCAAATTTTTAATAGAGGCATCCCAAATCAAAAAGACCAAAAGAGCCGCAGGCTTTACAACACCCAAACCCACGATGTCATGAATTTTACAGTTTTACTAG
This sequence comes from Magallana hongkongensis, assembly GCA_015776775.1. NCBI lineage: Eukaryota > Metazoa > Mollusca > Bivalvia > Ostreida > Ostreidae > Magallana > Magallana hongkongensis. Next base: position 1,439,243 of record CM027474.1, on the reverse strand, counting down.
TGGCATCCCTGCTCATCCTAACCACACCCATAGTATGCCTGCAAGCAAAATGCCAGTTGGAAGACACAGGGAAAGATACAGAGGACAACTAAATTACTTTAAAGGGCCACTTTCACAAACAAATATTGGTAGTCAGATACCTGTAGTAAAGCCATTTTAACAAGACCTTGGACTTTGGAAGGACGTTTCTATCTATTTCTTGCGTCAAAACAAGTTAAAAATGATGCTGGTTTTTTCGAATGTAAGATGATACACAGATTGCGTTAAGTCTTAGCATAAAAGCCCTGACAAATTGTGTTGATTTCAAAGAACCATGGCTGAGTGGCCAGCAATGAAAATAGACAGGCCTACATCACATCACTGTTTGACACAACTACCCACAGTCTAAGCTCTCGTTAAAATGGTTCTAAATCCAGCTGGATCTCACATCCAAATTGTCTTACCTTACTAACATCCACGTTGTCAAATATCAACAAGTCAGAAAAACAAAAGCTTGTCCCATTTAAACCGATTTCCTAAATTAAATTAACAAGCTTCCTAATCTTAAACACATATAGGGAAGTTCCAAAGTATGTCACCTTGATCAAAGTCGTGCCCCCAGAACTAACTTCCTGAATGCTGACAGAACCAGACAACTGGGAGGGAGGTCCAAGACACAGACACACAACCTACCGCGGGCTTCATTACCGGAGGACCAAATCAATCCAAGAGGCCACATCCATCCCTGTATCAGTTTACAAATTCACCCTTACAGGGGCAGAGCGTTAGCACATTAAGATGCTTCTACAGCCTCTTGACTGCGGTATTGATCAGATCATTGCCTGGATGAGTAGAAGTTACACCTCTTACAACATTGCAGGCTCTAACTCTTCCTGTCAAATGTCTCCAGGCTCAGAAAGCTAAAGCAGCTTAACTTATTTTTCATCAGAGTCTTACTTTTGGTTGGAGGAAGTGAAGAACCGGTGCTGAAAGTGAGCTTTAAGATTCGATGTTTTACAACAGATCACAGCATTATTTTCCTTCAATGACATTTCTTATGTATAATTATCAGTCTCCACATTTTAATAACAAACTACAAGCTAATGTTTCATAAAGAAAATTTTTAAGTTTTACAAAACTAAAGTAAAAACCCTTCAGCTAGTCCTTGACCCATCTTCGCTACCCTTAATAGTGACGATCAGCATTGCTTCTTCATATTCCCAGTATTGAGCAGCAGATCAAATATATTGTAATGGTAATACCCACTATTAGCTATTAAATCATTATCAAAATAATAATCAAAAGGTTTGATCTGATTTTAGTACATGTTATTAATGCAGAAGTCTAAAATTACACAATGAAAGCAATGAAGTTTCTCCTGACCTTGAATTCAAATATATACATGTAACCTCAAAATGAGCTAACTTTAGACACTTGCAGACTTCCTGGCGATAAGAACTTACATAATCTATTGATCATAGTCCCTGTTTGACAAAAGAAATATACATGTATAGAAACCCAATGAGACTGAATCAACATTATGTCTGAATTGCATGGTCCTGGAGCCATTATATTCGTCCTTAGTTTTCTTAAATAGTTTTTGTAAAATATGCTGAATATTGAATTCTAAGCAATATTACATTATACCTATGTTATATTATATCTACTATTGTCATAAATTATCAAAATAGTTGAGAGAAGAATAACAAAAAATGTAAGAAAATATTTTGCCTGCTTTTTATATTGAAATAATTTCAATTGTACTGCATTTCTTTGAGAGAGAAGCGTTAAAAATTTCTCTAATAGAGACTATGTTACAGGCAAACTTGAATATAACGAATACGAATAAAGCGAATTTACCGCTATACTGAATTCTTATTTATGTCCTGGCAAATTTCTTATATGAACCTTTAGAAAAATGCTGCATATAACTTACACGGGTATAACAAATTTACGGCTATAACGAACTTCAAGTAATTTTAAGACCCTGCTAGCAAACTTTTCATATATTTTATCATTTTTATAACAAATATTCCATTTCAAATTTCATTAAAAATACATGCAATTTTAAGATGCATCTATAAAACACTCAAAATTCAAATAGTATATGGATTTTTTTTTTAAATTGAAGTGAAATGGTTATTTTAGCTTTTTTTGTAAATGAAGGTAAAACTGATATTATAACTTACGATAGTTTGGAAAACTGTCAGCTGATTATTCTACAACAAATTGGCTATAACATTTCTTACGAATTCGTTATAAATGTATATAGAAATTACTGCTATAACGAAGTTTTTTCAATGGTCCTTTGCATTTCGTTATAAACATGTTTTGCTGTTACTATTTCTTTCAAAGATTCCAATACATGTACTGTAACTAATAGAAACCCTCCCTCTTATTAATTATAATAATTAAATTTGTGATCGCCTTATACTTACAGATGATGCAGAGAATCAAACTAAGTCCCTTGTGACATCATCTGTTTAAAAATCACGACACAGCATCTAATAAAACTCTGAGGGGAGATATACTGCTGAAACAAGGCAATATACACCGATTTGTTGAGACAAATAATTTACAGTGTAGTGGATGTCACTGCCTCTTTTATGGAGGAATTAAATCACTTACAGGTAAATTATCGGAGTGGAGAGGTCAGTTCATTGGTCAACACAATACAGGGAGATCAATACTTCTGTGATTCACGTTCCTGGACATCAAATCCTTGAGAAATCAAATTACAACAAAAAATCGCACATCTACTAGCTTTCACACCCAGCCTCGAACAATGCACTAAATCAACTCCAGATTGAACAAGTACAAAATCCCACGGTGGATGTAAACATCCCCACATTCATATATTAATTAAGACAAAAAAAACGTGATATGGCTGCTGCATGCTGGATTTATCATCTACATTTATCGGATATTATACTTTGGGGATAAATTATCCCTGTGCATCTCAATATGCAGAGTATAATCTCGAGGCTGCTGGGTGATGTACTTGATCGCCTCGTGTAGTCTCCTAGTGCAGTGGGGACCCTGAGCTGTAGCGGGGACCCATGATGACAGACCGAACTCCACTGTCGCCACATCAACCAAGGTCAAAACCCCCCAATCAGTCCTAATCTAGTGTACATTTAGATGGACCTAATAGCTTCTCATTTTTGGGTTTTTTTCATTTGAAGGAATTGAAATCTTGATTGTTCAAACCCTCGTTGTACTGCACTCGAACAGTGACCACGCATTACATTAAAGTTGACAATCCCAGAGTGCAACGTGCTCAAACTTAAGATTTATCGTATCTTTGTTTATGCAGAAAGCTATCAAAATACAGTATCAAGATTATATGCTTTGTATTTATTTTTTTTTAACAAAATAATCCATTAAATCCTTTGGACAAACAATCTGGTGCCTTAAATATGACTCTTTTATTTATAACCTATTGCTTTTTTTATTAATTTTATAGCTAATGTTCTTTTGGTTGTCCTTCTTTAACATAAGTACTGTCTCAACATCAGTAACATCGGGCCTGGAGCTATAAAACATAACTATCAGTTATCACTTTAACACTATTATTCCTTTTGTAGAGCATGAGACCGAGATCAAAAGTGAGCTACTCATCTTTAAAGTTTAATGGCCCCGCGGGGCCAGCTGTAAGACAGTTGATTTTGGTTTCTGTTCCCATTAACACCTTAGATTATCTTTGTCAAACATATCTGGATCTAATTTATGGATAGGTTCTATTGTTAATTATAAAATAAGGTACAGTTTCTCTCAATATTTGCCCTTAATTTCACAAGTTGATACAATCTCAAAAAATTACACATATATATTCTTGAACACATGTATATTATACATATAAAGAACCAAGTTATACACTTTTATCTTGTTTTCAAAAAAAGAATGACCTAAAAAATGCCATTTTCTAAGATATGGTAAAAAATGACACATTAAAATTCTTATAGTTTCTTGAAGAGGAAAATGTGTCTGCAGCTGTCGCCCACAACAAAATTAATTTATTTTATGTGATATCACATGATAATGTTATAACGTAAGTTTCATTGTGGGTAACGGCTGCTGACATAGTTTTCTATTCAAAAAACCACTGACGAAATGGTGTCATCTGCTGAGTTTTAAAGAAAATTATGGGAAAATGCACTGTTTATGACATCACAATTACACTTGTGAAAGTCTAATCATGCAGGTAACTCTAGATTCTTAATTTATGGGTATTCTTGTGTAAATAATTGTTACATTTCAAATTGTTGTGATGTTTTTAAAAATCACTTTAAAACAAGGCATAATATGACTGAAACCTTACCTAGTTCTTTCCACCTATTTCATTGAAATAACATACCGGTAATAGTTTCACTGGGATGGAAATATGGCAGATATATAAATACATTAAATACATGTTAACCAATCAAACTAGAACTGTCCTAATGGGACTAATACCCCCGCTAGGCTAATTTCAAATGGGACAAAGAATTGAATTGAATAATAATTAAGGTTTGGAACACATACAAAAAAAAAATTCTAGAATTGTAAAAAAAAAAAAAAAAGTTAACAAAGAAAAATTAAAATCAAAATTGTCAGAATTTCACTGTAAAAACATATCTATAACAGTAATACATTTACAAATGTATGTATTTGATGATATATTTTTTTAGTTTAATTGATTTAAGGAAAAACCAACAAAATGACAATAACCCCTCCCTTTGCAGTGATTAGAAATACCGGTAGCCAAGCAATGCTCTTCTGTTGATAAAACTTTCAATATCTTTCTAATAAGAGTCTTGACAGATGCAATTAGTTGTTTCAAATTTTCCTCACTTTCTCATATGGCACAATTGAACTCCATATCAGAAAATTGATCCCATAGGACTATGATTTTCTTTGATGAACTTGTTAAATTTAATAAACTCCCAAAACATTACCATAATTACAATACTATGTAAAAATATGTAAAAAAGAAAATTTAATATTACAAACAATTTTAAAATTGCCAAAACACTACAATCATATCAGTAATTTTGAATTTCATTTAAATTAATGCCCAATAGGGTCACTTCATCAAATTACTTGACAAATAAATTTCAACAACCTCTAAAAATAGTTTAACTTCTTTATTAATAATTATATTATTTATTTCCTTATAATGATAGACCTTTTGGTTTACATGAAACAGTTTTAAAATAGCCCCAAAACCATCACCCATTTTACAGATTATCAATTTCCCCTAAACACATGCTCAATCTGAGCCATGGCTCAGATAATGGCTCCCTTGGGACGAATGAATTCAGCCACACTTGTCTTTGATGTTCTCATTAGCTCCTAAGAATTTATCATTGACAAACAAAAACTTTGCATTGTCAGTTGATAGAATACTTATAAACAAGAGGCCCATGGGCCACATCGCTCACCTGAGGAATAATAGGTATGATAAAGTCAGCTTAATGGAGTCATAATACAATCTGGACAATGTACATTAATACATGTAGATCCTGTATAAATAAAATCCATTTTTCCCCCTTGGAACTCGGATAGCCCTGATTGCTGAAAATATTTACAAGAGCAGACTTTAATCACCGCTCCTGCACATATATAGGGACTCAACGTTATGCAGGCAGGGATGACCGCACACCTACGCAACTCAACAGGTACCAACGTTAATGCAAGCAGAGATAACGCAAGCAGGGATGACCTCACACTTGCGCCAACAGCTCAACCTAACGCAGGGAGTGCCGCACACTTGCACTAGAAAGGCCAGAACACCAGCAGGGATGACCATACACTAGTGCTCCGCCGCAACCACCACCAATACAAGCAGGTATGACCGCACACTTGTATCAATGCGATACAGGGCAGAAATGACCGCACATTCTGTATCGTTGGTTAGAAAAACACGAAAATTAGAAAGAGCAGGGATGTCAACACCCTCAATCTCTCCGTACCTGTTCAAGTTTAACCCCAAACAGTCACTCGTTGCAATGCAATAGACACTGTCCCTATATATGTGCCAGCCTAAAATAATTCATAGTATCTAAAAATTGGAAATCAAAAATAAACAAACTAATCCAGCCTAACCCAAAACTACTTATGCAGAACAACTTATATACATTGAATATTTATTATTGTATAAAAATAATCATCACATTAATTGGTTAACAGTGGATGCATTAATTAAAATAATCAAGAATCAATAAATCAAGGGCAATAACCCAAAACAGTAATACAAAATGATTCTAATGAAAAAATAGCTGCCTGCTTCAATTTTATAGTCATATCACATGTTGAGTATTGCAGTTCTCAAAAAGATCCTTTACAATTGTTTATATATGGGATATTTAGCTACATCAAACTCTGAACCTTCTTGTGAGGCCGAAGAATTGTCCTGGAGCCAAAGTCTTAACAATTAAAAAGAATCATCTTGCTGATTAGTTTCTGAGAAGAAGATTTTTAAAGATTTACTCTTTATTCCTATGTAAAACTTTAACACCCCCCCCCCCCCATGTGGCCTCACCCTACCCCCAGGGGTCATGATTTTCACAACTTTGAATCTACACTACCTGAGGATACTTCCCACAAGTTTCAGCTTTCCTGGCTGATTAGTTTCTGAGAAGAAGATTTTTAAAGATTTACTCTATATATTCCTATGTAAAATTTTAACCCCCCCCCCCCCCAATGTGGCCTCACCCTACCCCCAGGGATCATGATTTTCACAACTTTGAATCTACACTACCTGAGGATGCTTCCACACAAGTTTCAGCATTCCTGGCTGATTAGTTACTGAGAAGAAGATTTTTAAAGATTTACTCTATATATTCCTATGTAAAACTTTGACCCCCCATTGTGGCCCCAACCTAACCCCAGGGGTTATGATTTTCACAACTTTGAATCTACACTACCTGAGGATGCTTCCACACAAGTTTCAGCTTTCCTGGCTGATTAGTTTCTGAGAAGAAGATTTTTAAAGATTTATTCTATATATTCCTATGTAAAACTATGACCCCCCATTGTGGCCCCACCCTACCCCTGGGGGTCATGATTTTCACAACTTTGAATCTACACTACCTGAGGATGCTTCCACACAAGTTTCAGCTTTCCTGGCTGTTTAGTTTCTGAGAAGAAGATTTTTAAAGATTTACTCTATATATTCCTATGTAAAACTTCGACCCCCCATTGTGGCCCCAACCTAACCCCAGGGGTTATGATTTTCACAACTTTGAATCTACACTACCTGAGGATGCTTCCACACAAGTTTCAGCTTTCCTGGCTGATTAGTTTCTGAGAAGAAGATTTTTAAAGATTTATTCTATATATTCCTATGTAAAACTTCGACCCCCCATTGTGGCCCCACCCTACCCCTGGGGGTCATGATTTTCACAACTTTGAATCTACACTATCTGAGGATGCTTCCACACAAGTTTCAGCTTTCCTGGCTGTTTAGTTTCTGAGAAGAAGATTTTTAAAGATTTACTCTATATATTCCTATGTAAAACTTCGACCCCCATTGTGGCCCCAACCTAACCCCAGGGGTTATGATTTTCACAACTTTGAATCTACACTACCTGAGGATGCTTCCACACAAGTTTCAGCTTTCCTGGCTGATTAGTTTCTGAGAAGAAGATTTTTAAAGATTTATTCTATATATTCCTTTGTAAAACTTCGACCCCCCCCCATTGTGGCCCCACCCTACCCCCGGGGGTCATGATTTTCACAACTTTGAATCTACACTACCTGAGGATGCTTCCACACAAATTTCAGCTTTCCTGGCTGTTTAGTTTCTGAGAAGAAGATTTTTAAAGATTTACTCTATATATTCCTATGTAAAACTTCGACCCCCCATTGTGGCCCCAACTTAACCCCAGGGGTTATGATTTTCACAACTTTGAATCTACACTACCTGAGGATGCTTCCACACAAGTTTCAGCTTTCCTGGCTGTTTAGTTTCTGAGAAGAAGATTTTTAAAGATTTACTCTATATATTCCTATGTAAAACTTCGACCCCCCATTGTGGCCCCACCCTACCCCCGGGGGTCATGAATTTCACAACTTTGAATCTACACTACCTGAGGATGCTTCCACACAAGTTTCAGCTTTCCTGGCTGTTTAGTTTCTGAGAAGAAGATTTTTAAAGATTTACTCTATATATTCCTATGTAAAACTTCGACCCCCCATTGTGGCCCCACCCTACCCCCGGGGGTCATGAATTTCACAACTTTGAATCTACACTACCTGAGGATGCTTCCACACAAGTTTCAGCTTTCCTGGCTTTCTGGTTCTTGAGAAGAAGATTTTTGAAAATTTCTCGAAATTTTTCATTAATTTCTAATTATCTCCCCTTGAAAACGGGTGTGGCCCTTAATTTTCACAACTTTGAATCCCCTTTGCCTAAGGATGATTTGTGCCAAGTTTGGTTGAAATTGGCCAAGTAGTTCTTTAGAAGATGTTGAAAATGTGAAAAGTTTACGGACAGACAGACGGACAGACGGACAGACGGACGACAGACAAAATGTGATCAGAATAGCTCACTTGAGCTTTCAGCTCAGGTGAGCTAAAAATTAATTTTTTTTATTAATTAAGACATAAAGACAAAAAACTCCATCTGGATGTATTTATATAAAAATATTTTAGAGTGTTTTCTATTAATTAATTAATAAAATCTGTAAGGATTACCTCCCTTACTTTTCAACATTAGTGTACAATATATAGAATAAGGAAAATGAAAACTGTCATAAAATCATTAAATCTTGTCTGATCTTAAAAAAAATTGCAGGTGCACATCTTCAGATGGTGTTCAACATATGTACAAATTTTCAAACTGTTCCATGCAGTAATAAAAAATTCTATAGGGGGGACAAAGTTGCGTCTACAGACAGACGGACAGACGGACAGACGGACAGGGTGAAACCAATATACCCCCCTAAACTTCGTTTGCGGGGGTATAAATACTGTAAAGTATATTGATGAAGTTTTTTTTACTCCTCTTATCCAATCAGCAGTTGGGATCTATTAATTAAGTGATGTTCTTAATCGTTAAGAATTTCCCAGTGCATAGGTATTGTCCAATTTTAAATCAACAGCTTTAAGAGAATCAAAAACCATTTAGAAAATAAAGAAAATAATTTTCTTGGATAAGAGTTTTAGATGAACCAGTGAAAAAGGAGGTTATGTCCTGAATAAGTTAGATCATATTCATTCAAAATTTAGTAATAAAGAAGGAGCTCTGTCATTTTGATCACTGAAATCTTGATTGATGTGATCTACGTTATGTATACATGTACTTAGACAATGCAAATTGTTGTTATAACTTATATGATTTAATTTAGTTTTGAAAAACACTAAAACACCTTCGTTAATCCTTAAATTCTTTAAACCAGGTAATTACAAATATAAACTAGATGCTGTCATTAGACAGTAATACCCGCACCATGTGTTTGCCCCTAAATAACACTGTTTTGTATCAGTTTAATTAAAAATGAAGGCTATATGCAAGCTCCGGTAATACAATTAAAATTTATAATTTTCATAACTGAAGGATGAGATCCCTTCCCATATGATAATACACATCGTGACATGAGCAGCACTTTATGTGCAATTTGGGGTAGAACTGTTTGCAGTGAATTTTCAGTTAATCAATAATCTTAACATTGTATGTCATAGAAAGTACTAGTATAATGGTCTACATAATTATTACAAACAAAATTAAAAATTAAATTATGCCCCCTCCCCGTGGCGGTTGCCGGTTTTAGATTTGCTTCTGTGTGCCTACATGAACATGATCGTGTGCACAGATTTAGAGAAGGGGTGGAAGTGAGGGGTCCAGACCCCCCCCCCCCCATGAAAATTCATTTATATCAATTGTAAAATTACCAAAAATACACCTTGGACCCCAATGCTCTTACAGACATGTAAACGCTCAAACCCATTGCGCTTCAATGTTAGGTAACATTATTTGGGGGGGTAAATATTTAATCAATATTTAATATACTTTATTGTTTATCTCAATAGAAAGTATACATGTGCATTACAATATGCAGGTGTCCTGCACCACCTTAAAGCTGTTATTTACCTAATAAAATAGTGCAAGTGGATTTGAAGAATAGGTCATAAAAATACATGCATGTTACAAATGAATGATCTTTGTCTGAAGTTACGTACACAACACAGGTCTGCATGTCTCATTAGCGGGTACTAGTTTTACCCAGCTCTTCGATTAGATGGGTTCACGTGTATATATACATGGGTGTTGCTAAAACGCGGAACGGAAAATGGAACGGAAAGCGGAATGGAAGGGAAAACAGAAAATCTTATCTAATGTTATTTACCTCATAGATTTGTTAATCATGCTAAAACGATATACTTTAAGTACCTTTTTAATTTTTTTTGAAAGATTAGCAATATTAGATTATTTATTCAAGAATATTTATTTCCTCAAAATTAACAGTACATGCATTGACCACTATATTCTGTCCCAAAATATCCTCGATTCACTTTTTGCTGTATATTTATATATACATCAGGGTTCAAGCAATTCTCTTTTAGAAGCATTAAACATTCTCATTATTCTTTCTTTAAAACGTCCTCTCTAGCTTATCAGCTGGTATAAATACACGGCTAAAAATAAAGAAGTCTACGGGGTTTTGCATTTCAACAGACCCGGATGATAGTGTTGAAAAATTGTGCAAGGTCTTCTGAGTGACTTCCAAATGGAGAAAAGATGTCAACATTTTCCATTATAAATCGTCCAAATGTGCTGCATGAATATTTTGGGATCGACAGACTATAGTCCCAATATATAATCGGAAAATCAAACCAGGCAACTTCTAGAGCTCTCTATTCGGATCACATGTATATAGCTGCTGGAATAAACAACTGCTTAGTAATGCAAACGTAAACAAAATTGCATTGCTAAAAATAGTAGTTTCACAAATTACTAGTCTCACAAATTACCGGGTATTTTAATGTTAACTGTATTTTAATTTTTAATGTCGTCAGTCCTACGGTTTTTTCCCTTCCATCTCAATGATACTGTATCGTCTGTATGATAAAAGATCGTCTAGAACACCGAAAATTCAATTTTGATGTAAGTATATACATGTACATCATATTTGAAATATAAAAATACTCAAAACACGCATAAAACGCTTTCACTAACTGCGTACGTTACGCTGTTATGCCAGCAATACCATATAAGAAAAATAAGTAAAAAGTTATAGCTAATTTGCTCGTTTAATCATGTTAATGTTTCACAATTCGTATACATTTGATTTTTCCGTTTCCGTACTCAACTAAAGCCGAATGAATACAATGCTATAATTGATAGACATTCATATGAATATTAATAAGATAACAACGTGTTGATAATCATTCATTAGATATAAATAAAAGATACAAAGTAAATCGTTTCTGGCCAGTCTATACCCTTTTTAAGCAATAAACGTGATGATATTTTCCATTCCGTTCCGCTTTCCGTTCCCTTTTCCGTTCCGCGTTTTAGCAACACCCATACATGCATGTCTGTGTTTTTCGTATGCAGAAAAGGATTAATTAAGATCAGCTAAAGGAATTCATTATTGTGTTTTAATTGGATTATCATTATGATGTTGACCAATTTAGGTAAGCATAATACATGTAGTAGCAGTAGCATAATATAATGAGATGCCAGCATACATATATAAGTTCTACTTTCACTTTCTAAATGTGATCTCCCTTTGACAGCATACTGTATCATCATCTTTTAATATTTAAATAAGCTTATCATCGTTACCTATCCTATCGCATTTGTAAAGTTTCTGTCATTTTAGTTGCAAAAGTTATTTTTTTCATTTGTCAGACTGCATGCAGTATTGAGTTGATCCCATATTGACCCTGTATAAACAATTTCTTATTAAATTTGTGTATTACATGTAAGTAGGTGTAGACACTTATCATTTTTATATGAGTTATAATAGGAAGGAAGGAGTATTTCTTTCTTAATGTATTATAATGCATTAAAAACAATGTAGGTCATGACCTTAGGGACTGTTCTGACCCTACGAAACAGGAAAATACAAAATATCTTCTAATGTCATTATGATGCATCAAATGGTGTAAAGTACATTAATGACCCCCAGGTGTTGTCTTTAACCCCCCCCCCTGCCTTTATGAAATAGGAAATGATATGATACACTGTATATTTTGTTAACTTCTGAGGTCTGAGATCCTCATCCCTAAACCATATCTGAACTTGTTTCTCAGAGATGGCTGAACAGAATTTTACAAAACTCTAGGATATGATAGCCTGCATATCTAGTTGTGCACCCTGGTTTGATTTTTCTCATTAGACAACCACTTTTCGGGGGAGGGGGGGAGGGGGGTGTCAAAAGGGTGGGGGGTCTAACATTGAACCTTGTAGGAAGAATCGTAGACTCTATTGTAAATGGTAACTTGAAAACGGACAAAGATAATAATATAGGGTTTTCATAATCATATATTGGCTGTTACTGGCAATATATAGGGTTTATTAGATCTGACCCCTGGGGTCATCCCCACCCCCCAGGAATTTGAAATTACCATATATCTCAGAAACTGTTATAATCATGACCCCGAAACCATATATATTCATGTTTCTGATGTCAAGGAGCATCACATGTTATGTAGGTCATGGGCCCTGTGGGTGGTCCTGACCCCCTCAAACAGCAAGTCCCTTAATATCTTCAAAACAGTTGAGATCCCCACCCTTAAACCATATATATTCTTGTTCCTTGTGTCAAGGGGCATCAAACGGTATGTAGGTCATGGGCCCCAGGGGTGGTCATGACCCCCCTTGAACAGGAAGTGCACGAATATCTCGAAAATGGTTGAGATCCCCACCCCTTAACCATATATATTCTTGATCCTTAAAGGGCATCAAAAGGTATGTACCGGTAGGTAATGGGCCTCAGGGTTAAATTTAATTTTTCAAAACTGTAATGCACATCTATCATATCCCAAGATATGATGTGTCTATCCATTAAATCATAAAAGGAGTTCTAGGATCTATGTTTTTTTGAAGTGATAAACATCAATTTTCTGCTACTTTTTGACTCCCTGGATGAAATTTAAATTTTGAAAACCTTACTGCACATCTATAGAACAGTCCCTATCATATCCCAAGATATGATTGTCTATCCATTAAATCATAAGAGGAGCTCTTGGATCAATGTTTGTTTTTTTAGTGATAAACGTCAATTTTCTGCTACTATTTGACTCCCTGGATGAAATTTAAATTTTTAAAACCTTATTGCACATCTATAGGACAGCCCCAATTATATCCCAAGAGATGACGTAGCTACTCCAAAAGTTGTAAGAGGAGTTCTGGGAACCATATTTTTTTTGCCAAAAAACGTCATTTTTTGTTGCCCACTGATCCCCTTAATAAAAAAAAAAATTCTGGAACTTGATCACGCCTCAATATGACACCCCCAATCATATTCTAGAAGATCATTTGGCTACTGCCAAAAAAAAATGATGTTTTTGAAACCAGTTTTTTTGAAAAAAAACGTCATTTTTTAGCCATTAAATGACCCCCAGGACAAAATTGAAAATTCCAAAACCTTATTGCGCATCTATAGGATACCCTAAAACATATTCCAAAAGATGATTTGTCTACTGTTGAAAATGTAGGAGGAGTTCAAGGAAGAAGGTTTTTTGTGAAAAAACGTCATTTTTTAACAATTTATTTGATCCCCAGGACTAACAGAGAATTTTTGAAACCTTTTTACAAAACAACATGATACCCCAAATCAAACTCCAAGAGTTCACTTTGCTGGTTTATAAGATGTAGGAGCAGTTTGAGAAAGTAAAACGTGACAGACGGATGGACGGATGGACGGACGGACGGACGGACGGACGGACGGAACGGGGTAACAACAATATACCCGAACTTTCTTTAGAAAGTGCGGGTATAAAGAAGAAAGTATTTTGCGAATCAGATTATGATTAACACATCATTTCTTGGAAAACAATTATGTACATCATGGAAATCAAAACTTGACGTTTATTCTATTTCTCTAAAGGAAATACAGTCTTTTAAACAAAATTCTAACATGTAGCACATTGATCTTGTTTTATAAATCAGAATTTATATCTACCTGTATCATAATACCTGGGTAAGTAATAACTTTATTTATATCTACCTGTATCACTCTATGTGGTTAAGTAATTATAGTTGCTGAACAGGTACATATACTCTACTGGTACTGTTAGCTAAATACTGGAGCACATAAATGACAGGTGGAAAACTCAGACAAAATGACGTCAGAATAATAATCTGATGGCAAACTCTAAGGTTATGTATACATGTATATGTACTGTGTCATCAACACGTGACTATACCCTCATATTTTTACTCCATCTTCACTGACCATGAAAGCTGAAACCAATATATTCTACATGGTAATGTCACCTTCTCCATCTTCACTACGACCATGAATGCTGCCTGAAACCAATATATTCTACATGGTAATGCCACCTTCTCCATCTTCACTACGACCATGAATGCTGCCTGAAACCAATATATTCTACATGGTAATGCCACCTTCTCCATCTTCACTATGACCATGAATGCTGCCTGAAACCAATATATTCTACATGGTAATGCCACCTTCTCCATCTTCCCTACGACCATGAATGCTGTCTGAAACCAATATATTCTACATGGTATTGCCACCTTCTCCATCTTCACTACGACCATGAATGCTGCCTGAAACCAATATATTCTACATGGTAATGCCACCTTCTCCATCTTCAATACGACCATGAATGCTGCCTGAAACCAATATATTCTACATGGTAATGCCACCTTCTCCTTCTTCCCTACGACCATGAATGCTGCCTGAAACCAATATATTCTACATGGTAATGCCACCTTCTCCATCTTCACTACGACCATGAATGCTGCCTGAAACCAATATATTCTACATGGTAATGCCACCTTCTCCATCTTCACTACGACCATGAATGCTGCCTGAAACCAATATATTCTACATGGTAATGCCACCTTCTCCATCTTCACTACGACCATGAATGCTGCCTGAAACCAATATATTCTACATGGTAATGCCACCTTCTCCATCTTCACTACGACCATGAATGCTGTCTGAAACTAATTTATTCTAAATGGTAATGCCATATCCTTCATGACTCAAGATTGCTCGGTTCTCCATCCATGCTCGATTGTTATACTCGTATACCGAGACTATTATGGGGCATTTCATCTGAGGCAACAGTCCAAGTACATTAGTTCCCTACTGTATATACTGTATATACATGTACTTGCCAGTAAGTAAGAGTTAATCAAGTGATGTGTTGGGGTGTGACATTGGTAATTTTTTTCACAAGAAAGAAGCAATTGAAAACTTCTTGCAAAAAAGTGAGTATATCTGGAATGTTGTCCCCACACACACACACACACACACACACACAAACCAGGTGATGAGCTATTTACCTGTTCTGAGCAGTCTACGGGCCCGTAGAGGCCGGTCATATTAGGCATCAGAGGATTCAGCTCCTGAAAAGAGAGAAAATGAGTTACTTCTCTTTCTATGGGGGTTGTAATAAAAACATAGATTACAAGAGAATCTTCATTAAATCAATTAATTAATAATCTATACAGATGATACAATAAAAGAAACAAAAACATTCAATGCAGTCTCAGCCTTTGTGACTTCTAAAAGTATTAATTTCACAAACTTTGAAGGATTTTACAATGACACTTATATTCTAATGGAGGAATTGCATAATTATAATACACTACATAATATGAATTTTGGGCAATCAATCAATGACCTTGAGAAATTGGTCAAGATATACCTGTTTTCTCTCTTAAATTGGGTAGTGACTAAAACTTTTGGCTTGCACCACCATGTAGTACCAACCAACTAACAATTTGAACAGCACAATGCCCCCATACATAGGCTGATTTAAGCAGGCTCCAGTTTAGCGTAATTATGTCAGAGCCACGGTCTTTGTATGTCCCTCTACCCACAAAAAAGACTGGGTTTCAAAAGAATGTCAACCTCTCAGAAAAAATCATCTCAAAATGCCTCCCGTCACCCAGATTTAGGAGAGTAAAATCATGTAATAAGATCCATTTGAAATCAGTTGCAAAACTTGAGGGTTGATTGCCTAAATATTTTTTTTTTTGGGGGGGGGGGGGGGGGTCACTTAATTGCTTTTTTAAAAAGGCCACTTCCAAGTATAAAATTCTGATATGAAGAAAATATCAAACATCTATAAAATGAGATTGATGAGATTGAAGTGTCCACAGAATCAAGTTGGCTGCACGAGTTCATCTATAATTGAACACCAAGTGCATCCATAAATTCCATGTACATGTATAACATACAACAATCTCCATACTGCTATGGAATACTATATGAAATACAGATGTACTATGATACAGGTATCTCAAACACACCATCATCAATCTGTAACTCATAACTGCCCCCTTGCTACTGATTCCTAATTAAGCACCTGGGATTGCTTTAAAGAATGAATATGGTGGCATATCAATATGCAAAATATCATTATAGAATGATATTAATTAACTGTTCACAGCAAAAAAGGGCAAAGTAAGATTATATGCAAATCAATGTTATTGAAGTTTCACAATACAGAAATAAATGACTACCATCTGATTTTAGAATAAACCTCGAAGACATAAAATGAAATTGAATTTCATCTTGATGTAAGTGCGTTGTTTCTCCAGTTTCGAATCAAATGTCATAAAACTTTGTTATTTTTCAACCAATCATCCATTATGACTGGGTGGTATGTATCCGATTATTCAGATTTCAGTTACTTGGAAATCAATAAAAAAGAGCTACTTGACAGATGACATTGAATCTAACAGCTAGCATCCTCAATTTATTACAGATTTTACTAGCATAAATTCACTCCCGCACATTGTAAATTACGTGAATCTTAAGTAAAAACAATAAGTATAGGTAGTCTTTGCTTAATGAAGTTTCTCTAACTAGGTACTCGTTCAGTTTGTTCATGAAGCTTTGAATTGAAGGTATAGATGTACTGGTAGTATTAAAACTCCAGCAAGAATTTTTCGCTGTGATATAAGTAGTTTGCATTAGAAACATCAGTGCAAGTAGTGCACCTTGTCAAAAGGATTGTTTTCAAGATTCAAATGTTAATTTTATACATGGTTTTAAGATTTTTTACATCTGCATAAAAATGCTTTTCCAGCAATAAACATGATAAGTAGGTTATATTGCACCGTGTTGTTTAAATTTCCAAAATGTATAAACTTTACTGTTAGAAGGCATGGTGTACTTCCAATTAAAATTCTAACACATCTAAAAAAAAAAATGTGAATCATTATGTAACTACATAAATGTTTTAATCTCGAGCCAAACACATCAGCATTATAAATGTTTTTTAGTAATCTACATGTAATTAAAATTCTTTACCCGGGGATGTAGTGATGGACACTATGAATACGTGTGTGTTATGTCCACCGAGTAAGCCAGGGGTTTAACTTATTTTATTACGTAAACCAATGAATGTAACATTCCAATAATTGCATGCATTATTATGTTTTCGTACGATACTTTATGTTATTATGTGTTATTATATTTATCACTGTGTGCATAATAATGTCTTCATTTATATATATATATATATATATATATATATATATATATATATATATATATATATATATATATATATATATATATATATATATATATATATATATATATATATATATATATATTCTTGAATTATGATTTCAATTGAAATTCATATCTACGCATAAGCTATCTATGACCACAACTTTGTAAATTGTTTTATATATAATCAATAAAAGAAAAAAAAAAAAATAAAAATAAAAATTCTACATGAAGCTGTCACTGCATAGCAAACAAAGAAGTGCGAGGCACAATGTGTGGGCTTTGAATGGTAAGCTGTATATGCCTCATCAGACACAATTTTGATCAGCTGAAGCTAATCACAAAAAGACACAGAAAAGACACAAAAAATTTCCATTCAATTTAAGGTCAATTATCAGCACACAGTTGTTGTTTCAATTAGAAAGTCAAATAAAGGTGAATTCCAAGTACCGGTACATATGTACTATAATTTAATATTCATTTTTTTTGCTCATAAATTATGCAAATTCTTAATGATACTGTAAATGTACTATATTTGGCATGTACGATATTTGGCAGAATATAATTTTTTCAACAGGTTAACGTGGATTTCATTTAGCACATTTTTTAATGTACCTATTTATCTTTGTGTGTGTAATTATATATTTTACATTTAGCGATGTACTTGATTTAGTGGACGCCGTTTTCTGCAAAAAATGCCACATGTAATAAGTTCACAGTACAATGTAGTTAATTCATAACATGTAGGTTATTTAATTTTAAGACAGATTGATCAAAAAGAAATAAGACATCAACATTTATAAGCAAATTCTGATACAATATGAAAGACTATACATCAAGACCTAGCATTGATAGACAGATGAGTTTACGTTCATGTCTCTATCAAAGATTCCTTAATCCCTGGGGCTGCTTATTTTAGGAAGCAAGCCTAATACATGTACATTAATTAATACAAAAATTAAGGCATGTATTGATGTTCATTGACTAATTCTAAACAAAAATATGCCCTAGCTATCAAATTCCTAAAATATTGACCTCATTGTTTTAGGAAAACTTTTTTTAAAATTTTACTATTTTCTCTGAAATTCTACATAAATTTTGGCTAAAATTTTCTGACAAAAATTGCAAATTTCCAAAACATATTGTGTCAAAAACTATTCATATACATTAGAATGAACATAACAGTTATTGAATATTTTGCTGAATTCTGGCAAATACTGTTTATCTTAGCATGTTTCCTCCAATAAAAGACCTTATCATCACCTATTGCTGTAGATTGGATCATTTATTTTATTGAGCCACTTTCATGCTGTTGATTTGTAATTTTAAGGAATTAAAGAGCAATATGGAAAGAAAAAAACATTACCAGGTACATTCTTCAACTGCTAGAACATCACCAAAATCTTGGCAAAATTTGTAATTATAATTATTTTTTATTCTTGAGAACTTTGAAGGACTCAATGAAATTAAAAATGAAATTCTGACTAAAAGACTGTGATATTCAGAAGTACCATTACTCTATGAGTTCTGATGTAAATAAATGTTACCAAGCCCCCAAAGCTAACAGAATTGTTTGTTGACAAAACGTCAAGTCCAGTGCAAACAACATTACCCCTGACCAAGAATGGCTAAAGGTCATTATTCAGGTTCCAGGTTACAATCATGTACTTAAGGTTCCAGGTCACATGTACCATTGCTTCATATGTTTATCATCAAAGATAGTCGTCAGTAAACACTCAAGGCAGCACTTCAGGCTGGTCAATTGGGTCTCAACTTCTTGTGGTGTTAGGGTATCATTTCATTGGTATCAGAACATGGGACACATGAATATAGCTAATGTATATCTTACATCCACTACCCATTTTTCCCTTGATTTCCTAAGAAAATCGCTTATAATTCATATAGAAACTGACAAGACTTGAAATCTACGCAATCCAGTAACTGGTCTGCTTGCATATGAATTTAGTAGATTCTATACATTGCTTTAACTTTTAAGAGGGCTTGTTGGTCTTGGCCATTTTCAGGCTATTTTGACCTTCTTATATAGAAGTTCTCTATAAAAATATAGGAACATGCTAAAATTTTAAAGCTTAAATATTTGGATTTTTCTTACCTACATGTTAATTTATGGCCATTATATCCTATGTCAAAGTTTAAGGTAGGTTTCATGGTTAATATTTGCTGACTTCTCAGCCTCCTTAGAATATGCTTTTTGATGAATTGTTTAGCTGATTAAAAGTCAACTTTAATTCGATCAAGAAGCTTTAATTAATATATATTTTTTACATCATTCATTGGGGGTTATTTTGTGCTTCTTGTTTTAACTTTGCATGGATTATACTTCCGTAACTGATCATAACTTATAATCAAGTGTGCTGACATACCAGTTATTATAATACTTTAATAATAATTGAATGTTTCAGAAATGGATGTATGTATATTTACATCTACCAGGTATGATTCGCTCTACTTCTTACGGAAACTTATATAGTTATTTCATAGTTCTATAGAAACAGCCAGACTGAAATCTACACACCCCGTTTGTCTATTGGTCGAAATCTACAGCAGCTGAAACTGACAGGACTGAAATTGACACACCCTGTTTATCAATTGGTCAAAACCTACAGCAACCTAAGAAAAATCACGGACATGAAATAATCATGATGATGTCAGACTCAAGGTCTCACAAGAGACGATTCGGCTGTTTCTTTTACTTATGAACATTAACAGTAATTTAGTGAATTTTACTTACTTTTTAATATCAATTTATTAATTAGTTAAAAGAAAGATGTAAATATAAACAAAGAAATGCATTCTTTGATGATTTATGTGGGTTATGAAGGTAACAATCATTGCAGAAAAAATTAACATAACCCGTTAACGCAGGTTATGTATTTAAACAGACTACAGATCCCACTGGCCATTTATATGTTTAAAAATTTTTAAAGACTTCGAAGACTATGATCTTGAATGACATCAGATATTGTCACCCTTCATCACACTACCTTTTATTATAAGATGTACTGGGTAACACAATTTCTTACATGGTAAATATCCAGAAGAAACCTAAAATTGGCTCTATTTACTGTTTTGTCCCCGTCTTTCCCTATGGGGATTTTATCTGATCATAAACATGACAAAAATTGACCAAACTTTGTAGTCTCTCAGCTGGATGTCTGTGTCTAGTCCAAGGACAAACTTATCTTCATCCAAGAAGTCTGAGCTTCAACATCAGACATCTCGTTCACAGGACCTGAAGCAATATGGTAGTTTTAAATTATCAAAATAAAAAAGTGCCGAGACACTATAGATACAACTTTTTGCTCACAAGTCATTATGCCTGATATCAGGCATAAGCACAACAGTAGATTTTTTTTCCATTGATAAGTACCGTAGTAGTTAGAAGAAGAAATAAAACGCTAGTAAACACTTTACTGACACCGAACTTTGGATATTCTCATCAATTATTCTTATTCTACAGTAGTAGAACCATTTTAAAAAGCGCTTGGACTTTGGCTAGTGGTGTTAAACAACAATGTGATGTGGGCCCGTCTATTTCACTGCTGGCCACTCAGCCCCGACTCTTTGAAATTAACCAGATTTGTCTGGATTTTGAGGCAAGACTATGCAATCGGTGCATATTTCGCTTGAAAACACATCATTTTTAACTGGTTTTGACACAAGGAATAGATAGCTACCTCCAACCGAAGTCCAAGGTCTCGTTAATATTGTTCTAATATAAGCAAAGTACATCAGGCCTTGCTTATTGCTGTGGTCATGGGCATTAATTAGGTCAGTAACTCAAAGGTCGCTGGTTCAAACCACACTGTGGTCACTTGAAGTTGTGTGTGTTGTGCACTTAGTCTGGACATTTTACCTACATTGTCTCCATGCACTCAGCTGAAATTGTGTACCAGCTTACACCAGGAGTTAGCCTGTGATGGACTGGTGTCCCATCCAGGGGTAGTCAATGACTCTCATCCGACTGGTGTACCATCCAGGGGGAGTCAATGACTCTCATCCGACTGGTGTTCCATCCAGGGGGAGACAATGACTCTCATCCGACTGGTGTCCCATCCAGGGGGAGTCAATGACTCTCATCCGACTGGTTCCCATCCAGGGGGAGTCAATGACTCTCATCTGACTGGTGTCCCATCCAGGGGGAGTCAATGACTCTCATCCGACTGGTGTTCCATCCAGGGGAGACAATGACTCTCATCCAACTGGTTCCCATCCTGGGGGAGTCAATGACTTTCATCCGACTAGTGTTCCATCCAGGGGGAGTCAATGACTCTCATCTGACTGGTGTCCCATCCAGGGGGAGTCAATGACTCTCATCCTACTGGTGTCCCATCCAGGGGGAGTCAATGACTCTCATCCGACTGGTGTTCCATCCAGGGGGCAGACAATGACTCTCATCCGACTGGTGTCCCATCCAAGGGGGAGTCAATGACTCTCATCCGACTGGTGTCCCATCCAGGGGGAGTCAATGACTCTCATCTGACTGGTGTCCCATCCAGGGGGAGTCAATGACTCTCATCCGACTAGTGTTCCATCCAGGGGGAGTCAATGACTTCCCATCCGACTGGTGTACCATCCAGGGGGAGTCAATGACTCTCATCTGACTGGTGTTCCATCCAGGGGAGATCAATGACTCTCATCCGACTGGTTCCCATCCTGGGGGAGACAATGACTCTCATCCGACTGGTGTACCATCCAGGGGGAGTCAATGACTCTCATCCGACTGGTGTTCCATCCAGGGGGAGTCAATGACTCTAATCCGACTGGTGTCCCATCCAGGGGGAGTCAATGACTCTCATCCGACTGGTGTCCCATCCTGGGGGAGTCAATGACTCTCATCCGACTGATGTTTCATCCAGGGGGAGTCAATGACTTTTATCCGCTTTGCATCACAGAAACCGGCCATAAACACTAGCCTTATGCACCTTCATGGCACAGATGAGGATTTAACTAACTTCATCAGTCTAAATTACATATTGCCAGTCTTTCATACACCTCTTATGGTTTACTTAAAGTTAATATTGCATTTACAATAATTCATATCAATATACCTAACAGGTGATCTATGTACAATAAAACAATTTTGAACTACTTTTGAAATTTGGTCATCTATCTGTAAATATGGTTCATTTCCAGGCAACAGCTTAATTTATGAACAAAACAGTTAATTAATAATATATTATCTGGGTTTTAAGGTCACTTTATCAGGTCAAGGTCACATTTTTAAAAGTTTATTTTTTTTAAAAAATCCTACATTTGTACAACTATAGCACCTTAATATATGTAACATTAACTTTCTACACGTTACTAGAAGATCTGCCATAAACTTTTAATTTGAAATATGGTATTTGGGGTTATAAACTATCATTTAGTAAAGAAAAAATCCTTTTCCTATATCTTTATATAAAGCTCTTCATTAAAAGGAGGTATGAATATAGCCTAAAAAAGGCCACAACTATCAAACCCCTTTAACTTTGTGAACAATGTAACCTCAAGATTTATACATAACTACTGGTAAGCATCTTTTCAATCTTTGTATGCCTTGCCTATTCATGTGTGACAAGACGCTTGGTCATGGATCAAACATACAGGTAAAAAGTAAAACATGTACAGCACCAAGTTAACTTTCCAATAATGCACAACTAAAATGCATCGAACAATAATTCATGCTGATATTAACTATCTATCATATCTGAATCCTTTGCCAGCTTCTTTACATACATCCTAATTAACATGGACTCTGAATATCACAATTTCCATGTCTGGGATTTAGAGGGAAAAAAACCCTGATAGACTCTGATAAATTATCAGGCTAAAAGCCATTAACCTACAAGTATGAATCTGAAATGTGACTTGTAATAACTAGACCAGATCAATGTTTTGACATCTGTCACCTTGAAAGAAATACCAGTAGATATAAACTCATGCTAACATGTAAGTAATCTATGGGTGAGCGGACTGTCTTTATTGGTTTGCAAATTTTATTTCTGATTTTATTATTACCTCTGACATGTATTTCACAAGTAATGAAAAAAAAAAAACCACAAGGTTATATTAATGATAATCAAACTGAGAAAATATTATCATAGTTTCTTATAAAACTAAAACTTCACAGATTGGATCTTGAATTAATTACCTCATGTACTTCACAAGTAATGAAAAACACAAGGTAATAATGATGATGCAACTGACATTAAAATACTATTATAGTTTCTTTTAAAATTAACACCATCATTTTCTTTACATCATTATTGTATACTTAAACATTAAAAGTTGTGAAATTATCCAATGATTCGGAAAAAATTATATAAATTCTGCACAAGTGGTTTGCAAACACGGCTGTTGAGATTTTGAATTCTTCTCAAGAAAAAATAAATCTATAGTTGTTAAAATCGTTGTTACTTTTAGCATCATGATTGTTCTGGAGAAAATGTAAACAAACACTGATTGTAATACATGGTAAACCACACCGAACCAACAAAATGATTTAAGATAAGGAAGTAAAAATATACTTATAATTATTTATAAACAATAAATTTCAATAAAAGGTAAAAGTTTGTGATTTCAGAATTGATAAAACAGATCCACTGTATTTGAGACAATGATGTTTTGAATTAACTGTGTGTCGAATCTACTTATTAATATTCATTACGATATACACATATTTAAGTGTCAATACCTTGTTAGTATTTCCCTCCACCACCTCATCTGATGACCAGAGGTAAGTGATACGACATAAGAGTAAAATTATCAATTACTCCACAATAGATACTTGTAGTAAACTATAAGGATATTCACTTGTAGTTAACTATAGGAATATTCATTTGAGCTAGCATGCACATTCCAAAAATAGAGCCTTCATACTGACTGTTCACCTTAAAGCAAAACCTACTGTAACACATATTTACAGAATTGTACTCTCACCATACACCTGTACAACTTTTAATACTACCAGAATATACTTTAGATGCACATACCTGTGAAAAGCTTAATTAACTCCCCACCAGAATCCATTTATACAAAATGTTAACACATAGATTCCCAATCAAACCTTGGCATTGCCTGTCACCGCCTTCTAGATTTCAATCAATTGGCCTTAATATAATGATAGAATACATTATTCCATCTGAGAGCATTACCATATTCAGTAAGGTCTGCCAATGGTAATCTGTGGTTATACTTTCACAGTGCAGTTCTTCAATTAGCCAGACCAGTCTATCTATAGTCCAACAGTGGAAGGGATATGCTATATAATGTATGAGATACGGGGGTGTTATCCAAGAAAAGAAACCAAGCGTTAGTCTCAGACACAATGATTCAAAAGCTACCTTTGAGAATTTGTGTTTGGAGAGACAGGAGTAACTCTAAACAAAATGTGACCAAACCTACAAAACATGATCTTTTTTTTCATAATACAAATGTTTTGGACACTGAATTCTCAAAAAGAAATGAAAATCTGTTTCACTCACAAATTAAAGGTGTTGGAGCACAGCATAAGACATATATCACTTCCCTTATAAATCCTGTATTAAATGATCATCTTTTTTATCTCTTAACCATTTTATAGTTATTCAGAGGTCCTGGTAATTAAGTTCACTGAGGAAGGTTCATAACTGCAAAATGAACAGAGAGGAAAACACTAAGAATTCAATTAACACCCCCATGTTTGTGCTAAGTCTATGAGAAACAAGTTTTCTTTTTATACAGCATTGGGGATCAATGGACTTAATCATTAGATTCCTGTTATTGAGATTGTTTCATAAGACTTGAATTTCCTTATTTTTCCTCAGTGAGTCTTCTTTATAGTGTCAATTTCATACAATAGCAGTTAACTTCTGTTACTAAACAAGAGGCCCATGGGTCTTAACAGTCACCTGAATAACTGCAGTGTGGCATTATAATATATTATTACTGCACATTATAATTAAATGGTTAATGAAATCATTTTTTATATTCCAGGATTGTTTAATCTAATAAATGTTCTAAATTCTGAAAAAATTATTTAAAAATTGTAGCATAAAATACAGTAACATAATTTAACAAATACAAATAAATAATCCGTCAAAATTACACCACCCTATCCTATATAATCATCCTGCCCTAAGACCAGAACCCCTGACGCAGGGGCATGGGTCAGGGGCATGAAATTCATAATTTTGGAAGAGGCACTCTTCCTCGTTATAACTACTGTGGAATAATTTTTATTCGTGGGGGTCAATGTTCGTGGGAAGCCAAAATTTCCTGGTTCGTGGGGACGTAATTTTTGTAGGTAGCAATAAGTTCTATTTTGTAAATACTATGAAATTGTAAATGTATGAATACTAAAAAGTGCTTGACGTAAAAAGTAGCATGTTTTCAAAACAAAACCACAAAAAAGAAAGAGTCTAGCTCATCAATGAAGAGAACTATGTGGTCTGTTGTTGTTGGTTTTAAACTAAATTGTATTCTGTGAGTAAAATAGGATACAGCAATACTAGAAAGAAGTCTGCGAGTGCACAGTCTTGTACAAAGATGGCATAGGTTCCCAAGCTGTCTGTGGTTTTTATAAATGTGAATGCTTACAAACTGTTAAGATAACATTACTCTTAATAATGCAACAAAAAGAGAGCTAAAAGGAATAAAAGATACAATCAAAGTACTGAAGTACTGATGGGAGTTGATTTTATCGATTGTTACTTATTTTAAAATCAACGATATGTTATTTTGCATGGCAAGTAAATTCCTATAAGTATTCGAATTACGCACATTTTTATAATATGAATCCTACAGGAATTTCGTGAAAATCCAATATCAATCATGTTGTGTAATATTCAAAGAATAATTCCATCAAACTTCATGTAAGTAGTTGAAATAGTTATGTGAAATTGTATGGATCCAAGCAAAATTGAACTCTTCCCTCGTTCAACCAGACTCTTAGCTGTATCTGTTAATCTCCGACAAGCAAGAGAGACTCTATGCTTGTCGGAGATTTACGGAGACAGCCGAGCGTCTGGTTGAACAAGACGTCATTGAACTCTGGCGTAGGAATACATAAAATGTACGACTTCAAAAAATATCTAAATTGTTTGTACCATTTAAAATCTGACTATTTATAAGGTATCTATAAATGAGTTTCTTTGAAGAACAATGCTTAAGAACTCATTACATCGAAATTTATTGATTATAACTAAATGTTGTCAACGGTGTCGATTTGTGCTTAGGTCCAAACACTGTTTCACTTTCGGTTTGCCTGAGTAACTGCATAGGAGAGTTGATTAAAATCAACTCCCAAAAATTGTGAAAATAAATTTATCACATGTTCATCTCAATATTCGGTGGATATGATATCACTCAAGTAATAAATTTTTTATATTATACTGTGTATTTTTCCTCAACACGACTCAACTCGTTGTGTGTTTCTATACCCTCGCCAAGGCTCGAGGATAGACAACACACAACTCTTTAGATAAAAATCATATACTATCACAAATCATGAGAGATCCTAAATATATGTGCTTCATAATTGCACTGCACTAGGGTAGTAAAAGAGTTTATAAATATGCAATAAAAATTCAAAAGCATGCATTTAGTACTTTAAATCTTCCCAGTACACATTTTTTTAAAATGCATCCATCAATGCAACTTTACAAATATTTCTTTGGACACCTCTTCCTCTATTTTTAAATTAATGACAGACACATATTTTCACAATTATAACGGTATATTCTGTATCTTGGAGCTTTTGAATATCATGTCTAATTTTTCTATTCTAGTCAAAGAAATGCATGCAGTGACCTTTAATCTTGCCGTGAAATCAAAAGAAAAAGGACCTTTTGAGAAATTAACTGCTCTGTAAGGTATTTTTCACAGGGTAATTAGACTGCGGAGGTGACTGGGTTCTAGACCGACTTTCATGTTGCTCTATTTTTTGCTTGTGGGGGTTTTTACAGAAGACAATATTCTGTCATATCCTGCACAATCTACCCCACTGTTCACCAAATCACAGCTCCGAAAATCGATAGTACATGTTAGCATCAGACCCACCAACATTCACAGACAGGTCACAAGAAACTGGTTCTTCAACCTAAATCTCTGACAGGAAGACAAAATCAGCAATAGTGCAAATTCATGCAATTGCTAGCACGCGACTGAATGGATGATGCGGCTATTTCTGCAATCACTGGCTACATCCGCTATCTGGGATTGGTGTATTGATTTAGTCCAGAGGGTGGCAAGAACTAACGAACATTGTCACCTACCTTGTGACTTGTCTTTTCATCCCGGAGGATCTACAACAAGAAATAAAAACAGCAAATCAATACAGATGAATACAGATCTGAAAATATTAGTGTCTCTTCTTTATATCCACCAATTACCCAGAGTCTCTGGTTTTGCCTTACATCATACCTTTATACCTAGGTATTTATTTGTGGATTATATTTTCTCTAATAAAGTTCTGACACATTTTGTGTTTATATAATGTCAAAATTGACATATTGCTATTAAGACTTCTAGTTTTTGGTCAATGTGACTGCAGTCAACTTAAATGGCTAAGAACCAAAGACCTGATATAAATGACAATAAGAAGTATCGGCCGCAGGGTGGCTTTGTGATATTAATCATTCAGTAAGCAATGTAATATTGACATATACTACTGGAGAATGTTCAATTGATAACATCATTCTGGTAATAATTATTACTGATACATGTATTGATTCTTTTAGCAATGATAGATATATATCTTAATTACACATACACAATAATTCACTTTGCATAATTTGGTGTAACCTATATAAGTCATCATCAACCTACCCCTGCAGGCTGTCTCTACATAGTTAAACCATTTATTTTTCTATGAGCAACATTTCTTTTCATTTCAAGTATTTTAATTTTAGGTCAAGGTCTTTCTTCTCTCAAAGCCAAAATGCATTCATTTCTGAAGGCTATAGAGAACTGGAAACAAAACTGCATGGAAGTGTTCCACACAGGCGCTGATTGGGCTGCAAATAAAAGATACTCACATGAACGGAAAACATGCTGAAGATTATTGCACAAAATTAAAGATGCCATAGTCAATTGTAACTGACTTCTGAATCACACATAAAGTGAACACAAGTAAACTAGGATCCTCCCAGCATAACGTCTGCATGTAATACCGTAGTTACTCACTCAAAATACTACCGGTACTTCCACTGTCCATCCATCAATAGATTACTCACAGCGGACTCATTTCAAGCAGAATTGACTGTATAACTATCTGAATCCTATATCCTTTCATCAACTTACAACCCAAAAATAGGTCTCAGCATTGCATAATCTCATTGTCTTCACCCTAGATATGCACTGCAAGACATTAACATGGTTTCCTCTGCTCGAAATAGGAATGAAAAATAAACATAAAACAAATTTTAAGGGTCAATCATTATACAACCATCTTCTTCCAGAACATATAGCAAAATGTCAAATAAGAAACCCAAATTCTCTTGCCAGGCTCAGCACAACAGTTTTACAATTTGTCTACAGGAACTTCTGACTTATTCAGGGCAACAGGAGCCCCTGCACATTGCATAACCATACATCGAATCACACGCAATCACACTTGACAGTTTAAAAGTCTCCTCTCAGAATCTGATACAGTTATTTTAAAACAGGAGAGACAGATGGAAGAAGTGCATGGCTGAAGTATTCAGGCCAAAAAACGAATAAACAAAGGGGTGGTGGGAGGGCCTTAAAAAAATTGCTTCAAACCTCATGGGGTATTATATGCAGTAGATATGCATACCCATTTCATAAGATTATGCAATATGAACAACTCCAGTTCAATCATAGTTAAAAAATAGCTGAGATGGTTGGAGAATCTGTTATTCAAGGTATAAACAAGTAGGTCAAACTGACATCACCATCACCGAAGGCATCTGACAACCTGGTGAAAAGGTCAAGGTAACTTTTCTCAAAAATTGTAGATTTTACAGGATCCTAGAGACTGTGGGTATTGTGAAAACTGGCCCCAGTTGATATTTTCATATTTATTAAATATGTGATTACCTGACAAAAGTTTATTTGTGTTGATATGTGACTGTTTAAAGGTTAGAAACAAGATCATTTTCCTGATGTCAATTCACCATACAAATAACACATTTACCAGGGGTATGCAAAATGTACAGTTTTTCAACCCAATTCACTATAAATTTGTATCAATATCCCCTTTGAGGTAGCTTTGTTTTTAAAGGGGTAATCAGGCAACATCAATATTATTTCTTGTCTGTCTGACATCAAGTGAAAAAAAGTATGTGCAGGTGAGCAATTAAACAAGCATTCTGAGAGTATTGCATAAGCAATACACGTCCCCTACCGGTTTGTAGAAGTTTGTGAAAACAATGCACTGTTATGCAGAATATCATTTCTTACCGTCTTTTGTACCTCGAATAAACAGACCAACCCGATAACGAACCCGATTGTAATAATACAAAAAAACCTGTCGATTAAATTTAGAAAACAATGCTTGACACTATTTTACAGAACTTATTTGTTTGTTAAAAACAATAAAAGGAATGGTATAAGTAATGCATGATATTATTACTGACTGCATACTTTCCTCGTTTATTCAATACTCACCGAACCCGATAATGAACTCGAACATTAAAAAATTGGAACATAAACGGACAGACAGACAGACAGACAGATGGACGGATGGACAGACGGACAGACGGACTGACGGACGCAGAGGAAAGCCATAGCCCCCTCCCGTGAAAACTGGTAGTGGACTAATAATAAATTATCTTTTATAATAGGCAACTTTTTTAGACAAACAGAAATAAATTTGTGCGGACGGTTATATATTTTCTACTTGTTTCTAATTTATAAATTCAAACAATTAAGAAATAAGGTATCATTTTTGGATGTATATCGGGATATAAATACAGGTCCGTCACGTGATCAAATCCCATAAAGCCCGTAGGGCTGTTGAAGTCACAGAGTGGTTGGAAATTTGAAAACAAAGCGATTGAAAGCTAAGTTAGAGTCTACTTAGGCATATTCAGTGGAAACTCTATCACAAGCATAAAATGGCTTTCCTACTACATTATAGAGAAAAGCAATTTTAACTTCTAAGTTCCTTTAACGTAACAAAACGGACAGAGAAGCACAAGGAGTTAAATTTGACCGTGATCCGTGAATGGTCTAAACACGCAAGGTCTGTGATATTGCGCATGCAATTTTGATCGAGGCTTGTAATAAAGTCAAAAATGAATTTTAACTAAATTAACTCATTTGACAAATTGCGATTGTAATTTTCAAGAATGCCTCGTTACGATGTCGGTCCATAAACATTATTCTGTTTACAGGGCTAACGTGTTATCTTACATGAATCATTTATCCCCCGCAATTAATGTTATATTTTTTAAGAAAATGAATGAATAAAATTTTGTATAACAAAATACAGATATGATCATTTGTTCATGCCTTAATCATGTTTTCATTACGATATCTAATAGGTGTGTTTCAGCACAAGTCTGTTAGTTTGAGCACATAGAAAAAGTAGTGACCTAGATTATTCATGCGCTACTTTAACCTCTTGACCCATAATGATGATATGCAGGAATAAAAGCAGACTTCGCAAACAGTGTTATATAATGGAAAACATTTGCAAGTGTAAATATTTTAAAATACGAAAAAAAGAGCAAAAATAGAACAGAAAACAGCACAGAATTTACTGAATGCTGAAAATTAATACATGTAATAACATTTTTTGTACAGTTTTATTATTTTCTTCAGCTCTGGCCTTGCATAAGTGTGTACAGATAACTCCACCTAAGAAAAGGAGTTAACCAATCAAAGTTTTCACACCAGCGGCTTGTATTGTTATGCTTGATAAAGCTGATAGAACTGATTGTGACGCTATCGTAAAAAGTCAACCAAAGCGGTTCTGTTAATATCTAAGATGATTAAACATGTTTTTTTACCATGATTATTATGCTGAAATAAATGATATGGTTTTAAGTTTTTATATGCAGAAGTTTATGTAAGGTTGCATTTGCTGCTGTTATTTAGCATTGCTGATATATATCAGTAATATGAACAAGATGTAATTGGAGACATTGACTTTCATGTTATAAAGTTGGTAAACTAACTTTCGTCTAAACTTAAGCTTAATTTATACGATTTGTAAGAAAGTTGTGATTGAAAACACAAAATGAAATTTTAAAGCATGCAAAACTTCATTGCAACATTTGAAATAAAACATTTGTGACAATATATATTTGTTGGTTTAGAAATAAGGTGCCTTAATCATAAAAAGAATTTAAAATGCAATGTTTTGTACCGTTTTTTGTACCCCTTTTTGGGAGTTGATTTTAATCAACTCTCCTATGCAGTTACTCTGACAAACCGAAAGTGAAACAGTGTTTGGACCAAAGCACAAATCATCGCCACTGACATGACTTAGTTCTTGAAAATAATTGATAAAGTCAATATAATGTATGCTAAAGCATTGTTTTTTAAGGAAACTTATTTAAAAATACCTTGAAAATAGTTGGATTTTAAATGGTACGAACATTTAAGATATTGTTTGTAGCCGTATGTATTTTTACGCCAGAGTTTAATATAGTCTCGTTCAACCTGACGCTCGGCTGTCTCCGTAAATCTCCGACAAGCAGACAGTCTTTCTTGCTTGTCGGAGATTAACGGCGATAGCCGAGCGTTTGGTTGAACGAGACTAGAGTTCAATATTGCTAGGATCCATAAATTTTCCAGAAATATTTCTATCACTGATACATAGTTTGGTTGAATTGATTCTATCTTTAAATATTACTTGACATGATTCATATGGGCTTTTTTCAACATTCTTGCGTCGAAAAAGTCCGCAAATTCATATTATAAAAATGTGCGTAATGCAAATACAGATTAAAAACTACCTGTACTTGTTATGCAAAATAATATATCATTGATTTAAAATAAATAAACATCGATAAAATCAACTCCCATCAGTTCTTCGGTACTTTGATTTAATTGTGAACTGTACAGTTTTTTCACCCTAATTCCAGTTCTTTTAGGGCTCATCACCCTAAACAATTGAAGCCAAAAAATGCAAAATTCTCAGACACCATTATTCACAAACAAGTAATTAGCCCACTCAAGGCCTTTGGTTTGGTTGTTACGTAGACTACAGTCTGTTGGATTCCTGAGTACCTTAAGTACATTATGTACATAAATACATATCAGACTACTGAGCCCAATGGTGTTTACAATTCAGATACAGTCAAACTTAGCTGGCTTGATCAGTTTGATTTAGAGGCAAAGAAAACCTTGAGATATGTCTATTCAAGGATACAAGAGAAATACTTGAAAGTAAAGAGACAGTAGTCGGGAATGTCCATCTTACAGTGACACTGAGCATTAAGTACTCTGCTTAAACCAAAGTTCAAAAGTTGCACTGTATGAGAAAAATTGCAAGCATCACTTTTCTGATGTGATTATACAGCTTACTCCACTTATACTGAACTCGCTTATTTTGAAATTCCGCTTATTTTGTAATAGAAATAAATCCCCAGATTTTACCTCTCATATTCTTTGCATTGATTTCACGGATAAAATGAAATCGGTTATTTTGAAATATCGCTTATATTGAAGCCACTGATCGGTCCCCAAAGGTGATAATTAGTTGTTTTTATAACGGTTATATTGAAGTTCTCCCTGGCGGCTGTCGTCACGGTTGGTGACAGTTATTATGCCAGACTGACCGGTTGATATACAAAGGTGTGAATTGATAAGTTTCTCTTCATGTGTGTTTTTATACTTTTATTAAAAATTAAAGTTTATTCACTGTTTAATGTTTTGTTTTTACGAATACGGATGTATTGAGGCTAGACCCCACGGTAAAGAAATACCTTATCTCCGGACGCTCAATACAAACTACTTATGTTTATTGATGAAAGAACAAAGCCTAAATTCGAAATAGCTAAGGATTTTGAGATGATCGTGTGTACACTTACGATGATATACAAGCAGCGTTCATTTGAAGCGTTTGAGTGTGGTGATTTTTCTCTAACGTTTTTCTAAAACGTAAAAGAATGCGATCCGAGATTATGATGAGGTTTAAGATAGTAACAAAATGAAACTTACAAAACTTTCGGATATAATTTTAATCAAACTTTCAAGGACTAATGTTCCATGTAATCCGTTTATTGTAATAGATAAACGATGATCTAATAATTTGTTCGGGTTTGGTTTTCTATGCTTACATCTTTCCAAAATGGCGGCTTCACGTCAGTCAATTTCGCTTATATTGAAATACGGATATATTGAAATAATTTGCATGGATAATTAAATTCCTTTTCTACTGATCATTTTCCCATGGAATGCCTAAGATAATTCAATTCACTAACAGTCTCCATAGTTCTATTTCCCTATGCCACAAGACAGCAAAATGCATGTGTATTGAAATTATAATGAAGATGTTGACCATGTTATGAACAAATACCAGTAACTTATGTTTGACTGGTTTTTAAAAACAGCCTAATTATAGCAAAATGAAACTGTGAAAAAAATAAATTTCCATCAGAATAAACAAAAATATGACAATTCAGCTGAATTTTCATTAAGTATTGATACATTTTAATACCCGGTACTTATTATAAGTTAAGGTCAATATTCAGGTCAGCCGGTGTCTTAGTGGTCTTAAGACCACTGGGCTTTTAGCCAAAATCTATGTAAGTTTTATTTACAATACAAACAATAGCCAAATCCCACAAGTTCTAGGATTATTTTATAAAGTCTTTTTAAATTGAAAAATTGCACTATAACTGTTGTTTTTATTCTCAGTTTTCAGGCCAGCCTATATCTTTAAGTTTAGACCATAATTAGCCAAAATCTATGTAAATTTTATTTACACTACAAGCAATAAGCAAATTCCACAAGTTCTAAGTATTATTTTAAAGTTTTTTTTAAATTGAAAAATTGCTCTAGAACTTTTTGTTTTTATTCTCAGTTTTCAGGTCAGCCCATATCTTAAAGTTTGGACCATAACTGTCTTTACTAGCCAAAAGTCTATGGTCAAGTTTATTTTTATTTTTCAATACAAACAACAGCCAAATCACATTAAGTTCCTAGACTTTTGAGAACAGAATGAATAATTTCACAAGCACATCTCTCTCCTTCATTCCTGCTGACTGAAGAGTAATACACGGCATACATAATATACATGTAATATGTAATTGCAATACATGTACCTACCATTAGTCTTTGCATAGTTTGCATTAAAACCTGCTTTTTCAAACTTTTGGGAAATTTAAAATTATTAAGAAAGGTATTTCCAAATGCACCAATTGCATGGCCTTTCTAAATGTTCTTGGACCTCTGTAACTTGAAATTACCAATACATGTATTGCCATTGGCCACAGAGTGGTAACGGTTCCTTAGATGTCATTTAATACTATACAATTAAATATTAAAGATGTCAAATGATTTTCAGGCATGGCTCTGTGAACCAATTAAACGCAAGGGGTAAAAAAACACAGTAGTTGTGTGCTATATACAGTACATACACCACTCATTGCGTCCTAAACATTACCAAACACCAGCTTCTTGTGGCCATACTTACATTGGAACTATAATCCACATTCCAACAGCTTCAACAACGAAAAAGAGATTTATATGTATGAGCGCACATTCTTAAGCACATGCCTTAACACAAAAAGGATAATTCATTTTTTCCTCTGCTTTTTAAATGAGGTGATAAAAATAACTATGTGCAGCATACAGGTAAAAAGTAGTAATGCAAGGACTTACTTAATTAAGGGCTGACAGAAAAATCAGTTTTCTTGTGTTGACATCAACAATTGCTATCCTTTGGCCAGGTGAGAATCAAACAAAGCTCTCCTACCGACCGACCTTGAAACAGTAATGTATTCCCAATCACAGATGAACGCACTGACACGACATTATTACAGCAGTTAACATGATAGGGTTATGAGGCAACAGCGAACATTGCAGACTTTCCCTTTTCATGGCTATGTAATAAATGCAAGCGTTTCAATGTTGTAAATTGGCCAACATTGACCCTGGAATATTAAAATTGCACCATGGGTACAGTTAAAAAGCTCAGCATTGTTATGAATTCCTGTTCCTGCTTAATCCCCTCATCAAATTATCTAACCGAATGATCCCATATTAAATTAGCAACTAATCCTCTTATTAGGAAATAAAAGTTGGTCAAGCACTTGCTTATACTCAACAATGTGAACACCTTAATTTCAAATACCTTGTAATTTTCAGGTCAATTCAAGTCCGGTTGGTGTAGTTATAAATACAGAATTAGAAGAACCAGAAGTACCAGCAGAGTACAGTTTCAACTATATCCACAGCTGGGGTCATCACAGAGGTCCACTGCAGGTTCAGGGAAGTAGGTCAGATTAAGTATCCTGTCCTAAATCATGTGATCAGCAAACACATTTGCCTGGACAAGAAATCAAATCAAGTGACCAAATTTTAAACCTACAGGTATTTAAACACTACAGACACAGTGGCCGAGCGAAATGGTCATAGAATTCTGAATTCAATGACTCTAACACCAATTCCTGGGATATATTCAAGGAATGGTTGAGAGAGAAAGTTATAAAATTGACTATTTAATTAAATGTTGAACATTGCAAAATGTTCTTTTCATTCCGAGACCACTCTCCCCTGGTCAGTGTTTACACAGTTAGTTTTGATCAATAAATCAAGATCAATAACTTATAAAAGACTGACCACTCAATAGCTTGTATTAACTATTCACACAAGGAATTGGAAAGTTCTGTAGTCATTCAGATTTACTGATACGTAACTGACCCTAAACCATTTTCTTTAAGAAAGTACAAAAAAGAATTTTTTTACAATCAGCTGTGATAATTCTTTGGAAATGCATGAATTCTGTCATTTTCTGAGTTTGTACACCATTTTAGGAAACTTGTATCAAACAACAGGAAATTTGCAATACCTATATAAAAATAATAAGGAGAAACTAATGGCAACAATTTAACACAAATGACTGTTAGTATTTTCAAGGTTTAACATGTAATATTGCAGTAAATGTAAGTTGAATTTACACCAGAGCTTTTTTTCAGAACATCTTAACTAGCCAAGGGGTTTTGGTCCACTCTGCTCTGTTTATCTCAACATGGGGGAACGAAAACCCTTAGCTATGGCAGATGTTCTTGAAATTGCAAAATAAGTTAACTGCATCGATCTGTATGTACGTTCTTAGAGTTGGATAAATGTCTTGAATTTCTTTAGCCAGAGACTAACTGATGTACAATGAAGATAGACAAGTCTACTCAAAAATGCTGCGTGACACAAACTATTCCATGGACTCGTTCATTTGGTTCCAACTACACCTTAATCCAAAAATTGGAGTCAGTAATCCAAAAATTGGAGTACAGTAACTGTATTACATGTACTACGATTCAAATTATCACCTATAACACATAGAGTATGTATCTACGCGGCTTTTAGGGGAGAAATAAAACCCAATGAAACAGATAAGCGTGACTCCTATTACACCTAGAATTATATATTTTCAATATTCCTTCAGGTAACTATTGACTATACATGTACATGTACCAGTATATTGATAATTTACCATTAGTCCAGATAAGTCATCAGCCGGCCATCCTTCATTACACTTGGTTTATATTGTACTGTTATTTCATTAACAAGCAAACAGACACCACACAAACTTGATACCACTTAAGATTACCCTGGCAATCACTGCCCACCACCACTATAAAACCAATCATCATCATATCTACCACAGGTACATCACAAACTCTAAAGCCAATCTCAAAGCTAATTTCATTCAGAGAATATGTCATATACTGATCAATTTAATTCCACAGCTTGTTTTTGCTTTTGCACACCTGTATGCTAATTAATACAAGCATATCTCTCTCTCTCTCTCTCTCTCTCTCTCTCTCTCTCTCTCTCTCTCTCTCTCTCTCTCTCTCTCTCTCTCTCTCTCTCTCTCTCTCTCTATATATTCTTGACATGTGTGCTAACCGGATTTGTGTCATGAGACTCTGTGAATCTTGAAAACAAGATTTAAGCTTCCTTGTTCAAATGTTCCTACCATTTCTCTCTTCACATGCGATGCACTCATTATACAATTTGCCAATTTATACTATAATTTCATCAACTGTTTACCTTAATTACAGGATAGAACTACTTATAAAATGTGTTCCAACATTTTTCCTCATGTTAAAGACCATCTCTGACGAGCTACTGATTGGAGAATAATATAATGTGTTACAAGCACATTATATGGATTTAAACTATCCATTCTATCAAGAGAAATTCCTCCTTACAAATGTAACAAATTAGCTCGATATGCAAGTCATTTCTTAGTAATTTCTTATTACATTTCAAAACTGATATTCATTACAAATACACTTTTAATCAACATAATTTCAAATTGAAAATGCCTCTAGTTGTACTGTACACAGCACTGAGTCTTATGTACAAACGTGAATGAAATTTTGCAAATGGATGCAAAATTAACTTTTTATAAAATTAATCAATATCTGAAAAACTGATTCATCTTGTAAAAATTAAAATTGACAACCACTGACAAGATGACCACTGTCAGGCTAGCAATCATTGACAAAATTAAGCCAAAGCCAGTGTGTTATATTTATATTGCCATGGTTGCATGAGAGGAGAATATAGTTTGTTATTATAGTTATCAATGTGAGTGAAGCAGATCTTATAGTTTGTTATTATAGTTATCAATGTGAGTGAAGCAGATCTTATAGTTTGTTATTATAGTTATCAATGTGAGTGAAGCAGATCTTGTAGTTTGTTATTATAGTTATCAATGTGAGTGAAGCAGATCTTATAGTTTATTATAGTTATCAATGTGAGTGAAGCAGGTACAGGGGAGACCTTTGGTAGTCTAAGTGCATTTTTACATAAAACATTTAGGAAATTCAAACAGGTTAAAACTGACCAATAATAACAGTGTTGAATGTTCATTATAATGATGCTTTTGTAATCAAACAGCATTCTGTAGTAGAAAGGATTGCAGAATGACCAAGGCTTATGATTGTGCCTTATGTAGGAAAGAGCTATAGATATAGACTTCAAACCAAGGCCTAAGATTGTGCCTAATGTAGGAGAGAGCTATAGATAAAGATTTCAAACCAAGGCTTAAGATTGTGCCTAATGTAGGAAAGAGCAATTCAGACTTCAGACGAAGGCTTGATATGGTGTCTTGGGAAGGAAAGAGCTACTGTATACAGTGAAATATTCACCCACGTTTAATTTTGGTCCCTTTTGCCCTGCTTATCAAAGTGCAAATTTAAGACAGTGAAGACCATTCTCACAAATAATATCTCTTTTAACACAACTGCATGTAGGCAAATTCAGGACGTTGCGAAACCGTTTGCAAATGAAGAAGGGCAAAAATAAACGGGGCGTACATAACCCTGTTTGTAGTGTACATAGTTCAGACCAAGGCTTGAGATGATGTCTTGAGTAGCAAAGAGTAATGCAGATTTTAGACCAACTTTGTCAAGATGATGCCTTCTGCATGAGAGAAGATATGCAGACTCCAAACCAAGGCTTGAGGAGATAATGCCCACTGCATGGTTTCTTTTAAAATCATTTAAATCATGTTAAACATGAAGTTTAAAAAGAAAAATTGACTTAATATCTACTGAAGTAGTAATTCTAATTTGAAACCTTTTATGGTTCTTCTTCTTATCTTATCCCCTAAATAAGTGCATGCTAATAAGATATAAAAGAGAAGATAGACTGCTTAAGCGCTATGATGAGCTGAAGAGGAAGAAATTGAGTGCACCTAATACAATATAGTAAAAATAATACACAGGATGGAAATGAGTAGAAGCTGTACATTGTGCGTGTGAGATTTCTAACATTTTGTGTATTTAACAAAAATATTAACAGATGAATATCAACTTGCAATAGTTAATGAGAAGTTATTATAATTTCTTTCCTTTCATTTTATTTATCATCTTTTGTTTAATTTTGCTATTCTTATAAGATAGTATTTGACTTCTCGATCTGACATTAATCACAAATAGTTTTATGCTTTACTAGTACTGGTAAAAAGGTACGATACAATGGTATGTAACTTGATTAAATATAAGATATCACCTCTGTTATCTCCCATATACTTGGGATCTTGGTAGGACCCCTCTGAAACCCATGTTTCTTTTTGTTGGCACAGTTTGAAAATTGTGTACTATAAGAACCACAAGTAATAATCTAAACGTGATATTATACACATAAATGTATTAAATAAAGACTTTCCAAGGGTGTATTCGTTTGCTACCTCCAGAACTCGTCCCGAATATCTCCAGCATATCTCCATTGTCTACCTGCTTTTTGGAAAGTAGACAATGTAGATCTACTGGAGATCTGCAAACGAGCAAATTAGGATTACTCTTGCAGTTCTCCAATCGACCAAACGAATACATCCCAAGTTTCACCATTCCAAAGAGTCACAAAAACAGTAAACATATACTTACAATTCATATACATTCACAAGGCATTTCCTGCAATGCTTGTTAAATGGTGAAGAAATTTCTTATTAAACTCTAATTATTTTTTTACTTCCTGAACAACAATGGTAATGTGATTTGTGTTACATTCTAATAATTCTTTTTTTAAGATTTCTTTTTCAAATTTATGATAAATGTCAATAACTTTACAAACAATAGATTTATGTTTTCAATTAGAATTTCAAACTTTTTATGCATAAAAATATCAAATTCCTTTTATGTGTCTTATTTGAATTTGCAAGCTAATAATGTACAATCACAAAGCAATTGAATATTGAGGAATTTCATTGAATATACACTTATGTGCCAATAGTATGTCAATTTTTTCCTGTGCCCCTATACCTGTAACAAGACTTATTTTAAAAAGGTTTCTGGTGTTATTTTTTGTAAGATTTTAAAGAAATTTATTGATTATAGTAGATTTAATTTGAACTTTTTGACATACATTCAAATAAATTTCTAAAAGTGGCCAAAGATAATCTTAGGCCCTTCTCTTTCTCTTTTCTGTAG
The DNA here is from genome assembly GCA_015776775.1 of Magallana hongkongensis. Taxonomy (NCBI): domain Eukaryota; kingdom Metazoa; phylum Mollusca; class Bivalvia; order Ostreida; family Ostreidae; genus Magallana; species Magallana hongkongensis. The sequence goes on along the minus strand of CM027474.1, from coordinate 1,398,547 downwards.
TTAGGTTTGAAAAAATCTACCATCTTCCAACTAATGGCACTCTATTCCGTGCAAACTAGATATTATTTAAAAGACTCAAATCATTACAATTATTGTACATTCATTTCTCTCCATAATCTGGACTCAGTTGTAAGCCACAACATGAATTTAGCCTTCATCCACCCACACAATGGCATAACTGATGCAAATCAACCAACCTCATCATATTTTATTCAATATAATTTAAACTAAAAGTCGTCGTCACCTGGATTTTCTTAGCGCCCCATTTAAGCTTCCAATAGCTCTCCAATTATTTAACATGCACAGTCAAACATGTTCGTCAATTCCTAATTAATTCTTCACTCGGTGGTTTGCATAAAAACTACATTCATTGCCTTAAGAATGTCTTTTAAAGACATCCACCGAATATAAAACAGAAATGTGTGCCGTCAAATATTTTCAAAACCATCGAAGCAGAGCAGACTGTTTTTATACTTTTTTCAGTTCTACCTGGCGTGTGCTGACTAATTTTTTGGGTACTTACGAATGGCTTCGATGTCATATCCGCATCTTCCGATTTACATTCTTCCGAGGATACTGAGTTTGAAGAAACCTCCATTCTGAAACGTTACTCTCATGAAAACCGGGGATGTAGACCACTCAACAAGTTACATAGCATCCCGATTTCTTAAGTACTTTTTCTGCCTTTGAAAACAGAAGAGTTCCACGTTCAGGAACGATCACTTTGACAAACTTGATCACACGGGGCATTATTGTGTGGAGTTGTCACGCTTTACAAACAACTTTGCTTACATTTGCTCACCTATATGCACCAAATGTGCACTAAATTGGCTTCTGTCTGCATTTTGCACAATTCAAGATAATACTATCATACTATGGTGTCATATTTTTGCCCCCTACATGCAAGATAAATTATGTCAAAATGCGACTTATTATGTGAACATGCAAGATAATTATGTATACATGCAAGATAATTATGTTGACATGCAAGTTACAAATCTTTTTTAAGTATATCTGATTTTTATGCAGTTAAATCACTTAATAACGCCCGTACCCGACATCACAAATGCAAGATGCAACATAATTATGTCAACATACCACTTATTTATGTCAACATGCGAGTTAATTATGTAGACATGCAAGATATTTATGTTAAAGGGCGAGAAAGTTATGCTAACATGCAACATATCTATGTCAACATGCAACTTATCCTTCATGTTAACATACATGTATTAACTCGCATGTTGACATTCAAAAGTCGCATGTCAAGATAATTATCTTGCATGTTGACATAAATATCTCGCATGTTAAGCATAAATATCTGTTCACATAAAGAAGTCGCATGTCGACATAAATAATTTAAGTCGCATGTCGACATAAATAAGTTGCATGTATACATAATTAACTGGAATGTTAACATTAATAAGTCGCATGTTGTCATAATTTTGTTGCATCTATGATGTCAGTTACGGGCGTTAGTAAGTGATTTTAGTCATTTTACTCATATAAAAATCAGATTCCCCAATTTGATTTGTATATTGCATGCCAACATGATTATCTTGCATGTAGACATAATCATATTGCATGTTGACATTATTTTCTTCATTATTGACATGATTTATCTTACATGTAGGGGGCAGAAATATGTCACCATACTCCCAGTCTGTGCTTTTTTCGAAAATAAGACACCACTAGGCTACTGTATGCTTTTTTGCAACTTTTTTATGTCAACATGCAGCTTACATATGTATATATTCATTATATTGACATGCAACTTATGTACGTAAACATGTTACATGGAAGTCACATGTTGGCGATATTCGATTTTTATTTTATAGTGTATAAATAATTAAGTTTGTGTCAACATATACCATGTTGACATAATAATATTGCATGTCAACATATTTATCACGCATGTCAATTTATTTAATAGAAAATAACATAATGCACACAATGGGGCAGAAGTATGCCACCATAGTAAAGGGCTGGCATTTTAACACATTTTTTTCTCGCAAGTCAACATTAAGATGCATGTCAAAATGAATAAGTTGCATGTGGACATAAATAGGTAGAACGTAGCATGATGAAAAGTAACATGTTGGCGGTATTTGATATTTTTGACATTTTAAACACACTTATATTGCATATCAACATACATGTACTGATGTTGCATGATGACATACATGTGACTATCTCGCATGTCAGCCATAGTTTTTACATATATCTGATTTGGAATAATTTTGGCCAAATTGCAATTTTCTTGCATATGTTCACATAGATATGTTGCATGTTGACATAACTATCTTGGATGCCAACATATTTATATATTTGATGGAAAAATAACCTGCACACAAGTGACAAAATAAGTGCCACCATAGGTTTGGTGTTTTTTTTTTAGATAAATCTGATTTTGAATAGTTTTGGTTTAAATGCAATTTTTTTGCATGTCAACATAGTTATGTTGAATGTTGACATAACTCTCGCTTGCATGTCGACATATTTCATAGAAAAATAACTTGGACACAAGGGTAAGAAGCATGCAAAAAAAAACGATTTGTAACTTGCATGGCAACATAATTATCTCTTCCTGTATGTAGATATTATAATTATCCAAATTAATCTAACTTATCTAAAATTGTATGTAAAGGATCGTTATTTCAAGATACCTATGGGCTACATCGCTTACCTGAACAACAATAATCAATTAATCTAGTTTTTAACAATATTTATTTATACCAAATTAATGCAATAGGCAATTTAATCACGTCTAAATACACTAATTACACGACAGTTAGTTGACATACAACTGGTTTATATGTTGTCATGCGAGATAATTACGTTGACTTGCAACTTAGTTATGTTGATATGTGGGATAAATATGTTGACTGAACATGAACAATTCTCTATCAAAGATAAGTATATGACTTTTGACTCAATATCAGAATCCGAGGAGTGTTAAAGAAGGCATGCCAATGCGTTGAGCATGATTATTATGCATAAAAAACTGTATATGCATAAATTATTTAACCATGGCAAAAGATTAGAAAATATTTGGCATTGTCAGTTGAGAAATAACAGTAGTAACTCAAATGCTGACCTTTATTCACACCACCTTATTGCTTCTCCACTATGTCAGAAGTGCTTTCTTGAAGTGGAAGACTCTAAACATTATTTCTTACACTGTCCATCATATGCCTCCCAAAGAAAATCTCTATTTGATTATATGAACGACAATTCCATACCAATCACAATTAAGAATCTCCTTTTTGGAAGTGATAAACTAACATTTCAAAATAACTTACTATTATTTGATAAAATTCATTTTTACATAAAAAGTACAAACAGATTTAAGTAAATGCATAGGTAAAAATGTACACATTGTATAAAAAATGTATCAAAATGGGTACCACTGACTTTCCTTACACTCATTTCTTTTCATTTTTTATTGCTTATTTGTTCTCCCCCTCCCCCTCCCACCCCATCCCCCCAAACTTTCCATTTTTTTTCTACTCTGTTATTAATTTTTGTTTTGTTTTTATTACATGTTTTTTCTTTTCTTTCTGATTTTTTCCCTACATTACATATACTTTTTTATTTCCAACCTTAGCAATTAACCATTATTTTTCTATTTTTTTATTTTCATTTTCCTATCATGAGCTATTTGTTTTGTTTATTTTTTTGCACTGTACCTCCTTCCGATACTATTTACAATATTAATCTATTATACAAAATCCCATGGCAATATATATGTATATATATATATATTATATATAATTATATAATTACTCATATTATACCTTGACTACAGGAGAAAACATAAATAGGCATTGTGCCTGCTGTTCAATCCAATTCAATGTATTTATATACTTGAATAAAATACTTATTAAATTAAAAAAAATTATTATGCATAATTATTTGTTGCAACAATCACTACCTCTTTGAAGCAAAACTTATGGTGGCATATGCATATCTCTGCCCCTTATGTGCATCTTATTATTCAATCAAATACCTCGACATGCAAGATTAATACATGTATGTTGACATACAAGATAGTTATGTCAACATGCAACATATGTTGACATGCAAGAAATTTGTAATTCAATGAGAATTATAAAAATCTCAAAAAATTTCAAATATTGCCCAAATTTGTCTTCCAACATGCTATATAGATGCTACTTATTTATGTTGACATGCAACTTATTTATGTTAAAATGCAAGAAAAAAATGTAGACATGCAACTTATTTATGTTGACATGCAACTTATTTATGTTAACATGCAAGATAAATATGTTGACATTTTTTTACATAAACTTTTTTCCTATATTTTAAAATATTTTCATTAAATCCAGGTGAGTTCAATGCAAAAGGGTATTAGAAAACCAACTTTCTTTATCAAAGAAAAATAACAGAATGTTTGATATACCAAATGTCTTATTTGCGGTTATTTGTTAATTTTAAATTGAAAACAATACTCAGTAAATTTGGACTTTATTTATGCTCTTTGTGTGAGTTTTTGATATTTTATTTAAGTGTTCTCGTATGATTTTTTGTCACTTGTTTTAATATTTTGTAATAATTTTTTTTTCATGTTGTCTCATTTTTTATTTAGTAATAATCGAATGAACAAAATTATGTTAAATACACACACGGAAGTTGAAGTCTTTTAAAAATGTTATTTCAGTTAGTTATACATCAAAGTTAAACAACATTTTTTTTTAAATTTTCAAACCTTTGTTTTTGTTAGTTTTTGTGGTGACACACTTCCCCTCTTGTTTGCAAGTAATTTTTTTTTATCAAATGTGTCGAAATGCGAGATAAATGTGTTGACATGCAAAATAAGTATGTCAACATGCGACATAACGATGTTGACCTGCAATGAAATTGCAATCAGATCAAAATATTTCATTTGACTTCACCATCCTAGATGCTACCATGTACACGTATGTTTTTTGTTAACAATATCAATGAACCCACTCGTGTCACAAACACTTCGAGCACACTCATTGACCTAGGTTTGTCAATACCGGCTGTAAAGGTACACGAGTCTGGCGTACTTAATATAGACTCGTCCGTTAGCGACCACTATTTATATTTCCTTCTCCATCGACATTGAACTTAATCGTGCATACGAGCGTAATATTTGGGTATGTAAAGATGCAGATTTTGAAAAATTAAACTCTCTAATTTCCAACTGCGATTGGGATATTACAATTAACAGCGCTCCAAATATTGATGCGGCAGTCCCGAAAAAACTATAATTATACGCCCCCGCGATAAATCGTGGTACGACTCGATGCTTCGTAAAACTATGAGGATTAGGGACCGCTTACGAAACAAAGCTTTAAGAACCAATAATGATGCCGACTGGACAAAATTCCGACACGTTCGCAATAATGTGAATAATATGAAAAAACACGCTATAACTAATTATTATGATAATATCGAATCTGCGTTGCATGACAGTAGTAGGAATGGTAAAATATAATGGAAGTTGATGAAAGATTTATTCAAAGTTAAAGCAACAACTGAAATACCCCCATTGCAATTCTTTGAAAATGGACAACCTTCATTAGCTTTTTCAGATATTGAAAAAACAGAAACTTTGAACAAATATTTTTCATCAATTTCAAATATTGAATCTGCGAATCGTTCATTACCAAATTTATTATATATGTGTAATAATTTTTTTTTCAGATATTCACATAGAGGTTCAAGAAGTTTTTGACATTATATCAATCTTGCCCGTTAATAAGGCTATTGGCCCTGATAATATAAGTCATAGAATGTTGAAATATACAAAATTTTCCATTTCAAACCCTTTATGTATGCTTTTTAACAAATCACTTGTTGAAAATTCATTTCCAAATTATTTGAAAATAGCTCATGGTTTACCGCTCTTTAAGAAAGATGATCTATCTGTTGCAAGTAACTACAGACCGGTATCCCTGCTAAGCTGTGTCGGCAAAATTATGGAATGGATAATTTTTAAGCACGTTTACAATTTCTTTCACGAAAATAATTTATTCTATAAATACCAGGCAGGTTTTTTGCCTGGCCATTCCACGATATTCCAACTATTAGAAACATATCATAGCATTGTTAAAAGTATAGAAGGTGGGAAAATGTGTTGTATGATTTTTTGTGATTTGTCTAAAGCTTTGACAGGGTGTGGCACGAAGCCCTAATTTTTAAACTTCAAACCTATGGTATAAGTGGGCATCTTTTACAATGGTTTAACAGTTACTTAAGTGATAGAACACAAAGGGTAATATACAAAAACAAGTTATCATCAACGTTATGTATCAATGCTGGTGTTCCACAAGGGTCAGTATTAGGACCACTTTTATTTCTTATTTACATTAATGATGTACATGTAGCAACGAATATGTTATCATTTTGTAGACTTTATGCTGATGATAATTCATTACAGCATTGTGATTTATATACTAAAAACATTGAAACTGTATTGAACCATGATCTGAAAATTCTCAGCGATTGGTCTGACAAGTGGTTATTGAAATTTAATCCGTCTAAAACAAAAGCTGTTTTTTTTCACTAAGAAACATGTAGAAGAATTTCCTAAGTTATTTTTTCAAGGGTGTCAACTGGACTATGTTTCAACCCACAGACATCTTGGTTTACTTTTTTCTAATGATTTAAGTTGGTCTTAATATATTAATAATATAGTAAACAGTGCATACAAAAAATTAGGACTTTTGAAAAAACTTAAGTTTACTCTAGGTAGAACTAATTTATCAAAAATGTATATCACGTTTATTAGACCAGTTCTTGAATATGCTTCTGTAGTATGGGACGGTTGCAATATGTTTGACATGAAGAGATTAGAAAAAGTTCAATTAAGTGCTGCAAGGATTGTTTCTGGTTTACCCATTTTAGCATCTACAGAATCTCTCTACACAGAAACTGGCTGGGAATCTCTGGTCAGTCGACTAAATAAGGCTAAATTAATAACCATGTTTAAAATTCATACAAATCAAGTACCTGAGTACTTGAGCAATATTATTCCTCCCGTAACAAAAAATGTCTCAATATATCACACAAGAAATAGCGAAAATTATAGTGTTCCAATCAGCAGATTAGAACTTTACAAAAAATCTTTTGTACCTGACACCATTTGGAAATGGAATTCTCTCAAATTAGAAGTTAGGGAAGCAGCGTCTCTCAACATATTCAAGAAAAACATTACTGAAAGTATTCCGCAACCTCCAAAATATTTTTCGTTTGGTAAACGCACTATTAATATTTTACATACCAAGTTGAGACACAACTGTATTTTGAATTATGATCTGTATAGAAGAAACATTATTGAATCACCCAATTGTATTTGTGGTCAAAAGGAGGATGTTTATCACTTTTTCTTTGTATGCAAGAATTATGTAAATGCAAGAAACAATCATTTTGAATTACTTTTTAATAGGCTTGATGAAACAATTTTAATTAACTCACATTTGCTTCTTTGGGGTAGTGACAATTTGTCTTACAATACAAACTGCTTTATTTTCTCAGCAGTTCAAAAGTTCATTAATGAGTCTGGAAGATTAAATAATTAAATTCCTTTTTGTTTTTGCTTTCTATACTGTATATTAACGTTATCTACTATATATTTGCAATTACTTTGTAAATGTATGTCTATGAATTTAATTATTATAAAGTCAATAACTATAAGTAACAAGTAATATTACATGTACTGTGACAATTGTATATATTGTATGTATTATCATTAGGAGAGGAACTTGTAAGTTGCAAGAACTTGTTTCCAATCCTTTTGTGTTATTTACAAAATAAAATATGTTCAAATCAAATCATGTATGTTGACATGCGTTGGATAACCGGATACATTAATCTACGGACAATTTTGAATAATAAAACTGACTACAATAGTAATTAAATAAAAACTTTAAAAAAATTCTTCAACGCACAGTCATATGCTTTTAAGGAAATTTAGTTGGTTTGTTTGTTTGTTTTAATTGTTTTTTTGTTTTGTTTTGTTTTGTTTTTTTTCTTTCTTGTTTGTTTTGTTCTTTTGTGTTTTTTAAAGGGGGGGGGGGGTCTTTCAGTGCATGACCATTGATGCTGTTGTGTTTAAAGGGACCGAGAATGAATTTGAGATAATATAAGGCAAATATTTCAATTATTGACTTTTCTAGACATCCGTGTAAATAGGCACATACAATGCATGTATTTTGAAAAGACAATTGAGTTGTGTGTTGTGCATGCGTGGCCTACATGTTTCGTGGTAACAAACGGGTCTTTTTTTTAATTATTATTTTAAAGCTTGGTCAGAATAGAAAGTTTAAATCACAAGTATCTTATCTGCTGGATTATTTTTTAAAAATCCTCTTGTACAATTGTGAGCATGAGCACAGCCAATATTATAATCAGGCCCCAAAGTTATAACCTCGTACTCATACTCGTCCTCCGTACTCCAAGTATGTGCTCCACTGAGTACGACTCAATACACTGTTAACACTTTCACATTGCTGGAAGTAATGGTGGTTCAGAATATATCAATGTGTAAATAAACACAGTTCTAAATATTCTTATTCGATGTTCCTGTTTCTATTTTTAGAAAAAAGGTGTTTTCCGTTCAAACACGGGTATTAGCGAAAAAATGGGAATGGGCGCTAAACCTCTTTGTTTTGTACTTTTTGCTTTCTATAACAGGTTAAATAGTTGTCCATTTGACATTCAAATATACAGTAACGAATGTATGTCAATCTTTTCTATGTCAATGATATTCATATACGTTACTTAATTCGAGATTATTATTTGTTACTTATAAACTATTATTTTGTAAAGAAAAAAATCAAATATTTTAGTTTTAAAATTTGTAAATTTCCTATATCTTTATTTGATCTTTTTTTCACAAGGAGGTTGATTTAATTTAAAAAGTACAGCTGTGAAGTATGTTATAACGTCATATAGAACTAATTCTCAGATGTCGTTCAGTTTTTTATTACCTAAGATTCTTTTATTACAAGAAAGTGCTCGTGAGCCAACCCCCCCCCCCCCCCCCCCGGCCGCCGTTTCAACCCATTTGTTCTCAGTTCTGTTCTTCTGTGTTTTGTCTCAAATCAAAAATGTAGAATGAAGAATTTACTGATAAGTTAAAAAAATGTTTCCGTAGTTATCGATGGAAATAATAATCGATGCATATGGCATATGGAGGATATTAAAGGTGGGGGTGTGCATGCGTTTTGCTTTCCAGTATGCTTAATTAAACATTTTTATCTCATAATTCTACCAGAAATATGTGCATATACTCGTATACAAAAACAAAACAAAAACAAAAAAACAGGCCAAAACTCAAAAAATATCATAATATGCAAAATGTAGATCCGCGCACATACTTTAAACAAAAGAAGAAATTTCATTGGTGGATAAAACCATGACGTTCAGGGACAAGCTGGGTTTCATTTAGGGGAATTCCCATGTGATGTCACTGATCGCTTGACCAATCAAATTATCTTCCGGATGTGTATGTCTTGCAGAGGAAACACAACGAAGGAGAAGTCTGCTTGTCTGCTGAAATTGAAACTTACTTTGGAATTGTGAATTCTGTTTGGAAAATAGATATGAAGGATCCTCAAGTTGATCCGAAAAGCCCAACAAGCTTGCAGGCTCGACCAACGAGCGAAAACAAACTGTCAGAAGGTAAAAAACTTTCATTTTGACTTTTTTTCGTCGCTAGAAATTAAGTGATAAGGCGTGTATTGTGTCATAAGAATGATACACAACGTTGCCGTCGGCGATGAAGATATATGGACATGATGTTCCGCTGTGTATGCGACATGATTTATTACGATTCCGATCCAGTATCGTTCTATACCTAATCATTTGATGGTGCTTTGCTTTGCCAATCTCTTTCTCTTGACAATTTGTGTAGGTTAGATGAGGTCACCCATTAAGTCACGTTTTCTCTAGCTATTAATTTCTGAAATCAGTCATTGGCCCCGAAACAAAGACAATGATAGCTTTGTTAATAGACAATTATTTAATCACTGAGATCATTTTATACTGAAGAAAATCATCAGGCTCTGCAGCAGTTTACTAATGATTAAGAATATTTTTTTTTTAAAACGGATGAAAGGGGTTTGACAACCTATACAACCTAAACTAGTGTGCGACTAGTTCTTGCAGAGTGGATCCACCATTTCTTGACATGCATTGTTATTTAATTTTTCATAACTAGTTTTAGGTGTTGATGATATGATGTAACAATTAATGCACTGGCGAGAAATATGGTATATGGTGAGAACTGGTTGCACCCAGTATGTTCTTCATTTGTTGCATGCTTTCAGTAATTTATGAAGTTGTGTATGTAAAGTTTGCTTCATTGTGACAGAATAAAACCCATCTGATTTCTTTCTCCTTTGTTTTGGCCCCTCTTAGCTGGGTGACATGTTCTTCCAGAAACCAATAAACAAAACAATGTTTAATTAATTCAGATATACCTGTCACCTCCTGATGTATGTGCCTCTAAGTCGTCTCTGTTTTGTGGTGATGGTGGATTTCATGGAATGAATGACGCATGGTTTATGGAAATTATTGTGTTAATTACTTACCATCATACAATTAAAGGCCAGTAATTGAAAACTTAGTGACGTATAAGTAGTTAGATCCATACACTTAGTAAAGGAAAGACGTAGCCAAGAAAAACACAAATAACAATTAAAAATGAATGCATTTAATTTTCAAATTTTCAAAACAAAAAATATTTTATGAAAGAGAGGTCATGTGTTTTCTTATATGAAGACAGTAAGAGGAATCTATATTGATTGTTAATACATGTGTAAGGTAAATCTGTGTTTGTTAGAGGAAATATTTCTCCTATTTGTCATTCATTTGTTTGTATTCTTGTAAAGAAAACATTAACTTTTAAAAATTCAATCCATTTGAAATTATTCCCTTTTCTACAAAATTTTTAATCATTGCTTAATGGTGTATATATGTCAAGTCAAACTCTTATTGAAAGGCAGATTTTTGTGAAACTGTCTGGATTTTCAATCAACTTGTATTGGGATAACCAGCTTAAGTTAGAGATCAGCGGACAAAATAAGCAATCTTATTACTGGTATTTAGACGACCTACAGATACTCTTGAGTGACCCATATTGATGGATTGACTTTTATTCTCCTTTTGAGGATATTTTTTTGCTTTAGATGTACGTGCTATCATGAATTTATGACCTTAATGAGTACCAATGGTGAGATTGACACATCATATTAAATAGGACATGTCCTTCAAAGTTAAAAAAGTCAGCGGATTGCTTGATGTATGTAATTTATTTACCGTTGGTAATTGGACCCAGATCCTTCAACAAGTGAACTGAATGTCTGACACAACAGTCAGTCCTTGGTTTATACATTGTGTATGATTCTGAAGGTCCGTGAATAAGCAGTGTGTGATCCTTGATGTTTATAAATAGGCAGTTTGTGATCCTTGGTGTTTATATATAGGCAGTTTGTGATCCTTGGTGTTTATATATAGACAGTTTGTGATCCTGGAGGTTTGTAAATAGGCATAATGTATATAGTGTATGATTCTGTAGGTCCGTGAATACGCTGTGTGTGATCCTTGATGTTTATAAATAGGCAGTTTGTGATCCTTGGTGTTTATATATAGGCAGTTTGTGATCCTTGGTGTTTATATATAGACAGTTTGTGATCCTGGAGGTTTGTAAATAGGCATAATGTATATAGTGTATGATTCTGAAGGTCCGTGAATAAGCAGTGTGTGATCCTTGATGTTTATAAATAGGCAGTTTGTGATCCTTGGTGTTTATATATAGGCAGTTTGTGATCCTTGGTGTTTATATATAGACAGTTTGTGATCCTGGAGGTTTGTAAATAGGCATAATGTATATAGTGTATGATTCTGAAGGTCTGTGAATAATCAGTGTGTGATCCTTGATGTTTATAAATAGGCAGTTTGTGATCCTTGGTGTTTATATATAGGCAGTTTGTGATCCTTGGTGTTTATATATAGACAGTTTGTGATCCTGGAGGTTTGTAAATAGGCATAATGTATATAGTGTATTATTCTGAAGGTCTGTGAATAAGCAGTGTGTGATCCTTGATGTTTATAAATAGGCAGTTTGTGATCCTGGAGGTTTGTAAATAGGCAGTGTGTGATCCTGGAGGTTTGTAAGTAGTCATTTTTTGAGCCTGCAGGAGGTCTTTAGATAGGCAGCATGTGATCCTGGAGGTTTGTAAATAGGCAGTGTGTGATCCTGGAGATTTGTAAATAGGCAGTGTGTTATCCTGCAGGACAGGTTTGCAAATAGGCAGAGTAGGGTATCAGATTTTGACATCTTTTGAATATTGAAAATTGAAATAAGTATCAAGACATTCAATTGTTTATCACAAATTATAATACTTCAATTTAATTCAGGTATACACAGGGAAACAAGGATCTTAGTGTCAAGAATCTTGAGTCAGTTTTTATCTTACTGGTTTATGCTCATTGTGTAGTATTTAAATGAATTCACTGTATTACATATACCTGTATATTTCCTCTGATTGGCTGTTCATCCTCCAAGGTTAACATTGTAAAAGGGCAAAACCTAACAACTGGGAAATTGAAGATAATCATGCTTCCTTTCAAAAGCTATTCAATCCAGTGATTTAAAACATGTTTTGAAATTTTGCAGTATTTTCTTTTGAGATGATCAAGGAACAAGGTGTTGTGTTTGGTTATAAAAACATCTTGTTTGTGATTGCTTGAACAAGTGCAGATCAGACACCCAATACTGAACCAGTGTCCAGTGATGAAGTAAGATAATGCCCATCTGTTCTTTTGCTGGAGAGTTTGTCTTGTTGACTGCAAAGTTTCTTTTTATCATCCCACACAAAGCTTAATCTGTTAAGACTAGCACTGAAAGAGGACAGTTTATAAATGATCTGTCAAGCTGAATTTTTTGGGTGTATTATGCCTTAACACTTCAGTCTGGTTTGTTATAATTCTGCCACTCCGAGCAAGCGTGCCATTTCTTACAGACAGAAATTAAAAGGAGCTTTTCTCTGGATTGGTTGAGGCACTAGTAAGTTAGAAGTATGTACAGTTTATACAGTTAATATGATTAAAAATCCTGTTATGTGGATGTGATCATCCAAGTCTGACTACTTTTTTTAGCTGGTAAATGCATGTGCACTTTTACAAAAATCTAGAATCATATTCTCATTAAATTTACGTAAAGATTTATAATTCATCAAATTGTTTAAAGTCTTTGTCATATATTTGTATGATCGAAATAAAGTAAGATGACTTGTAAAGATCCCATGTTACAATTGTAGCTAGCACTTACATGCAGTAATTAATATATGGAGTGTAGTAATGTGAGAAATTCATATTCTTTTTAGTGCTCAAAAACATGCAAAAAGGTTTAGTTATATGGAGTATGTAAACTCTTTATGACATATAGGGTCTGTATGATAAACTACCAGTTAATGCAAGGAACAGGTTAATGCAAGGAACAGATGTTTGATACCTGAATGTGCAGTGGTATTTCAATTAAGAAAGAAATGCTCGCAAGTTAGCATATAATATTTCTTTACTTATCCTAGATATGTTACTTTTCCATTATATACTTGTGATTGAATTAATTCAATAACAACTAAGTTCCTTAAGTAGAGTAAAAACCTGTCAGTCTTAAGAACTCTGTGCACTGCCAGCCTTTCTGTAATAAACTGGAGATGTACACTGTCACTAACAATTTAACTGATGTGTGATTGTTGTTGGACGCCTGCATTTTATTTGTCGTTTATATGTTGTTTAAGCTATTTCATATAGTGACAGTCCTTAATTCATTATCTCTTATTATTGCTTTCTCTCAATGATACTGCATTTGTTGACAGTCAGTTCAATGTTCTATTCTATTTTTAGCATCATGTATTTTGTCAACTTATTAACTTAGTAAATTCTGATTGGTCCCCAGTCTACCAGATTAATGCCTGTATGACCTTGGCGTATCAGGTGAATCGGGATAAATTTACTTATTCAAGATGTCAGCGAGTGACTTTGTGAGCCGTTTTATCAGGTGGGATTCATTTGATTAAGTTTCACTTTGTAGGTGGTAGCTGTCGATACTTTGATGTTTGTTTATGTATTTAAAGGTATTGGAATTCCTTTACTGGGTCAAACTAGGTTTCCCTGATCAGTCATGTAGTTATAAATATAGCATGGTGTTGATGTGCCAGAAAAATGAGGCCTAGTACAAAAGGAGTAATTTGATTGGTCGGAGGGCAGCCAATCAGAAAACAGACCAGGGTTATGATCTCAGAAGGAATCTTCAAAGTGTTTTATTCTTGAAGGAACTAAGATGAGAATGGACTAAATTGTGTGTGGAAGAATTTTTTTTTTAACAAATTTGTTTACAAAATCAGTGTTTTGTTTACTGAAAGTGAAAAATGCAGTTGTGTAATGTATCCGCAGGACTGAGTGAATCCAGAGTGTCTGAGAATGGTGAGTGTTGGCTATTGATCTAATGACAGCTGGGGGCGAGGACTCTTAGGAAGGATGCTGTCATTTTGAAAACATTTACTTTGTCTCTGCCTTGTTGATAAATTTAGCTCATGTCGCCTCATCAATTACTGAAATTGTCGTATTGTAATATGCTGATAAAACCTCATGCAGTAGCTGCCTAGCTAGGTTTCTGTTCTGTTTTAGAGTTTAAATAATAGATGATGAGCACAGTTTTGTTTAATCAAAATTTTTATAGTGTTAAAGATATATTCCTTTTAAAAATTGCATGCATATTTTTTATATAAGATACCGGCATTATGTTAAATGTTTTATTGTTTTTCTTACCAACCTTCAATGTTAAACTTTATTAATGATAGGATTACAATAAAGGTTAAATGGTAGCAGCAAGCTATGTAAATAAATTTAAACCAATGTTATTTGTTCTGATCTTTGATTGGTTGGTACTGATATAGACTCGGCAAAATAATGAAAATTATGACATCAAACACGTCAAGTTTTATTGATTTTCTCTCTGTTGAGATTCTGCCTACAGCTTTCAATTGTTTTCTTCAGTAAATGATTAAGAAACATATTTTTGTCATATCATTTCCCCACGGTAGTCATTCTGCAGTAGCTGTAGATTAATGGCAGTCTCTCTCTTTACAGTGGCTGGACAAAATAATCTGGACAAGGGATCAGAGATCAATGATTTGTCTAAGGGAGATAATCTGAAGACCATCCCTGTAAAGGTGGAAAAAACAGAAGTACAGCCTAAGAACATGGAGAAGAAAGAGGAAGTGAAGAAGGCGGCTCCTTCCCCAGTGAAGGGAGACAACATCACAGAGAAAAAAGAAGTCAAAGAGGTGGATCTAACAGTCGAGTTTGCCAAAATGTCGATGAATGGGGGCGTGAATGGGGGGCTTGTGGACAGACAGGACAAGCTCAGTGATACTGAGAAGGAGCTAAACACGATGACCAGTAACCTGTCCATCAGCGACGATAGCGTCAAACTGAACGGGGAGGTCAAGTCTCGGGGACCCAGTGGAGGAGTTGCCAGGGTACCTCACTCCCAGCAGCACTCCTACAAGTCTCTCAACTACTTTGCCAGCTGCCCAGTTAATGATGGGTTTAAAGGATCCGGAAAACGCACAATGGACCATGATGAGTATTCATATCAAAAGTACGGGAAACCTGTGCCTGATTTTTTCCCTGCTAATTCTGGCTTAAACAACGAGCTTCAAAACAATATGGACATCAATGCCTTTCAGATGACCTACTCTGTGGACAAAATGTCTGCTGGAAAATTCATGAAGCCTGTGTCTCAGACAAGTTATGAGAGCCAACAAGTCTTCAACCCTGACCAGTTCTTGGATTCTCTGGGTCAACAAGAGAGCTCCCCTGGCTATGGAAATGGGGACTTCATGGGTGCAGACCAAATGTTTGGGGACTTTACCCACACCTCAGTGCCAAACGGGATGTACGGTCATGGGGGAATGCCCATGATGGCTGGACAGAATGACTGCATGAACGCCAACTTCAACAACAATGATCTGAACAACCAGATGAACAATGCCTTCTCACCAGATCAGAGTTTTTCTGAGAGGCAGACAGAGAAGCCAGATTACAGTGAAACAGAGTCTGACATGGAGAAGAGCCCTTACTCCTTTACTTCAAACTCGCCCGCCAGCCAGATGTCACTGAACTCTCCCCCTCCGTCTGTGGATAGTGGATACGGAGGATATGCTGTTCCCAGCCCACAGTCTGACATCAAATCTCCACAGTCGCACACCGGAACCTCCCCTCCAAGTAACGCTCAAAGCCCAATGCCGGCACCTCAGACAGAGATAGATAACACTTCAGAATACATCGACAAAAACATGGACAAGTTGCATGATGTTTTGGAAATTCTAGCTAAAGATTTGAAAGACAAAGAACACTCCAAGCCACAGTATCCAACCCAGTCCATTCCACAAGAAAATTTCAACCCAAAATCTACTGTTCAGAGCTCCGCCTCTAGCCCTTATGCCCCTCAACAGGGAAAACCGATGGTATCGGCTACAAACATGCCTCAGACTTCAATGGCCGTCTCTCAACAGAAGATGTCAATGAATCTGCAGCGTCATATCCCCACATCCGCCATGGCTCCACAACAGAGCATGCCAAACATGTATGTGGGGTCTCGGCCCCAGCAAGCTCCTCCCATGGTCAGTGGTCAACAAGTCAGGATGCAGCCCAACTATATTCCCCCACCGCAGCAGGTCAACAATTCCTGTGTCTCCCCCGGCACCCCCACCAGTAATCAGGTCATTATCCTGCCCCCCAACACCATGAGTCAGTCAATTCTGAGCCCCACATCAGGCATGATGAATGGCCATGGCATAGTTACTTCCCCTACCCAAGCGGTCATGAAGACAACTGTAACAAGTACTAATCAGCCAATTGCTACCACCAACTCCTTTGTAATCGTTAACAATGCAAACGGTGGAGCCCCGATCACATCTGTGCCAGTTCCAATCCCAGCAGGGGGAACCAGTCAACAGCCAAACACAATCATCATTGTGGCACCCCAGCAACCAATCACCGCTCCCAAACAGGAGAAGGTCAAGCTGCGAGAGATTCGACCCAAGATCCCTGGTAACGATAAGTCCGGAACCACCAATGGTGTTAGACCAGGAGCAAAGATTCAGCCCAAGGCCCAGGTCAATCCACAGATGATTGTGCAGAGGAGAGGTAACTGTTCAGTTTTCAACAGATTATGTTTTGAAATGAGAGATTTTGGCAAAACTATTGCTGTAGTTTTCTTTATGTAACAAAGTATTCTAATATTTCCAGTATCCCATCATGCCTTCAAATTGTTCTCATTGTTTGAAACATTGTTTAAACTGAAAAGCCATGAAACCAATTTTTTCATAGTCCTTATGTTACATCCATGAAATATTAATGACCTTATCAGAACATTAAAATTGAGTTTGACATCTGTTCTGTTACAGCCATGGAGCAAAAGAAACAAAACTTGATCAACGTAGCAAGAAGAATGGTGGCCGAGATTTCCCGGGAACAGCTTCCGTTTCAGGATGAGGAGGGTGATACGTAAGTTTGATCTATTTCTCTCCATTATCTCCATGGCGAGTTTTACGATAGACATTATTTATTGAAAATTTGATTACTTTTCACAGCTTCAGCTATAAGGTTTTTATGGTTGACAGACTAAGATAAAGTGTTAGCTTTGTGTGAGGACGTAATTCACAGGGGAGGTGTGCTGGCTTCTAATGGAAAATTTTTTGGATTGCCAGAATAGCAGTCTAAATGTTTTATTTCTGCATTATGCTTTTATTGATCTGTTAGTTTATAGGCAATTATTAAATGACATGAAGGTTTTTAGGCTATTTTCTAAGATCATTAAGTGATGAAGGTACTGCCATTAAATGACTGATCTCAATTGTTAGTAAATACAGGGATGTCTACTTATTGATTTTTACTGGAGCCAGGAAAAGACAGAAAAATTCAAAACATTCGTAATAGTACCTTCTAACCATTGAAGTACCGTGAAAATATAAACTGCCCGTGAACTTAATTTGAGTTTGTATGTGGTATGGAGACTGAGTTATAACTGACTTTAAGTTCAAATGAGAGCGAGTCATTAATTTCTATCTGCTGTTAGGCCTTACTTATGGAGTGCACGTTTACTTTGCTCATTACCTATTTATTTATGATATGCTTGTTTATTTTAAGGATATATAATTGACAAAAGTTGAAAATCCAATCTTTCCATATTTCAGCTATCTCCATGTGGCAGTCTGTAAAACCGACCCAAACATGGTGCTCGCCCTGTTGGAGCGACTGATGCGTGAGAATCTTTCACAGATGATTGATGTGGAAAACAAGCATAGACAGGTAAAAGAGAAAAAATAAATTTAAAAAACAACACACAACTGAGATAAAGCAGTTTAAAACCTCAATGAAATGAGATCACTTTAGTGAAAGTCTTTTTTTTCCCTCCATTTTCCAGACTCCATTGTACTTGGCCGTGGTTGCGAACCAGCCTCAGATGGTCTCCATGTTTGTCCAGAGAAACGCCAACCCTAACAGCATGGCCCAGGTCAGTAATCTGGTTCACTGTCAATTGCCTTCATTAGGAACCAGGTTATCTCTCTGATTAATCCTATGAATAATCTGGTTCACTCTGTCTTTCTTGTTTTAGGTGGTTTATTTGCCACTGCTTGTACTGTGGTTAACCTTGCTACTGTAAACAGGGTTATTTTTGCCCCGTGTAATTTTTGCCCTTCTTCACTAGCAAAAGATTTCACTCCATCTTGAATTCGCCTAGACTTAAGTTATGGTTAAAGAAAGATGGTTTGAGACATTGGAATTCATCCAGTCTTAAAACTGCCCGCTGGCAATGAGGGTGAAAGGGGCAAAAATAAAACTGGGGCGAATATTTCCCTATATACAGTATTTATAATTGTAAGTTAACAGAAATAGTGAAGGAAATGTACAGCTTATTTACAACATGAACGTACATTTATTCCATATTCTTTTATCAATTTCCTGTGTTTGATCAAATTGTTAAGTGGTTGAGTGAGATTTATCATTTAGTTTCCTTGTTTTGAGTGATTCTGATTCATATCAAAAGTCACTGAAGTACTTGATACAAACAAAACATAGCACTGTACAATTCTTTAGTACTCAGAGTGTATGTATACCCATCCATTATCTATGAGTTTCTCAATGTTGATTTGCATTTTGTAGGTTGTGTCCCAGGATGGCAAGTCAATGGAAGTGAAGGCTCCAATTCATGTGGCATCCTCTAATGGTGTCGACTTTCTGAACACCTTAAATGAACTTCTCAAATCTCAGGACCTCTCTCTTAACATTGCAAACTCTGAAGGTAAGCTGAGGGTTTCTATACTGGTCATCCATCAACAGTAGGTGAAAAAAATACGGACTTCAAATGGAATTACTTGTCTGAAGAGATTATTTATTTCATTGGTTTTTGTTTTTAGGTCACACTGCCCTACATTGTGCTATTCTAGCCCATGGCAGGCCCCAGAGAAATGGAAACGGATATGTGAACAGTCTGCCAATTATTGAGGCCTTGATCAAAGCTGGGGCTGACCCCAACTCCCAAGTAAGTAGAACGTGTACAAGTCATCCTGCAATGTTAACTAAAGATTGAATTTAAAGAGCTTAAAGGCATTTGAATACAGGGTATGTTATAGAATTTAATGCATTGGTCTCTATATTTTTAGGATAAGAAGAGTGGAAAAACACCACTGATGTATGCCATAGAGAAAAAAGACTACAACCTTGTGGAGTCAGTGCTAAGATTGTTCGAACCCTCCAAACTTAAAAACATTGTCAAATCTGCCACATTTGATGGAAGTTCATGCATTAAAATCGCCTGAAGGACTAAAAACGATTTTCAACCGGAAACATGGAAGAAATTGTGGAGTTTGTTGAACAGTGCTTGCAATGGTCAGATCCCAGCGAGCCTGCAAGTGTTCTGAAACACTGAAGATTGCCATCACCAAGCAGCTTGAAGCACAGATCTTGCAATTTGTCACGCTCATTTTGTAAATAGACATTTGTCATTAATGATACATAAGTTATTTGTTGCTAAACATGACCTGTACATACTGATGATCTCAACATCACTTTATTGTCATTTGATGAGGTAAAAGCATTTGTCACATTCTCATTAACAAGTGTACATGCACATCTGTGCAAGATGAATTTATTATATTGCATTCAATGTTTGGTACCTAGAGAATATATTGGTTGCTGTATGCTGGAAAATATGACTGAGTTTATCCCACCCATTTAAATGCATTAGAAAAACGTTCCTTTTGTTTATATTTATTTTTCCTGAAAATCAAAATTAGAAAATAAACTTTCTGGACACAAAACCCATGCTGATAAAGATACACAAGTATGCTGTATAACATCATGCTGTTAGCTTTATGTACCAGTGGACTTTAATGTGGAAATTTGTAATACATTTACATGTAAAGGCTGTTAATTTGTAAAATACAATGTAATTGTGTGTAACAGATGAATGTGATAACTCATAAATATCTACATGTTTGTTGTCTATTATTTCTATATATTGTTATTTGTCTTTCCAGATTTTTATCTTTTATTTTCTCAATGTTGTCTTTTTTTATGGAATCTGTGTAGAGACTTAGAACAAAGCATTATTTTGTTCAATTGTTGGTTATTGTATTCACCGTTGCCTCCGGTGATGACGGCTTGTTTTTGATACATTTAGCAAAAGTGCTTTTTGATGAGGTCAAGGTCAGCTCAAGTTTGACCTTGACCTTTGTTGTATAGATTTGCTTGAGAATTGTTAACTATATACTGTTGAAAATAAGATATACTTTTTATTAAGCAAATATTTCTATTTTATTGTGATCAACCAAAGTTGGAATTTCCTCTGTTGCTATCAGTTTCTTTTATATTTCAAAAGATTATAAAAAAACTGGAAGAATTACAAAAAGTTATTACATCAGTTTGTAAGGCTCAGTATTTGAAGACAAATTATTAAAACTTGGCATTGCACAGAACTGTTTTGACATATTGTAAATGAGGCAGCAGCATTATAAATAAAGAAAGAAACAGAAACAACTTTATGCTGTTTTGTTTTTAGCTCACCTGAGCTGAAAGCTCACGTGAGCTCCTCTGATCACTTTTCAGTGGCGTAGCTACTTTGAAGCAATGTAAGTACTTGCATACAAACTAATTTCTGAATCTTAACTTTTTAATACATTAATTTTTCATTGCAAGCACAAATTCAGATGCATGCCATATATGGATTTGTAAAAGCATGTAAATTATTGTAAAACAAAATGGTAAAAAAACACTTACAAGTCCGCTGCTATTCCGTTGAAAACGAAAATGGTGCAATAAACAGAAGGGGATACTGCACGTTATTCGTAGCCAGATACATTGCAATATACATTATCACAGGAACAAGTTTACTAGTAATACTATTGACTGGGTCAGATCGAAGGTTCAGGTAGGAATTTAGACCCATATTACAATGAATTAACAAATTGGCATTTTATTATAATCGACTCAGCCGCATCAATCCCTATCAAAATAAAAAGAAGCAACACTGCTTTTTCAGACCACAGTTTGGATTAAGGGGAACGTAAATTGCAAATTAATTCAAAGTTCAAAACAAACAATAATTATACTTGCATCATATGGTAACCATAAAATTCAATTTTTATTCCATTGCTATAATATTGCTCGAAAAATATTGCAACTACTGGTAGTCATCAAAACCTCTAGTTCCATTTTACTGTATTGTCAGTCATGTTTGCCCTGTGTAAAAGCTTAGCTTTTAGTTTTTTGAGATGTACTTTCTTGACCCTTTGGTATCTGTTGGTGCATGAGGTTTTTATTTTTTCTATTTGAATTTCTTTAAATTTTGGTCCAAGACATTGACATTTTATGTAGGCAAAAGAACATAATTAAAAATTGGCGCACCAGAGCAAAAATTAAACGTTGACTGATCCTCTATCTATAATAGCTTTTTTCTGTACAATTACAATATCATGGCTGATATATGAAAACTAATACATTATTTTAGATTAAAATTATTGTCATGGTAATTGAAAAATATGCCCCCTGCTTTCAATTATTTTGTCCCAAGCTACGCCACTGCTTTGTGTCAGGCATCCGTCCATCTGACTGTCTGTAAACTTTTTACATTTTCGACTTCTTCTCCAGAACTACTTGACTGATTTCAACCAATCTTGGCACAAAGTATCCATAGGTAAAAAGAATTTTGTTAAAATGAAGGGCCACACCCTCTTTTAATGGAAGATCATTAAAAATCATTGAAAATTTGTTGATATTTTTCAAAAATTACCTTCTCAAAAAGGATTTGGCCAGAAAAGCTGAAACTTGTGTGGAAGCATTCTCAGGTAGTGTAGATTCAAGTTTGTTCAAATCATGATCCCGAGGGGTAGGGGTGGGGCCATATTTTAAGCAATAGGGGGGAATCAAATCTTTACATAGGAATATATAGGGACAAATCTTTAAAATCATCTTCTAAAACACAATTTGCTTAGAAAAGCTGTAACTTAAGCCAGTACAGATAGTGAAGATTAAAATTTGTCAAAATCATAATCACATTGGGGGAAGGGGGAGGGTTCGAGTTTTATAAAGTACATAATTAAATTATTCACAAAAACTCAAATGTTATTGTACATGTTTTTAGTTAAATGCAAGCATTTTGATATATTGTTGATTCTATAAAATTGTTAAATGTTTC
This sequence comes from Magallana hongkongensis, assembly GCA_015776775.1. Taxonomy (NCBI): domain Eukaryota; kingdom Metazoa; phylum Mollusca; class Bivalvia; order Ostreida; family Ostreidae; genus Magallana; species Magallana hongkongensis. The sequence continues at coordinate 1,375,782 of CM027474.1, read as the reverse complement.
AAAATCTAAAAATAAAAATGCTCTTTGACTTCCAACATGCTATCGGTAGATGCTACTTATCTATGGATCGAGACATTGAAATGAATACGTTGGTATGCCAATTATTTATTTTAACATGCAACTTAATATTGTCCACAAGCAAGTCTTTCATGCCAACAAGTTGCATGTTGACATAAATAAATATAAATTAGATGATCTACTGTACTTTAAAGATGTCATTTTGTAGCCCAACAATTAAACGTTTTAGAAAAATAATACAAGTCCATTAATTCCTGGCCAATGTCTCAAATAGCACTTAAACAACGCACTTTGTTGTGAATGAAATGGCTCAGTGGTTAAAGCACCAGACATTAGGTAACTTTATAGAACTTGGGTTTTTAGGTTGTGGGTTTCGATACCACCAAAACTTAAGGATTTATTAATTTTTTCTCATCATTTTTTGAAATATTTCAAACTGGATACAGTTAAAAATTACCCTTTTGTAAACTTGCATTATAACATATCAATATATCTGATTGAAAAAAATGTTAAAATTGAAGTTGTATTTACGACTAAACCAAATGGGCGGTTGCGCCATCTTTTTCCCCACCTTCTTTGCTACATAATGGAAATTATGAAAACCTTCTTGAAAAAAAAATTGTAAGCCTTGTTTTCATTCAATGTAAAGAACTTGAAATATATGATAAGAAAAGTTGAAAAAATATTTATGAATGCAAGATTAAGTGTTGAAATGTTTGTTTCTGCTCTAATAGAAAGAGCACATGTACTGGTTCATATTTTACAGTCATTGTAACATTTTTGAGTACACAGCACTTTTTAAAACAAACTGAAAATTACTACAACATTTCATTTCATATTACTTAAATTTGTAGTTTGAGCATCTTATAAGTATTAATGCGAGTTGTTCAAAATGAACAAACAGTGTTCTATGTTGAGAATTTTTATTCAGTAAGACAAGACTTCATCTCTACTGGGTTAGATTGTCAACAATAATATAAACGTAACTTTCGTGTATCACAGAGAATATATATCACAGATGTAAAAATCTAGAGAATCAAACAAAACAATAAAGAATCAACTAACAGTGTCAAATATCAACATTACCATGGACGGTAGAAACTGCTTTATAAATATATAACAATAAAAATAGTTTGTTCACTTAGTCCAGATGCTGGGATATCTTTTTTAACGACATTTTCCGGCTATCTAGAAATGCCTGCTGAGGGCAGAGCCACCATTTCCCTTCTCTTTTTCGTAGAAGGTGGTATTGATGGGTGGTTTCTGGCAGCCTTCCAAGAACGAGTTTTCTGTACGCAGGCTGTTAAAGGTGTCCTGTCGGTAGAAACTGTCCTCGAAGAAGAAGGTGCCCTTGCCCTTACCGATGTAAACAGCATCGCCATCACTGTGCATACCTACAAAAACGACGAGGGGGAGACATCAGCATTTGACTTTTACCCTTGATGAAAAGTTTCAACCTCGAGTCCTTGACAGCTGCTCCCTTGTTGGTTGCCTTAATTGACAAACCAAAGGGCAAAGTCAAGACCTTGACATAATATCTACTGGTCATTAACCTTTCTTAATTGCGTCTACTTGGCAAACAACTATTAAGCATGGTCTCTGATTTACATTTACTTGAAATTTTTGCATGATATTGATATTTATATTTTAGGCTAGTGGACATATGATTTATATTTTCAATTAAAATTAAAACATTGACAAAGACAAAAAAAAGTCAAAATACAATGTACATGTTATACAACTGCAAATATACATTTACTTGTAATTTTTGCTAGTTCTGTGAAACTTGTTTTGTACAACCATGGGTATTCCTAATAAATGGTGTTGTGAATTTTTTTTCATTTTTAAGTGCCTGTTTGGGAGGGCAACAGTTGAAAATGACACCCCCGAGAAAACAATTGTCAAACGATGCGAAACAAGGGTTGATAATGGTTTTCTCGGGGTAACAATTTCAACTAATAGCCTCCCAAACTGGCATTATTTATACATCATATGTATTTACAAGTTTTAATCTTCAAGAAAATTTTTAATTGTCAGAGGTTCTTAAGTTAATGCTTACCGGTAATTAATTTAGAGAATGTTTGGTGGTTGTAAGAAGTAAAATATGTATAATGTGAATGGGCAATATATTAGACAGTTTGATATTTTTTAAAAAGGAAACATGTTATTCATAACAGGTATAGCAAAGTAAATGGCTGGGCCCACAGCAGTGTACCATAACCAAACCTGACTTACTTTATTAGTAATTTGAGTTTTATACAGCAGTGGTTTAGTAGAGTGACACATGACACAAGTTTTTGAAATCACCAAATTTTTCCAGTGCAGATTTAAACCTTTATGTTGTGAAATTAATACAGAAATACAATGCTTTAAAATTATTATCATGGCAGGAATTTCATCCAGAAAAAGCAAAATTCAGTGCAAAGGCAGAAAACCAAGTTGGTTGAACTCTCGTGTTTACCTGGGAGTTTTCCAGCAAAACTGGCCCCTAAATCACAAAAAAATACACAAGTGGCTTTATATCTCAATCATACTGCTCATGAACAATAAAAGACAATAATCTCCTGACCAAAGAAATGGTACTCTTTGATTCAACTGCAACTGGTCTGTGTGAATGAAACTTTCCCATGCATATTGCATACACCAGTGATGCAACTCTCTCTCTCTCTCTCTCTCTCAAACTATAAGATATCAGAACCTAAAATTTTACACCAGGTATAAGTACTCAGCATATGAAAAGAAGAATTCAAGGAATGAACAGACAATTAACAAATCAATGACAATTTCAAGACTGAGGCGAATGTATTGATGAACCTTCCTCTATATCCAGGTTTCAATTTAGCTGGCTAAACAAGATAAATACATATAATCTGTAACACATTTCATATATTTATGCTAGCCTCATGTCATAATATCACATAACAGCAATATGCATTGCATGATAATCCAAGAAATTTGCCTTTTAAATGTGCAACCCTGTAGCAATGTCCCTATAAAGAATTTCCATGCTCGTATATTTCACAGTGTGAGTCCAGGGTTTTGTTTTTTGTTTTTGCCATTAGCACATAATTCTTCAGGAAATCTGGCAGAAGAACATGATCTTTATGCAAATAAGCACACTTAGCCCAGACAAGAACATGCCTGAACCAGCCTACAGCGAGGGTCAAACGCCCACTACATGACAGTTCCGTCTACAGCAAGCTTCACTGATCACACGTACAGGTTTCATAACCAGCTGCTGTAATCCCATGATAGTATTGGACAGAGCCTACGAAGATGATGACAACAACAAAATTTTATCACTGATCATTTGGTTGTACATTTGGCAGTTTTAACTCACCTTTTCAAAGGAAATTTAAAAGGACACTGTAATATTAAAAGTGAAAATGACATTGTCATTATGACAGTATCAACGACCCAATCATAGAGGCAGTGACAGTATCACATTGACAGTGGGTTGTCATGGCAGTGACAATGACCTTATAATATACACAGAATATAAGACAGAATCACACTGACAGTGTCATTTTCTTGATGACATTACATTTTAGGACACAGTCCTATGGACAATGGCACATTACTGACAGTTACACTATCATATTGACATTGTCATGATGACAGTAAAAATGACAGGTTATAGAGACAGTGATAAAATCACATTGACCATTGTGACTTCAGCAAAGAAGCCAACTTATGATAAGTAAGTCTTCTTAAGTCGACAACAACAACATCAACATATAAACAGTGACAATGACAACTTACGGTGGGTCTTTGTCTTGGGGTAGACCTTCAGCCTCCAAACCATGATGGCGGCAATGATGAGGATGATCAGGAGAATGGCAACACAGATTCCGACGATCATCAAAGCCTTGACCTCCTCGTCATCATCATCCTGAAAAAGAACCAATGCACCTGTCACACCTGCACACTAATTAAATCTCAGGTTGAATGTAATTTAACAAAATCTGACATTCTGACATACAGTTAAACATGGTTACAGTGAACAGGCTGATAATGATTTATTGCATATAACACATTCTCTCCCATATAAAAATGTACTATAAACTTATTGTTACAACAAATTTGAAACTGCTTGTCCCTATTGTGGTTCACTACATCCATTTTTAACTGTCAAATATAATCCTCATATCAGTTTAATTTATCATATTATAATTATAAATAATTATTATATCATAAATAAAACCTATATATTAATCAATAAACAAACACTATCTGTCTAAGGAGTAACAGTTTTTATAAAATTTCAAAATGAATAACAGGTACGTGTTATATCATTGTAGTTTTTAATTTGTTTGCAATCTGTTTAATATAACCCTAACTCCACCCCCCCCCTTTAAATTGCATGAACTATTTTATGGCATAACTTCAGTCGTTGAAACATAAAGTATTCATAAAACATTCCGTCTAAATTCTGAAGCTTTCTCTCCAGTAGACCCAACACTATATAAGGAGTACAAAAATATTTAGCATTTTCAAATTTAGCATTTATTAAAAATCCATGACTCATTTCATTCATATTAAACCTCGTTATCCAATGAAAACACAATACCAAGATCTTGACTGTGTGATGTCATTCTTTAATTTCCCACTCATCACCAAAACACTGGTGTCTGCACTGATTGGATTGCCTTTCAGAATTAAAATGTCATTTAATTGCCTGAATAAATAAGTTCTGTTTTCATTATGTGTGACTCTAACCCAGATAACAGAGCAAAACAAGAGCCAGACAGACAATCCCCGCGATTAGACCCATGTTGAGCATTAGAAATAATCCCTTGTACACGGACTGAGGGTGAGATGGTGATAGATGGCGGACTTTTAGCCAGCTTGTTTCACTGTATAGGTGGGGTCTACAACTGACAATCACATCATCCTCACTTCCGTGTCTGAATACTAATTAACCAACCTTTTATATTAACATTGGAACTTTTCTATTAACAGTGTGGACCTTGTAGATAAATCAACTCTGTTTTTTCAAAACAGGAAACAACTAATTAATAGATTTTATGTAATACATGATTTTTTTTCACTAACATGTACTCTTATTTTTACCCTACTTTGTAGAAGAGTGTCCATACAAAAATATCAGAGGACTTGATCAATGTTAAAGTTGGAGTTAGTTCACTTGTAAAATATCTGAGGTCCCTTTTTTCATGATTTCCAATATGCATGAAATAAATCAACAAATCTATACTTTTATTGACCACATTAGTGTTTGAAAGGATACCTGCACTTTTGTTTGCTTAATCACTTTTGGAAAAGCAATGAGCATTACACTTATCTCAGTCTAAATATAGTTTAATCGAGAGATTTAAAGTACGTGCTCATTAAGCTTAAGACTCCAGGCTTAATGGCTGCCTTTTCATCCATTCTCTGGGTAAACTGACTTTTATTTTGACAAAATGACACGGACTTTGACTCTATATTAAACCTGTGAGCATTTACTGGTCAAAGCATGTCTCATTATGTTACAAAAGCATGACAGCTATTTTAATTACTGTCAGATCTGGGACTTGCGGTCATGATTGCTTTTTACGACCCTGTTGTTCATTTACTTTCTGCTTTTAAACATGATCCTGATATGCTTATGAATCACTGAATTTTTAGACTATGATTAACTAATGAAAAATAAAAAAGGGATTAAATAATATTTGTTAAAGTTTAAACAGTATATAAAAACATGTTTTCACTCGATTCAAATGGAAAAATAAGTATGCATGCATATCTAATACATGTACTACATACATAAGGAAATTTATCCCGTTTTCACTTTGTTCACTAGCACCACTGGACAAGATAATGAGTGAGCATTTTATTTTTTGGATTGATGTTCAGAAAGAGGGAATGTATAACACAAAATACAAATGTAACTTTGAATTTGCATATATCATAGTTCTGCACACAATGCCACACATGCAGAAATACCCCCCCCCCCCATAAAATACATGCATATAATGAAATCCTGCTTATAGCAAAGTCTTTGTCATTCATAAGGCTTAATACGTATCAAAAATCATATCAGAAAAAACAGATTTCATTAATAGGGAATCAAAATGGTTTGTCCCAGGCATTCACTATAAGTATGTTTGACTGTAAGCAGTACTTCTATCTACCTCGTCACTGCAGTAGCTGGCTCCGTTGACCGTCATATACTTGGAGAGCTGTACACTGGTTCCCTGGTATGTAAAGCTGGTGCCCGACTTAATGGCATCACACATGGCTTCTGTCACCTCCAGGACGGTCGTAGAGTTCCCGGACACGGTCACAGCCACGATCACACTTCCTGTTGTACGTAATCATAGCAGGATTTACAGGCATATTTCAGATGTCTCAAATTTATATCTCAGAAAAAGTATCATATCTAAGGGTAATAAACTTTCATATATATAACATATTATTTATCTGAGATACCTTCTTTTATAGGAAATTAGTTTTTTTTTGCATTATTTTAATTTTTCGTAAGTGCAAATAATAATTTACAAATACTGTCACTACATATTTAATTTCACAATTAATAAAAAAAAATAACATCACAAAACAACTTTCAAGACTTTCTCTTTCAACCTCATTTTGAACAAAATCTGAGGATATGAATAAAAGCTGCATGGTAAACTCCCAAATAAAGACACAACTCCAGTTCCTACCTTGGCTGACTTCTAAGCTGGACATCTTCATGTACTTGAACCTTGACTGGAAGTAGTTCACGATGACGGCTCCGAACTGCGTGGTACCATAGGTGGCATAGTCTAGATCGAACTTGACCTTGATGGCACTGGTGGTGTCAATGGTCACCTGACTGGGCCTCGGTGGGGTACAGAGACAGCTCGTGAATGACCTCGTGGGAGTAGTGGGTGGGGACAGAGTACACGGTGAACTTGACATGGGCCATTCCGACGGTGTCCATCTGAAGGTCGTTCACGGTCACTAGACCAGTGACTGGGTCAAAAGCTTTGGTTGCTGTACTAGTCATTGAGCCGGTGTAGGTGAGCCCAGTTACCAGGGAAATGTTAGCGTACCAGTTCAGTACCCTGAAACAAGATAGTACTCCACTGAAGAGTTGGTTGGAGACCTCAACACTGTTGAACAATTTTAGAGACTCTTTCATGAGCATTTGTACTTTACTAAAGTCTAGGGAACACAGAAATATTTTCAAAAGAAAAAGAAATGGCTTGTGTATCACAGAACTTCTAGACTATTCTTATGCAAAACAGAGCAAGCTCTTGATAATTCTACAGATATACAACATTAGAAAATCATTAGTACACTTACACTCCAAGCAATGTCTGTCAAGGTTGCCCCATGATGTTTTGTCCCTGATATCGAGTGTGACCGTGTGGGCACTACCATGGTAGATGTCGGGGGAGGTGTAGGTCACAGCAGAGGTCAAAAGTCGCTCGGCCACACTGATGGCTGCAGAGGCCAGGGTGAAGGTCGCTTCTGTGGGATCAATGACCTTGAAGTCTAAGATGTACCTGAAGAATTTACAAAGCATACATGTAATTCAACAATGCATCAGTTAGGAAAAATTGTACAGTTGACATTGATGATCATCTTTTAATCACAGGAAACTCTCACTGCTTCATACTCTATTTTGAAATCATTCAACAATTTTAGAGCCAAGCTTTTGAGGATTCTTGAATATTCGCAGGATCATGAGAACATTATTTTATGGATTTACTTTTATGATCATTGAAGTAATACTTTACTTTATTATGTGTTTGAGGATATAAATTTGTAGACGAGTGAGACCTACAAAATCCGCAAGACCCGAGCCACGACAAATTAATAATTCCATAGTATATGTTCTTTATTTCTGTTGTGGGTGTGATCCCACAACATAGGTAAGAGAAAATGAGTCTGGTTTCTCTTACCCAGAGCCGCTGTGAGAGATTCCTAGACCGCTGAAGTTGGCGTAACCGTCGATGAAGGACACCGTGGTGTTCCCGATGAGGGTAGCCGAGGGGTTGCTGCCACTTCCTGATCTCAAACTGACCTCCACCTTCCACGGGTGAGAAGAGGCTCCAAGCAGGGTAATTCTGTCTCCCTGTTAAATCAAAGGCAACATAATGGATGATATACACATATATAATGGATGGAACACATGTATATAATGGATGATAAACATGTACATAATGGATGATATACATATACATGTGGTTACTATCAAATCTTATGACTGCAATTAAGCAAACTTCTCCATAACAGAATCAAATCAATAAAATCATCTGATAAATGAATCTTTTAGATAACTTTTGATTTAAAATATACATTTAGTGTGCAAGGAAATGGGAGATTCAATGGTTAAAGCCATAGAAAAACAAAACTTAATCCCCAAAGTTAATGTTTCATCACTCACCAGCTTGAAAAAAATGAGAAATGTTAAAAAACCAAATCAAATAAAAACCATGACAGCAAATAAAATAAAAAATACCCATGATTAAATCACCTTGGTAAATCTGAATCCTTGGTGTATATATAGTACATACCAGGGAGTTGTAATTAGAGATACAAATAATCAGTAAGTCTGAGGGTACGTGCAAAATCCAGTCTTCATTTGATACACTGATTCAAGTTATTATTAATTTATGTTCATGCAAAACAGTGCTTGTGGTCATCTTTGCAGTACTGACATGCTGAAGTCATATTAAATTAGATGACATATTGTGAAATACAAGGGGAATAATGTGCAGGCTTTAATATTCAAGGGGAGGTAAATATGTACATAAACCTCATTATTAACAAATCAGTGATTGCCTCAATAAGAGATTCTGAACACAGACTTTTGATTCTAGAAGTGGACGTTCAATTGCATTTATATTCTAAGATAACTTGAATCCAAACTTTTGCTACATCTTATTGATTCGATTTAAACTTTCTTCATATTCATTTTTCTCTTGACTTCAAAGTGTGATTTTTTGTCCTAGACTTTCAAAACTTTTCCACCATTGTTTGAGTATCTGAGATACTTAGATACTTAGTGAGGCAAACACTGAGAACAAATAAGGGTCCAAAAACCAATGAAAACTCATTCCCAAAATAAAACTGTTAGTAAGGTATATCTCATTATTGTGTACACCAATCATTACCGATGTGGGCTGTAAGGAAAGACAGATAAATATATCACACAAACAATATATCATCACACTGAATTTGATTCAAGATCATTTTTCAATTTGACTAAATTATGCTGTAGTAGACAGTTAACAATCTGTATCTATTTCTGAGATTTGTTCACTTATTCTGTGAAGTTATTCATACTCAATTATGATATAAATGTAAGCAATATGCCAATAAATAAAACAGATATCCATTTTGTTGGAAATATTTTTGAATGTCTGATTTTTTTTTAATCTTTAATCTTGATTCTATTTATTTTAATTATTCGGTCATAAAAAATCTATAAAAGAATCAAAAGTATTTGATTAGGATTTCTTTATCCAGTATATAAATTTCTTAACCTTGTATAAATTCTTAACAGTTATTAAACAAATCAATAACATAAATCTTCAATTAATCTAATAAAAACACAGATTAAATAATTAATACACTAATTGACCTTTGCATTATTCTGTTCCTAATGACGCTGGTTAACCAAAGTGTACCCAGTACATATGTACTTACATTGCTCTCTCGGAACTGTAGAACAGGTTGAACAGGGAAGGCGTTGCCTTCTGTGCCAGCAGTCAAGGTCGTCTGGAATTCCATCACCTCCGGGATCCGGATAGCATTCTGGTAGTTACTGGAGGATACCACTGTTGCCCAGTTAGGGTCAGATGTCGGGGGCAGGGCCTCAGCCACGGCAACACCATTAATGGTGATGTTCAGGATGTCTGAGAGATTACCCAGCTACAAAAAAAAGTTCAACTTCAATACTGCTTTTTAATCTAGGGAATAGAATTGAATTGAAATTTTTATTATATTATTTTTTACAATTTTCAAAAAATAGTTTGAAAGATGAGACAGAGCAGCAAGCTATACCAATATATATATAATAAAACAAATGCAATCAAACTTCTTCATTTCTAACTTAAGAAGAATAAGAAAAAATTTCTTAGTACATGTATCTAAAAAGTCAATAAATTGAAGTTAAAATACAAGTGATTGGGACTGTGAAGTCATATTTCAATGATATTTGTGATATCGGAATTCCAGATACTTAGTTCAACTGTATATTAAATCACTGTAGATACTGTAGAAGCAAATATTTTCATTGGGTCAAAATTACGTTGTTCTAAAACCAAATAAGATTTTATTGGCATTTAATTTCTTCAAATTGTAATCTCTAAAATGTGTCACTGTAACTTGGGTAAGAAATTTGTGATGGATTAATTTCATTAATATATACTGCCAGGAAAATAATGAAATCATATCCTCAACAAATATTTCTGCTTCTACAGCAACTTTGGGATTTTTTTTTTTTGGCTTTTGAATGGAATGGAGGCCCCTACCTGGTACTGGTTGATGATTTTGGAGGCCAGGGCTTGTTGATCAGTGTATGTCATTACACTGACGGCAGATGTACAGTTGATATCAGTACATGGGGGGTTGCCCACTTCTATGTAGTACATGGTGTTGGTTCCGGTTGATCGCTTTCGGCGGCTCACGCCCGACTGAACTTGCATGGTTCTGATCTTGTCACTGGAGATACCCAGGAAGGTGGCCAAATTGTTGAGAAGGTTGGGTCCAAAGAACTGGTCCACAGTCATAGTGGGGATGTTGAATCCAACCACGATCTGAGGGGACATCTTAATCTCGACCTCATCCCCACCGCACACGATGACCTGTAACTCCTGCCAGTCACGGTCCATGTAATTTGTTCCACATGGGTCGCTGTCTACCTTAGGGTTGAACTCGCCGACACTGGTGGCTTGTTGCAGAATCAGATTCTTGTTGGAGTCCAGTTGTCCGTTCTTGGGAAGTTTGTAGTCACCGTTCACGTAAACGTCAAGTCGATTTGGCTTGCTGTTGTATGCCCCTACTCTGATGCGATCTTTGTTTGGCGTATTGAGCATCATCAGGCGGAGGTGCTGAGGAGAATTACTTGTGAAATACAGAGAATAGTTTCTGCCTGCAATACAAAGTCAGGTCATTGAATACAATGTCCAAATCACAACACATCTAGATAAAGACTATGGAAACCTTGGGCAGAGCTGAACAACGTCAAGTTGTTAATTATGACAATTGGGATATTCATGTTTCTTTATCACTGAACAAAGATAGAGAGAGAGAGAGAGAGAGAGAGAGAGAGCGCGCGAGCGAGCTGAATCCCAGAACACTGACCAATGGGAGTAATGGCCTGGAATGTGGACAGTCTCTTCTGACAGGTGTATCCTGCACACCAGCCATGATCCTGGGGTCCGTTAATCAGGTCAATGTATCCGTCCCCATTGTCGTTCCATCCCAGGACGGCGACAGGGGAGAGACGTCGGATCTCGGTGTCTGCATCCATGTTTTCTATGGTCAGCTGCTTGTAGTTGTAGGCGGTGCAAAGGTAGGACTGCCTCTTATCGTTGTAAGTACAAGTATTGTCTCGGAGAATACCTGCAACATAACACAGAGAATTAAAACATCAACGTCTGAAAAGACATAAGTTATAAACATAGAAAAAAGGTAAATTTTCTTACCATCAATCCTAAAGATTTGAAATAAATTATTACTTCTCTCCATAAACTATCCAATTAAATCTCAGTTGAACTGTTTTGATGATAAGATTTAGATATTGTACCTTTGTACTTGGCCACCTCGGCCACTGTTTTGACAGCACCACTGGGGTCAGTGAGCAGAGGTTTGGGGATTCTGTAGTCTCCGAGTCCACGTCTCGGGTCCCCGTCCCACTCAAACTCAGACTGAGGCACCACTGTTCCCACAGTTCCCAGCATGCTGCCATCTTTATCCTCGACAAGACACTTCTTGAGGCCGTCACAGTCAAAGTCAACGCAGTCGGCAGGATTAATCTTCCTGTATCATCAAAATAATGCATATATTTTAATTACAATGAATATCAACACAATCAGATCAGTTTATTTTCATTTATCGACAAAACAAGCATATATTTTCATGTAATATATTATGATGTGGTAGTATAACTTATTTCATTGTAAAGGCAAAAAAATTTATATTTCGATTCGGTATACCTGGTTTTGTTACAAGATATATAAAGGTGAACAAGTTTATTGTGGAACTTACGCTAATCTTGGTCGGTGGTAATACACTGTGTTCTCAGTCTCCAACATTGAACTTCCTGTTTCCTGACAGCTCCGTGGGGTGACAGGCATCATCGTTGTTTGGGTCAGAGGTTATAGGCAACATCTTGTCCACATTCGCCAGATGAACCAGTTTGGAAGTTGGCAAAAGTAGTATCTGTTGTGCATTGGCGAAATAAGGAAAGGTTTGTTTAAAGCATGAGTCTACATTTACAGCTCAAATAAAACTATCAAAAAACTGATCCATTACACTAAAAATATGAGGCTTCTTTTTTCATCAAACATCTTTAGTTATTTGGCTTTATCATTTTATTTACCATAACAATCTATGTACCAGGTACCTTTGATTTTCTGATGTCTGTGTCTACAGAACTACTTATGAATGGAGGTATATCATTCTGACTTGCACCAGCAAGAACCAATATCAGCAAAAACCACCTTTTTCTTTTAACTTTGGACTCCATATATCTCTGTTTAACAAATGTGAGATACCCTGTTTTGACTTATATTTAGAAACATATCGCCCTGGCTTGCACCAGGGACTGGGTGACTCTCACCTGTGATGGTAGTGAAGCCAGCTATAGCGTTGTAGGCCATGATGCCAATGAAAGGTTTCTCCGGTGAATTGTTGGGTCCAGAGCTGAAGATCGTCAGACCAATTCCAGTTCTTCCCGCAGTTCCAATCCTCCAGGACTTGTCAAAAGTTCTCCTCAAGGGTGAAGTAAGGCAGTGAGAAGTCCATCTTGTCATTGGCACAGTCAAATACAGAGGACTTTCCGACGATCAAACTCTTGGAAATGGTGATCTTTTTGTTCTGGTATAAATGGTCGAGAGCTGGTGGTCCAAGGACCATCGGGAAAATACCGACGTTGTTGTCCACAACCGTCAGCTTCTCCATGCTGACCTCGTACTGACTGTAAAACAGATTACAAGCTGGTCAGTGAAGTTATGTGAAGCAAGGCAGAGTGAGTTCCCTTTGTTGTGTGAGATTCCTGTGAAATCTATTGTAGTTTACACTTTTATTTTACACTTGATGAAAACAAACAGAACACAATGGAACTGGTTAAATTCTTTGTGAAAAACATAGGATGCTCATATCATAAAACTGTTGGTGATTTCCTTATGTGAGATCTTAAAAATTATTACATAATTTTACTTAAGATACATAATTTTGGAAATATTGATCAGAAAACATATTAATATAAACCTTCGTGTAATGAGAAGCAAGATTGTGATTCTGAGGATTGACAAACATTTTACTGTTAAATACTCCATTAATATGAAGGAAATCATGATCGACCTCTGATAATATACTCCAAAGTTGTAGTTCTTCCAGATGGTCATGTTGGCGATCCTCCAGCAGGTTGGTGGGTTGACTTTGTCAATGGGGAAGATACCAACTGCCATTAGGTTGGAGTGGAAGACGTTGTCAAACCAGGTGTCTGTGGCCGTGCAGCTCTCAAAATCTCCATGGTAACCAGAGCGCTCAGAGGACGAAATTGCATTTCCCTAAATTTAAAAAAAGAAATTGCAAGATTTTTTTTATAATTATGATAACAACTTGCAGTGTCATTTGCTAATTGTAGCGATTATATAATTTTTTAATAATCTATAAATGACAGTTATATAATTTTTTAATAATCTATAAATAACAATTAAATAATTTTTTTAATAATCAATAAATAACAGCTACATATAATTTTTTAATAATCTATGAATAACAGTTATATAATTTTTTAATAATCTTACATAATTACATAATTTACAATTATCTATCAATAAGTTATATTATTTACAATTACTGGTACCCATAAATAACAGTTAAATAAATTACACATAGAGAGAGAGAGAGAGAGAGAGAGAGAGAGAGAGAGGACTGGCTTGTTGACTGACCTGAAGTATGGTATCGGCAGCACCAATGGCGTCCACCGACCCATCATAGTAGATGTTCTGGGACTCGGAGCGGCCATTGTAAGTGCCTGGCCAGATGTTGAGGGAGATCAGGTTGTTACGGATGGCAGTGCCTGCTGACTTGGTGTGGATTGCTGGATGAAGTAAAACAAATATCATTCAATTGGTTTTGAACACAAAAGAAAACGTTTACTTCGTTTCTTTCAGTGAGTTTCTTACAGACACGGGTAACTAATTCAGACCCATTCAAATTTCCTGCAAATTACGTCTCTTTTCATGTATTTTCATAATACTATTCATTTTTATAAGAGGTTTAAGTATTTTTAAATGAGAAGATATAAAATATCTAATCATTCTCCTCCCAATTTACACTAAATTGGAAAGAGATGTTACCTGAATTGATGGTCAAAAGGTTAAGTAGAGTACCATTTTATCTTACAATAAACACAGGATAAAAGGATAAGTCACCTGATCCGATGGTGTGGTATATGACATTGCCCTGTATCTCCAGGTTGTTGGTTCCGTACACGCCGAGAGCAATTCCGAGGTTGTGGTGGAAGCTGCTGTGTTTGACGTAGCATGGCTTGATATGGGAGATGGGGATGTCCACAAAGCTGAGGGCGTGGCGGGGGTCATAGGTTGCGGTGTAGCCTTCCTGTCCACCCCGGTAAAACTCAACATTGGAGATCCTGGCAAATCCTATAATTACCGGTAGATATTATTATAGCATTATAAAAGTTTATTAAAAAAAAAATCTATATTCATAAGCTGTGCATAACTTTAAAGATGTAATGGCAAAAGCTACCGGTAAATAAAAACCGTTTTTGATTGAGCATATGTAATCTTAAAAGATTCAATGGCAAAAGCTATCTAAAAACTGTTTTTATTAAGCATATGTAATCTCATACACATTACATAGAATATAAATGTATACATGCAATTAGAGATAACAATTACCGGTATCTCACAAAGTAAAAATTACAAAAACCAGTGCATGCCTGTGTAGCGTCTGGTTGCATCAGCTGTGACTCCGACAAGGACTCGAGCTCCGTAGGACTCGGTGAACATTTCTGGATACTCGGCTCCGATGATTCGAATGTTCCTGGTCAAAAGTCCAACTTCAGCTCTCATGGAGTATTTCTCTCCATTACTGAAAGTCTCTTCCATTGCTGAAAAAAATTTGTCTTAAACTTCAGGGCAAGAACTAAACCTTTATTTGTAGTACAACTTTTTTAAAAACCCAATTAATGAATATTCTATACACAAGACCCCTTCATTACCTTGTAGATCTGCAATGTGTGAACAACTTAATGAGTGAATGAAGTCCTGCATATATAACTTACAGATGTGTTTGTTGGCCAGGGTGGCATTCAGGGTCAGGGTTTTCTTGTCGGCGGACACAGCGCTGATTTTCCTGATCTCGACCTCCCATGCCTTGTAGCTGGTAGCGGTGATCACGATTTCATCATTGACAGCCCAGTCCACTGCGTCAGTGAGCGTAATCTGGTTGGCTCCGGAGTCAGCGGTCTGGGACAGGGTAGTCCATGTGGCTGTGTGGTTCTTACCATGCAGGTCCAACCCTCCAAATACGCCTACAAACAACAATTCAACACCTGAACTAATACATGTATATCAAAGTAAGATATTAATGAATTTTAAGCAGAAAAGTAACAAAAATCTAGAAATGCATGCTTTTACTACAATAAACTGATATCTCCTGGTATACAAGGATTGGAATAAGTTTTGGAAACTACCGGTAATCCTCTTCCTACAAAGCCCACAATTGCACTTCAACATTTCAATGAAAAGGTTTTGATTATTTTCAATGACACCTTACCAATGACTTTAGATCCCACATTGGGCCCCTCTGTAACGGGATACGGGGTGGTGCTGGCAGTACCACGCAACACAATGGAAGCTTTGCCTTCATAAGGAGCGGACTCCTCACAGCCAATGATAAGTCTTCCTCCTCGGATGTATAGATAGGTCACGTCAATGGTGATGTCGTTGTCCTTGGTGGGTCCGTGGTCGAGTTCTAGAGTTCCCTCGATCACCAGCTCTGTGAAGCTAGGAATTGCCTGATCCAGAATTACCCAGTAACCTACAGACACACAGACAGTAATCGTAAACCCAGATCCATCATAATCTCTTTTTATTGATCCCTTCCTCAAACTATAGGCCTCCCATGACAGATTAAATAATATTAACCTAAAGTACAAAAATGTTTGGAAAAAAAACAGATCTAATCATAGCTCTTTAGAGTAAATTCCTTTCAAAATGAACCCCCCAAAATAAGCTTACCTTTAGGAATCTTGACCTTGTCACCCTGTTTGGGAAGTCCATACAATCCATTACCGAGGTTACCGCCCCAGCCAGCCTCTGCGGTTTGCCAGGTTGCCATGTCGGACCACTTGGTTGCGTTTGAGGGTCGGGTACAGGTTGGGGGAATGGTGTCTGGGTCTGGGGGAGGCACACAGCCTGTGTAGTAACATTTGAAGGCGGTCATGAAGGAGTCGACATCCTCTGCGTAGATAGGCATGGCACCAGAACCTCTCTTCCTTCTGCGACTCTTCTTTCCAGATACTATAAAACACAAGACATTCATACAAAAGTATATTGAAATATTATCTCAGATCCAGTTTAAATCTTTCTTTAAACAATGTAAACACTCTTTAAGTATAATTGGATTAATTAAAAAAAATAACCGAAGCATGTGTTCTAGACAGAGAATTTTTTAAATTATCTCACCCAAAAAGCAGAGCTCCATGTCGGATTGACTGAATTCCCAGTCTCCATTCTTGTTGGTTCCGTACACCATGGCAGAGGTGGTAGCGTTACGGAAGGTCTTGCCATCGAGTGAGAATCGATCAGGCTGCCTCTCAAAACGCTGGCATACCTTGACATTGTTAGATACATCCTGAAAGGAAAAAATATCTTGTGTTGAGGTAAATCTTTGTGGAAGGTAAATGAACCAGGTATCGGTATTCAGTATTTGAAAATTTATTGATAAGATATAGATTTGTTAAACTATGATTATAAATGAATTCAATTTTACCCCAAACTGGTAGAAGGTGGCATGGTAGGAAATATTGGTGATTTTCTCTCCACCCTCCCAGGAGAATCTATAGGTCTCTCCATCGATGAGAAGTCCGATCCATCCGGGTTTGTGGGAGATTCTCTTGGTGTGGAAGTCGGAGTAGTCGATTCCGTAAGAGTTGTTGAGGATCATCCTCTGAGCCTCCAGAGACACGGGCTGGATGTTGTTCAGAGCCACACGGTGGAATGTGAGGGAACCTGGGCACAGACTGGCTGGCACGCCCTTGTTGAAGTTGGAATCACTGGTACATCTGGCATAAAAATACAATACGTAGTTAAAGCATACGTGTTGGGAAATGAAAAAAGAGAATCAAAAACTTCTCATATATTGAATATGTCTGAAAGCTATTGTTACCTTCTTTTGTATCAAGAAGAAAGAAAAGCATAAAAGTTATTAATGTTAGAACTACAAGTTACTGATGGTACTTTGGTCTTAGTTATAACTATACTTACGAGGGGGGTAGGGTGTCGGAGGTTGGGGTGACCTGAGATCCAGCTGCCCCACCTGACAGAGATCCATCCTCATCAATCATCACAGCCTGCCATTTCCAGTCAAACTTTCCGCGGTTAGGAGAGTTGGTGAAACTGATTTGTCTGAACTTGTAGGTGTAACCTCCACAGAACTCTGAACAGGTTCCGTCGATCTTAGTGTAAGTGAAGGAGTTACAGCCACTACGGGCAAAGTTGTGGAATTCAATGTTGATGCCATACATTCCGTTTCCATAGGGAAGGACAATTCCACCGATGGTGCAAGTAGTTCTTCTGTCCGGACACAGCAGTCAGTCCCGGGCTGTTGGCCACCATCACACTGTCTTTGACAGCATAGCTGGTCGCTTCGTCGTACTGAGGCGAGTCCTTGATTAGTTTCCCCTCGTATCCAGCCTTTTCATTATGGACCATGATGAACTGATGGAACTGGAGAGCTCCCACATTGACAGACTCAGCTCCTTTCTCACAGTTCCACACTGTCAGAGACTTAAAGATGGCCACTTCGTGGTCCGCGGTGGTGCTACAGGAACCACCAACTCTTGGGTGGTATTCCTGGAAGATCCATAATCCAAACCATCCCATGGAGTGAGCGGTATTGTTCTGGAAGACTCCCAATGGAACGTGTCTGGGACAGATGTTTGGATCAAAGGAGGGTCCATCGGGATGTTCGTGCATTCTGTACCAGAATCCAAAGTGGGTTCCGCCAGCAGCTGCATTGTGTTGGATGGTATTGTTAGGGTTGGTGACCCAGAAACAAGCAGGGGTGATGTCATCGTTCAACAAGCTAGAACTGGCTCTGACAAATGTGGCCAGATTGTACTGGAAGAAGTTGCCAGTTTCAATGCCATCTTCCAAGAAAAAGGAACCTCCCATGACATTGTAGATGACATTGTGTTCCACCCTCAGGTTGTGGGTCTTGTGGACGTTCACTGCTCTGTTAAAAGTCTTGTGGAGACCACAGCCCCGGACATAGGAGGACTTCATGTCACCGTTCAAATGCAAGTGGATGGGGTATCTTCCGAGTCTGAAGGCCTGACCCACGTGCGTCAATTCCACATACTCAATACGGGCAATGGCCAATTCCAAGTCAGGTTTGGGTGCATGGACCAAGATGTGAGCTCCAAATTCATCAGATCCCATCTCATCTCCAAAACGACCCTGGAAACAGGTCTGGGTAGCAAACTCTCCTACAACATTGGGTATGTGTAATTTTATCTTGTCATTTAAATTTTCAGGTAAAAGGAAGCAAAAGAATGATAGAAAGAATGAAAGCAACAAGGTAAACAACAAGCAAACCTGTATCAAATCCAGCTTCACACTTGGTGATGTTTGAGACCCACTCCGGATCTCCATATCCACGGAATCTGACATTGTGGGAGAGAAGACCGACTTCTCCTGCCATGTCTACAGTAAGTGGAGCCGTAAGTCTCTGTCACACGGACGTGAGTGTAGGTCAAGGCTGAATCAAGGGTCACGGTCAAACCATCTGCTGACACAGCTGCCACTCTCCTACAAGAAATGGAACCCATCAGTCACTACTGGGTAGTCCTTAGGCTAACGTTATTCAGTACAATAGATACTTTACTACTTAGAAGTCACTACAGCCAATTTGTACAAGATTATACAGATACCTAATTTTTTGCCAGTACTTAATTCTGCTATTCAACCCTTTTTCATCTAATTGTAAGAACATAAAATCGCGATTACCACATTTTCATCATAGTTCTATGTAGTTTATATACGTCCAAATAATAAAAGCGAGATTTTAAAGGTCACGAGATATGCTTTTTGCAATTATATGTGGATATGAATTCCTCGCGTTTAATTAGAAATCTACAGTAGCAGGTTGTTTTATGACGGCTGTACCTGGTTTCTGTCTCTTCCTGTGAGTGGCGGTGCCCAGTGGTGGCAATCACAATCTTGTCTCCCACCTCCCAGTCCACCGCCTGCTGGAGAGTCAGGGTGGTGGATCCAGCGGTGGCGGTGGAAGCCAGGCGGGTCCAGGTCACCTTGGGCTTTCCTAATATAAAATCAAAAGCAGGTCATCTCATACTGCTTGTATTTGACCTCCTCATTTATAGAGTTTAGGATTAAACTTTTTAAAAACTAATCATGTTAAATACTTTTTTACTTATATATGATAACTTAAAATGCATACATATTCTCTTTCTACTGTAAAATTAAGTGGCACTGACCGTGAAGATCCAGTGTTCCCTCCCTTACGCCGAGGGACTTGGAGCCGTATATTGGGAGTTCTGGAGAGCGGAACACTCCATGCATTGTGATGGTGGCTGTATGCTGGAAGGGGGCACCCTCTTGTCCAACCTGTCAAAGTATAGTTTTATCAAATTCAGTAATTTTAAATTTGTTTTCTTTTTCAACATTCAAATTACTGGTATATAGAAACTACAATGAGGTTGTTAAACAGTTAATTTACCTGCAGAGCTCCATTGTTGGTGATTAGGATGTACTTAGCATTAAGCTCAATATCTTTCTCATCAAAAATAACTTTTCCACCTGTAAAAGTAATATACAGAGATGTATATAAAAGACTTTGATGTTACATGCTTTTAAGCTGAGGCGATACTTTGTAAAATATCATAATACTGTAATGGAAGTAAAAGAATTTGGTGTTACACATTTAGACCTACTGAGCTGTACAGCGTTTGCCTCCCTTACCTTGAATGAGGAGCATGCCCAGTATGGGGGTAGAGACATCCAATAGGATTGTCTGGTTCTCCTGGATAACTACCATCTCTCCTTCCTCAGGCAGGGTCCCTCCCATCCAGGTGGTGCTCGAGGACCACACATCCAGGTAACGGAAGGCGGCATTAGTCTGAAAAGGATTATATACTCTTATTATAAATGTAACACAAAATAGCATATGATTCATGATCCTTCACATATGAGATGAGAGCAAAAGGAGCAAAGAGAATTATATAACCCTTAAACTGATATACAACACATTCTTTGTTCTATATAACCCTTAAACTGATATACAACACATTCTGTGTTCTATATAACCCTTAAACTGATATACAACACATTCTAGGTCCAATTCAGATACTGGCATACAATGAGAGCAAAGCAGCATTTGTTTGGAAATTATTTCAATATACTTAAATATGACTTAAAATCCACTTATTCTATTATTTTTACTAAAATGATAGAATAAGAGCAATAATAGCAGAAGAACATATAAGAAGTCCTCAATTAGCCCAGCTGTTGTTGTAAACTGGTATACCACACACTTACCTGATCAGCAATACCATTAGTGGCGACCTGGAGCGCCACTGCTGTGTCAATGGATCCAGATCTGGCACCGGTGGTACAAGTCAGGGAGGTATCAGTGATGGTGTCAATGGCGCAAGTCACACCTCCAATCTTCACTGACACAGCCGCAGCATTGGTTCTACACAACAGATGTAAGCAGAATTTGTAAATAACGCATCAACATATTTCAGACTCCTGTTTCAGGGGAATAAAATTCAAATACACTTCAATCTTAATAGACAAGTTCCTACCCGAATCCAGACCCAGTGACTGTGACGGATGTTCCTCCGGCTGTTCCGCCATAGTTGGGGTTGACGGAGGTGATGGTGGGTGTGACGGAACTATCGTACGTGTAACTGGCGGCCAGGGTGTCAGTCTCTGATCCCTCAGTGGCCACCACGTCACAGCTACCAGCTACAAACCAGAGAAAGTACTCACATCTCACTGCTATGTTACAGACTAATAATCAGCACGAATGCATTGCTGCTAGATTATGAAATCAATCACTTTCCCTCAATGTAATGCAATGTCTGGCTAACAGTTATCAAGTTTAGTTATTATACAGTGTATATAGATCTGATTCAGAGATTGTTTCTGTGGATGTTGTGAATGATTTACCTGCATTGGTTGGAGTGAAGCAGACATACTGTGTCTGAGTCTGCGTGGCACTGGAGTCCAGGGTGCAGGGATTGACCACAGATGGTGATGCCCGTCTTAGAAGAGAAGCCATGTCCTGTGATGGTCACAGTTTGACCACCTCCAAGACTTCCTGATAGAAAAAAAATACAAGCTTCCATTATCATACCTAGGTCAGGAACTGAAACCACATACTAACATGATAAATATATGAAGGATTTGCGAGCAATATCTGTTTCAAATGTTCTTCCCAATGTGGATACAAATTGTTTTTTGCACTTGAGGACACTAAAAATTACATATAGAATTTGGTTTACAGTACAATAGTGATGTTTACAGGGGGGTCAAACTTGTTTAGAATGCTTTACCTGAGGATGGGCTGATACTTCCAAGGGCAAGGCTGTAGGTGAACTGATTGGTCGTGTCTGATACACCCTGTCCAGTCACATCCACCAGTACTGACCGGGCACCAGCTGAACTCGCTCCCAGAGTGCACTCAATCTGGGTGGAGGTGGAGCTAGTCACGGTACAGTCTGTGTCTCCCACGGCAACCTTGACCATTCCGGAGACAAAGCCAGTTACCGGTGATGGTGAGGGTCTGTCCGGGGTTTCCACTGGAGGGGCTGATGGAGGTGAATAGTGGGCGTGGCCGAGGAATCGTAGGTGTAGGTCAGAGAGGCGTAGGTGACTCCATTAGACACCACTGCTACAGTGGCTGCTCCGGTCCCTGCTGGGGTGGTACATTCAATACTAGTGGATGTCACAGTCTTCAGGTCGCAAGCATTTCCTCCAATGGTGACTGTTGTCTTGTTGGTCACAAAACCATTGCCAGCAATTGTTACCAGGGTACCACCATTTGTGCTTCCTGTATTTGGGGAGATTGAGGTCAAGACAGCCTCACTCTGGACTTTAATGGCAGTTGTTGCCTTGCCAACACCATCAACAACAACAGACACATCTTGGGAGCCAACAGGGACTGTTCCAACTGTACACTGAATCTGAGTGTCAGTCACTGAGGAGACAGGTACATGGTGCCCCTCCAATGGTCACTGTGACCCCTGATGAAGTGGTGCCAAACAAAGTACCTACAATGGTTAACATAGTGGAGGACCCAGACACAGAGTCTGGGGTCACTGAGGTACACAGGTGGGGGTAGAGGCCTGGGCATAGCGGATAGAACAGCTGAGCAGGGGGTCGGAGCACTTGGCTTCCAGGTTGTTGCCATTACTGGGCACCTTGACCACCAGAGCCTTGGAGCTGTAGGTGTTGAGGGAAGGAGCCTACACAGGTGATTGTGTCGTAGGTAACACTGGTGATCTCACAGGTAATGGCATCGATAGTGACCACTGTGTCAGCATTGAAGCCACCGCCATTGATGGTCAGCGTGAAGCCTCCCTTCAGAGACCCCTCCTGTGGGGAGTAGGAGCTGCACGTGGGGAAGTAGAACAAAGGTCGGGACCTTGGGGGTGGCCATGAGAGCAAAGCCACGATTTACAACAGACACCTGTACCTCTTTCATCACTCCAACCTGTACATAAGGAACAAAAACTGGATTTACAAATTAACTTGAAACTAAAAATGATCCTTTCACTGTTAGATATAACTATTATACATGTAGTTCCCCTGTAGTTTTTCATACACAGTATAAAGTTTTCAGAATTAAGTTCATTGAATTTCAGATGAAGTGTACAGAAGCAAACCTGAGGTTTTGTAGATCCATCCACATTACAGACCAGGCTGCCAGCTGAGGCTGATGAGACACTGCAGGTGAAATCCCCCATGTCTATCTTATGCTGGCACCCGGAGGCTCCAAATCCAGACCCTGCCAGGGTCACATCCTGGACCGCATGACCTTGATCGTGGGAGACACTGGACACTGATGGAGAGCGGCAAGTCTCGAAGGAGAAGTGGAATTTTCCGGCAGTTCCTCCAGTGGCTGGGGATTCGGTGCACCCCGAGATAGCGGAGATTAATTCACAGGCAGAGGCTGCTGGGTCAGATACACCTGTTGGAGATATAAGCAACGGTGTTAACACCATATTCTTTGTCGATTTATATTTTTGCGATAATCAAGAGTTCCTTGAAACGATGTCTGGTCTATTTTTAATTACTTGTCATTAAGTCAATAAGTCTTGTTTGATTACAACAAGGGAGACAACATCTGATGCTTCATAACCATATGAAAATGAATAGTTCAACACCTTATACGGTCTATTTTCATACTCATCTTTAAGAAGTAAGTTTGGTTACAACACTTGACTGTACCTGATGCTGTGTCATATTCAGCTTCGTATCCACTGAGCTTCAGGGTGAAGTCCTCCACAGACTGGGGTCGTGGGGTCACTTTAATGGCTCCACGGAATGTGATTTCTTTCTTGGCGTCAACATAATCGCTCCAGTAGAAGACATCTCCGGTCTTTGTCACCTGGTACTTGTACATTCCAGAGGGGACTGCTGCTCCACTGGAGAATCCAGAGCTGGTGGTGGCAACGGCGGTGTCTGTCTGATACACACCAATGTTGATTCCAGACACTCCAGCTGCCACAGACCACTTCCACTCGATGAAATCCCCGACGTTAGCGTCCAAGGTCATTGGACTCCAGGCATACCCAACACCATACACTGAAACACAGGGGTGAAACATTTCTAAACCAACAAATAGATAGATTTTTGATTTTCCAGGCATACCCAACACCATACACTGAAACACATAGGTGAAACATTTCTAAACCAACAAATAGATAGATTTTTGATTTTCGAATTAAGGCTTCACCATGAAATTGAAAATCATGCTGTATTTCAATTTTACATATGGTTACTGTAAATATTGTGTATTCAACACCTTTGTTTTAATTCCCTGTGGACTTTCACCTACCTGAGCTGGTTCCCTGGTTAGTGACCTGATGAACTTTACCGGTCGCAGCGATCTGACATTTGAACTGAGTGTCGGTTACAGTGCCGACCACGTCACAGGCATGACCGCCAAAGCTGGCCTTGATGTGAGAGGCAGTGTTTCCGAATCCTTGTCCGGTTACTGTGACCACAGTGCCTCCATACAGAGACCCACTGCGGGGGAATATGTGAGTCACCTTAAGGCTGTAAGCTATGCTCTTGGTACTGGATCTGTAACAAAAACAAAAACTGCAATAAATGATTGATCAAAATATTTTCCCCCCGAAATTGAGCAAAGATCAGCAGCTTTTAAGGTGGAATGCTACATTGTCACAACATGTCTGACATCCGTTTGAAAAGCCATTTTGTTCCAAATTGATAACATTTTGTCGTGATACAAAATAGCCACACACTGTTTAATCAAACAATATGAGATAGGAATGAAATCACCAAAACACCTAGAAAATATGTCAGTT
Organism: Magallana hongkongensis; assembly: GCA_015776775.1. Classification (NCBI taxonomy): domain Eukaryota; kingdom Metazoa; phylum Mollusca; class Bivalvia; order Ostreida; family Ostreidae; genus Magallana; species Magallana hongkongensis. Next base: position 1,350,767 of record CM027474.1, on the reverse strand, counting down.
TTGTATTTGTACTTAAAAAAAAAAGTGGTTGGGACTTACAAATCACTTCGACATATCTATAGTATTCGACATATCAGTGTTCGAAATATCGAAGTTCCACTGTATTAATATGCGTACGGTTGTTGTTTATAATTGCTAACGACTGAATATTAAAAAGTAAAAGCCAATTTAACTACTTAAATTCTGTTTTAAAGAGTTGAATATAATGATATCATACATTGATTTCATCAAAATAATAATTTGTCAGGTTCAAGCATTATTATAAGCAGTACTAACATAATCTACTTATTAAGCATAGACTTGTTTTATTACTTTAAAGGGGCATGGTCATGATTTGGGTTAATTTCTATTTTTCTGTTTTTATGACATGTATTAACAATGCTCTAGGAATGCATTTCTAATAATCTAATACTTTTAATTTATTTTCATATTTATGTGGATTCTAACAAAATTCATACTATCTTTATTCATGATTATTTTGGATTTCATTTCAAAAATTTAAAACCTTATATCACTTTCATAAGAATTTTAAAATAGAAATGTTTGAAATTTTGACAAATAAGGGGTAACCTGAAACAAGACTGATATTTTCAAAAACAATTCCAGAAAATAGAGTATTCTAGTTTGAGGACTTATATTGTTGAATACTCGTCCTACCATTAGTGACAAATGCATGCAACAAAAATCTCCTACACTAATTTGGTGTAGAGAGCAACCTTAAAACAGACTCAGACTTCAGTACATGTAATAAATGTTCCCTACGAGATGGCAGCATATCCATTGTTGCCGACAGTGAACTTGATGGCGTGGTTTCCGGCAGCCTGGGCAGGGAATGTGGCCTCCACTCTGGTGTCAGAGTACGAGGTGATGGTGGCGGGCTCCCCTCCAATCACTAGGGTGGTGCCTGCTGGCTGGCTGGCTCCAAATCCTGTCCCCTCCAACACCAAGGTACCACCTCCTACAAAGGACACATTAGGAAAGATGAGACATGTACATGACTTCACCATGAGGCAAAGTGAAACATGGAATCAAAGGAAGTTTCCAATCCTCTTACTGTAAAATGTTATATTTACTTCAATAAAATACACAAAAAGTGAGTGACCTCAGTTTAAGCAAGAAATCTTCATTAAATTTACCTGTGACACTGGAGCTGGTGGGAGAGACTGTAGCAATGTTTGCTGTCAGGGCGGTATCATAATTGAACTGCTGGGTGGCGGTCAAGGTGGTTCCTGTCTGTGTCAAGGTCACTGAAGCACTGCCTGGGGTGGATGCCTTCAGAGGAAAAAGTAAAACATATGCGAATCATTCTGTTTAAGTAATATTTTAGTTTAGGAAAAAGCTAATGACTACATTACTACTATTTTTATTATGTCAGTTTGGTCCTAAAAATTTCAGCTAAAATTATGACTTACAGATGGGGTCAGGCACACAATCTCAGAGGTTGTGGCGGTCACCTTGGTACAGGTGTCAGAGTTGATGGTCACCACAGCTGTGGGGGAGAATCCTGACCCAGAAACCTTCAGGAGGGTTCCACCTGTAACAAATATCCACTGAATTAGAAGAGTCACATGTACATTACAAGTTACTAATTTTTGGAAGAAAATATTTTGGATTGTTACAACTATCATTCATATATCTGTATCCCTGTACTGTACAGGTGGCATACAGTACCACCTGTCAACAGATACCTTTTATTTATTCTAATCAGTAGCAGTAGTAAGTGATGAAATTCTTTGTAAGGTTGTAACGGATATCTATTTTAGTGTAGTAACCCCAGAATTGTAAAACTTAAGAGCCAATTCAATCAACAGACCTGCCAAGCTGCCACTGGTGGGGGCGATGCTGGTGATCCGTGTGTTGTATGTGAAGGTGTGGCTACCACTGGCCAGACCCACTCCTGCTACATTGACCTCCACATCATGGGTCCCAGTCCCCGCCCCCAAGGTACACACCAGCTGGGTGGAGCTGGCAGTTGTCACGGGGCAGTCCACTCCTCCAATAGTCACTGTGTTATCAGCCGGTGTGGCCCCAAAAGAGGTTCCAGTGATGGTCAGAGTGGCACCTGAGAAGTCTACAAAATCAAATACATACATGTCAGTGACTCACTTCTCTTCACATCTTTGAAATTTTTAAGGTGCAGATGACTTTGCAGAGATCTATATCATTTATCTACTGGTAGTAACATTATAATATTTCAATAATTTTCAGGTGAAGAAAACTAAAATTGCAGAAAGAATAAGGTTGTATACAGTATTTTTCATTAGAATCAATGCAGAAATAAGGGCTTATAAAATTGCTCTTGCATGTTTTAAAACTGCATGACTTACCAGATGATGGAGAAATAGGCTGTGACAGATGGGGTACTGGTAGATTTCCACTCAAACCCACAGGAGCCCTCACAACGAGTGGGTATATCATTGACGTAGGCAATGACCTAAAAGGAGGTACATGTATAAAGCATGACCATTCATAAAACAATCTCTGAGATTTCTTATAAATAACACTAAGAGGTATCCTTATACATAACTTTAGACACAGACAGAGACATGAAATACCTGGGGGGTGGTCTCATAAGTCCTGAGCATGTCACCGGGAATGGGGTCGTACCACAGTCCACCATTTACATCTGTCTTGATGGAAGCTGTCGGTGACATTCCACTGAGTTTGGAACCGTCCACCTAAAAAAAAGAACAGTTCAGATGAATCTGATCCTTCAGTAGTCTTTTGAATATAGCTTGCTGTGTTAGTACTGTACTCACCGTGGCCTCAGGAAGGTCTCCAGTCCTACTGAGCCAGGTAATTTGAGAACCCCCAGAGCTTGCTGTGTTATTACTGTACTCACCGTGGCCTCAGGAAGGTCCCCAGTCCTACTGAGCCAGATAATTTGAGAACCCCCAGAGCTTGCTGTGTTAGTACTGTACTCACCGTGGCCTCGGGAAGGTCGCCAGTCCTACTGAGCCAGGTAATCTGCCAGGTAAACTTGGCACAGTCTCCCTCCTTCTTCACATACAAGTTGCCAATGTTAGGAATGGTCATCAGTAAGTCTCTTACTTCCCTCTCCTCAGCCGTGGTAGGAATATCTGGCAAAAAAAAAAAAATTTAAAATCATAGATCTCAGAAAAAAAACCACTGCATATCTGCAGATCAATTAAACTCAGGGTGATCTTCAAATCGTTGTGGTTGGATGAGTGGACAAGTTCTTACCCACTGATTTTCCCTCAAAGGAGACTCCCACAGAGCCTGTGACAGGGGGAGAGGCCGCAGAAGTTCGGCTGGTTGTCATGGTAATAGTGCCTCCTGCTTTAGTTGTAGCTGAAAATGAGGCTGATGTGGATTTTACCAGATCTGTCTGGGAGGCCTGGAAAATATTAATATCCGCTTTTTAAAGAACTCTAAAAGGAACAGACAACTCACAATCAATATTCTTTTCACTTTCTTTGATTAGTTACACTGGTTGCTGTTCTAACCTTTGCATTGGCCAATCCAAGGAGGGGGATCTCAGTAGCTGCAGTTGTTGGGGGACATGGTTATGGTATATACTCCAGCATTGTCCTCGACCTTCAGGGTCTTCATGGGGAACCCCCCGGGAGTGGAGCCAACCAGCCTCTGTCCCAGGATTCCCTCTGTAGATAACAAGATGCACATTTATGCACATTGTATGTTCCATTTTGTTTTGATTTCTGATATTGTTAGTATTCATCTACATCTTACAGTGATTAGACTGAAATAACAAAATTATTTGAAGTATAAACATGATTGGTTTATCTAGAATGTGGGTACCTTTGGTGTCAGTGGCGAGACTGCTACGAACCACAATGACAGCGTCCACCAGTAATGGGTCCACAGCGGAGTTATTGCGGTAAACAACCAGTTTACGAGCCTCAAATGAACTGCCGTCTGGCTTCAATTTGCTAAGTTCATCCACAACATTCACACAGACATAGTTCCACCTATATCATAAAACAAAGGTAATTATAAATAACCACTGTCAGAGAAGTCTGATACAAAATCTCACATTCTTTTGACAATTTTAGCTTGCTACTATTGAGAACGACCTGAAGATGGACCACACACTCACGTAGTTGATGCCTCAGCAGTTAGCAATAGTCAGGTAGTTGGTAGCGGAACTGGTGGTCAGGGTCGTCTTGTCGTAAAATTTGTAGGTGACTCCAAGAACTGGATTGATTGGTCCCAGGTAAGCGAAGCACACCTTAAAATGAAAAATTAAACTGGTGAAAATGCAAGTCCTAACAGTTATAGTTCAACTTAACATCTTGAAACAAAGCAACAGAAAAAAAAACAACAGAAAAAAAGATCCTCAAAAAATGCCAAAAGTATGGCAGAATTTTACTTACTACACCGTACTGACTAAGACTAATTCCAAGTTTGGTTTCCGGAGCTTCGTACACATATTTCGGGTTTTTGATGGAGTGTCGCCCACAGAATGGGGTCACATAACTGATGATTTCTCCCATGGCTTTCACTGCGGCCTGGTTCTCAAAATCCTGGAAATATTTGTTGTCTCCACCCACAAATGTTGAGGGACACCTCACTGAAAACAGACCCTCCACAGCTGTCTTGACCTGATCAGAAAATCAAAATATGTATACAGCCATCAAATTCTTTAATAGAATTCAAAGTACTGATCAAAGGCTCAACAGAAATGGCAATTAAGAATATATTTAAACTTCAAAATTTTGAAGACACTGAAATGCAATTAAAGTTCATTTTTAGAAATGAAAATTAAAAACATCGATAAGCAAAGACATTAGAAGACACTGAATATTCTTATTTAAATCTTACATCAGCAGCACTTCCTCCGTAAGTAAAAGCTGGGGAGATGTTGCCGTTCATGCTGAAGCGGACGTTCTTGCCTCCGGCGACACCATTCTGGTTGTCCGAGGCAGTCACTGTCAAGGAACTTCCTGTTACGTCAATCTTGGTCTCCAGCAATGGGATGTCTCCTATAGAATATACAAATCAAATTTGTAAAGAAGTTGTTGGTAGTTAAATTTGTTTTGTTTGGTGAGTAGACTAAGTATTCTTTTCAAGTTTTGGTTCATAGTATTGGATCTATGTGCTATGATATCAATTGAGGTCTTTGAATTGAAGGTTGTTAAACGGAAAATTGTTCAGCAGAGGTAATTGTTCATTATCATTCTGTTGACAGAACTACCCCGGTAATGTTAATTATTATTTGACAGAGTAAATGTTCACATCAAACTGACCGAGGGCAGAGTTGAAGGTGATGACGAATGTGTTACTGGTGGCACCTGCCGTGGTGCTGATAGAGACGGTGTCTGGGGCGATCACAGGAAGAAGGTTCAAGGCCGCTTCGATGGCAGTGGCATCACTGGAGGCCTTCAGGGGACCTGTCAAAAGTAAAAAAATAAATCTTAACACACTGAAAAATCTAAAAACATTACCTTATGCTCAATTCATTTTCTTTTGTACAATTTTATTACATTCTTATTTATCTTGCATCATCCTTGCCTGCAAGTGTTCATTTATTTGAAATGAAGTAATATTCTGGACAGAGACACAATAGCTACATGTACCTGTGAAAACGCCGTACAACCCGAGTCTGAATGTGATCTGTTCATTTCCTCCAATGTTTGACACAACCACGGTCTGTTTCTCGGGTGTGTAGGTTTCATCCAGGCTGTTGAAACCTGACAAGCTCACAGTCTGTAATCAACCAAATCCATCGAGTAAATCCAAGATCAAAGTAAAGTCATCAACAGAGACAAAGAAATTATCCCTAAAACTTCTAACTCTACAAGTGAAGACATATTTACCTGTACTTCATCCACGACAGTGGAGGATACAGACACAGTTTGCTGCTCCTGATTGGCTGATCCACATTCGGCGTTAGTGACCGGGGAGGTGAACATTTTCACTCCTACCTGGGCGAAGGCTCCCAAAAGGTGCTCACCATGCAGAATCATCAGGTAATACCTAAAACACAGAAAGGTAAAAGTCAAGTGATATTAGAACAGCAAAGCAAGGTGAAAACACAAGGCACATAGGACAAGAAGTTTTACTGAAAGTCTGGTGTAAACAAATTGAGAGACTGCCTGGAGAAAGGTCTGTTCTGTATGTACATGTGTATACTTACTTTTTGCCTGCTGTAAGAGTCATCAGGGCTGAAGCTTGCTCACTTCGAGTGTAGCTGGTGGAGAACTTTGAGCAGTTTGCAATCTTTTGCTGAAATCACAAAGATTATAGGCATTTCAAATCTAAATACTGAGTACTGCTTCAAAATTAATCCAAAAACAAAATTAAAATAATAAATAGCAACATTTATTTCAAACTGCAACGTATTGATCCAGAATGGTATTACTCTAAATCCTGTTTGTAAAGAAACATTTCTGATTTATTTCATGAGATTAAAACACCTACTTTGTCTGCTGGGTTGCCAGTTTCACTGAAATAAAGAACTGCATAGTCATCGCATTTAATGAAGAATCTGTATGAGGAATTATGGGAAGGGATGAAGATTCCGCTGAGGCGGGACACAAAGCTTTGGTTGGAGCTATCAGAGAAGTAGGTCTCGTCAATGATAGTGGAGTTGTAATCGGCAGCCGAGCTGTCCAGGGTTAGAATCTCGTCAATGGTGCCGTAGTTTTTGGCGGTGCTGGTCCATGCTTCATACAAGAGACCTCTGTTACCTGTAAAATACCTATATCTTGTCAAAAAAATGATGTAATCATCCAGTACAATGGTATTTTAATGTAGAATATTCAAGAGTTTGATTTCATGGTTTTAAAGAAGTGCTATACCAAGCTCTTATAGAGCTGCTTTAGAAAACATCATGAGGACAAAATTATGAGCAAATATATATTGAAGTGGATTCAATGCGCAGGTAGGACTCCTTATTAGACAACAAAAATTATATATTAAAAGATTGAAATTGAGGCCCTGACCTGTGTAGAAAGGCTGGGAGGCAGGTTGTGGGGGCGTGTCACAGGTCATTTCTGTGTCCGACACCAACTTCAGGTTGGTACAGGGTTTGCCTCCGACCTCCACTCGCAACGGCTTCTCAGTGTTGTTGAAAAACTGTCCAGTCAGCTTAATCTTAGTGCCTCCACTGGTACTACCGAAGGAGGGTGTCACAGAGGAAATCACTACAATGGAACAACTTGTATACTAGTAGTAGCACAGTGACAAATCAAATCTACAACGATGGCTTCTATATTACAAACCAAAAGATTAATATCATCAGTCAGCAAGTGAAACTCACACTTACTGTGCATCTGCTAGATATATTTTAATCTGAAGTAGATGGTTGTTGTAAACACACTTTTTCTAATTGATTTAGGCTTGACCAAGTGGAGTCAACCTGACATACAAAGTGTTTGTGGTCTTTCTACATACCTGCATATGTCTGAAACATCTGAATGGCATTACTTCCACTGTATTTCAGAACATCATTCACAGGCAATGATCTAGAAAATACTTATATATCAGTTTCGTTCTTCAAGTTCAGAATAATTCATAATGATTATGCCAAAATGCCAATAAAATCCAGTAAATTTCTACATGTTCTAGAGGAGTGTGATACATACCTTCCATACTTCCCTTCCACAATAAAACTAATATTGGCACTAGCTGAAACAGAATGAAAGCTTGTTTATTCAATTATCAGTCTGGCAGAATTTCTCATCTTTAATGAGTTTATATACACACTAATACATAGACATCTGACACAGTTGTCTACTTCCTGACATAGTGATCAACTTACCGACCATATGGTCAACATACTGACACAGTAAACAACTACTGACAGAGTCGAATAACTGACATAGGGGTTTACTTATTGAAATACTAGTAGATACTGACTTACTGACAAAGCTGATGTCTTAATGATATAGTGGTTGACTTACAGACATAGTATTAGACTTACTGACATGGATGTTGACTTATTGACATAGAAATCAACTTACTGACATAGTAGTAAACTTAATGACATGTTGAATTACAGTTGTTGAATTATTGACATAGTGTTCAACTTACTGATATAGTAGTAGATTTACTGACATAGATGATGAATTACTGACATAGTTGTTGACTAATTGACATGGTGGTCAACTTATTGACATAGTCAACTTACTGACATATTTGTTGACTTTAAGACATAAAAGTCAACTTACTGACATAGGTTCCAGTGGTCTTGCATGTGAAGTATCCTTTGACACTTGTTTCACTATTCAGACCAATTCCATAGCTGAAACAAGAACAAATCTCAGGAATCACCAATTCTCAAAACTAGATTTTGTATGCTGTCAGTAAAATAGAATTCATGCTATCCAAATGTGAATTGCAAATTGTAATACATGTATATTAATAATACCTATAGAGATATAGTTAAAGCTCCCAAACGTTACTGAGATTTGTATAAGACTTATCAAACTCTGTATTGGTACAGGTACTTACAATTCATCACTCCCTGGTGCTTTCATTTCACACTGGTATCCCTGTGGGGCATACACCCTAAAAATGCACAACCCAAACAATCAAGTGACAAATGACACAAACACACATTTAATATGTTCATTTTGCGATTTAACTTCATAATAAGCATAATTTGTTTTATCCATCAAGTTTACAACAAGTAATAAAGTCTCAGGGAATGAAAATCACTTCGCTGTAAGCGTCAACTGATTATGAGTGTGTTCGCTATAACCGTATTTTACAGTACTTTGATTTGCCGTCAGTGAAATTGTGGAGCTAAAAATAACTAATGATGGTTTCAAGTCAACAGATTGATCAAATGTAACAATAGTTTGCCGTTCTTTTTATCGATGAATTGGATGGCGTTCTTACCTGAGCAGTTTCTCCTCTTTCCCGTTGTCACTCTCCGCAATGTTGCTGCCATATCTGGTAGTAATAATTCTACCTTTCACCGTCAGAAGTGTGCCTGGAGGAAAATTATGAATGTGTTTAATGTACAGCAGATACAGACACCTCACAGAAGAAATTTATAAACAAAAATTTTAATAGAACACTTCCAATAACTATTAAACCGTTTATCGTAAGAATATAAATACCTGGTGTCCCAGATCTCGGGTAGACGGATTCCACGGTGGGCGTTGCCCATGCGATAGTCTGTGGACAAATAAAACAATACAATACATTAATCAAAGTAATTGTCAATCCTCGGAGGATAACGTTAATTAACCAGAAAGACCGATACCCGAAACTCTGTTCGAAAAAGCCCGCATATTATATGTGGTATCTCGAACCCGATTTAATTTATCTCACCTCGAAGACGCATTTCGAGGAATCTGCAGCACAGACGCTGGTCACTATTTTCCCGTCAACCTTGACCTGAAATCCATATTTCCCTGCAGGTAAGGGTCTAGAAAATATCGCAAAGTATATTTAGAATAGTAAATAAAATTTATGCCATTTTGAAATGACAACATCGGAATTTTTTGATATCTGAAGTGTGAATTTGGTCCATTTTTTTTAACAATTACTAAAAAGCCCTTCTGTCCATGATACATACGGAGTGTAGAACTGAATCTGGTCTTCTGTGCAGCCATCTTTGTGAATCTCCGTCTTATATGATTGAGTTCCAGATATAATGGTTACCTCGTTTCCCAAGTTCTCATTTCCACTGCCCCAGTTAAACTGGTTTGCAGCGAATCCTGCCAAAAAAGATTGAACTTTGTTTGTAATAACATCTTTTTCTTTTCATTACAATTTTTTATCTTGAATTTTCAAAATTGGAAACACATTTTACTTTTAATTTTTAAAATGAAAAAGTTTATTTTTAGCTAAAAACAAAATGTTCATTACCGCTTCCATATATAGTTACTCTGGTTCCTCCATTTGTACTTCCGAAAAAGGGATCGATACGCGTCACCTCAGCTACAAAGAAAATCATGCAATGAAACTAAATATCATAAGCTGAAAGATAGAGTTGTGATTTTTTTTATGGGTTTTTTTTTTTGGGGGGGGGGGGGTAAGGGTTGTTTGGGGTTTCCTTTTTTCGGAGTTTTTTTTTTGTTTTGTTTTGTATCATATATTTTGTACCTTCATTTTTTTTTTAAATATATTTGAGCACGATTGTCCCTTTTTATATGATTTAATGAAAATGAATGAAACATTGAATTTTAACCCGCAAAAATCAATTAAAATCACGTAGACATACACGTGAAAAAACGCGCCTATTATATTTCTTTTTCTGCACCATATCCTTTCAAGGCTATTCTATTTTAAAATTGAAGAAATGTCGAGCTTCACGTAGTGTGGTGCATGCGCGCCTGTCCTGCTTCGAGTCCTCCAGACATTTCTATGCCGTGAGCAATGAACTCGATTTCTTCTCCATTTGATATAAATGTTACGTTTTAAAGACTCTTTTATGTAAGTCTACAAAGTGTAATTTGAGGATCATGTAAAGCTTTTAGAATAAACTTGACCCCTTTCCGACCCTATGTTAAGTTAATGAAAAGTCGACCGAAGAACGAGACATGTACACCGTTTCATTTTAATCAAACACTTTAATCGAAATCGTAATATTTGATTGTACGATTGAAACGAGGCACTTCGCCGACAGTACGCCACAATGTGGTCTCTAATATTCCTCCATTTAATTGATTATATTGTGCATAAAAAGAAAGGGAGCTCTCCACAAAATACTTTCAACAAGGCGATAACAGACATTTCGAGTAGATTCTTTATCTGCATAAAGCACCGATTTGTCCCCGATTAGATTTTGAGTGATGATTATAAGCTGTTGGAAATACGGCCTCGATTTTTTTTTTTAATTTTCTTACAATGTAATAGAAATTTATTGCGTTGTTAGATTGAAAATGAAGGAAGTATGTTAATAATTTGTACCGCATCTGTTTTGTTGATATTTTAAAAGGAAAGGTTGAAATACAGAACACATAGAATTCAGCCACAATAAAGGGGTAAAGTTAATTTAATTCAATAACTTTTATAAATCTACAATTCGGTGGCGACGTGCCTCTGTTTACATTTTAATTAACACAATGCTTTAATTTGGATCTGATATATTTATATTCCATTTTAAAGTTTGTTGGTAAAACTTTTAACCCAAACAGTCAATAGGTTCACTCGGTGTCGGTAAACATCCTTTAATTTCTTCATTCGAGAACTATTGCATTAGGGTACACAATAACGGTTCTACGTAAATTGTGACAATTGAGGATCTATTTGCCTTACTTTTCGCTGACATTTGACACTGATACAAATTAACTTAGAACAAACGAACCCACGTGCTGACTGCATGGGCGCGTCTTCGGAATGATTACATTTATATTTTGTTATCAAATTTGATAGAAGTTATACAAAAAGACGAACTTTATCAAAGTAAAGGTTAGGTTCACGTGCACATTTAACCTTTTGTATATTTGTTATGCAATAAGATAATTTCTTTGGACGTCCCCGTGTATCATTTTATAAATTAAGTTTATCTTATTGACACTGTCATGACAACAAGACCCAAATATTCTCGTTGAAAATGGCGGGGAGCTGTCATTAGGCCGTTAAAAAAATGGACCACATCAAATTCATTCCTAAATAGTAGGACTTATCTATTAAAGTAAGCAGTTGTTTAGGGTTTACGAGAAGTGATTCCATATCTTATATCTCTCGGTAAATAGAAATATTCTAGCATTGACAGCTTTCTTTTGAACATCTGATAATTTTTATTGAAAATCACGAGAAGAGACAACGTTTCTACAAGAGAAGCATTTAATATCAATAAATTAGTGTGTTGGTAGATTCCGGATCCCCTCTTGTTCCGTTCATTATCGATTCCCTCCCGTGTGTTAGGATATGGAACACGGGGTTATACAGCGCAGCGAACAAAGGAATTCTTATTATTCAACATGCACGATAATCTTTCTTTCAGCTCAATATTGAAAGGAGCTAACAAGGCCCCGGCTCTTTAGATTTGTCAAATCAATATCACTCGGCTCTTGAAATTTCTGATTGACACTTACAAATCTTTGATATGATATGTGACCTATGATCAGAATTGACTTGCATGCGCAAAATCATCATCATTTTTTTTTTACTTTTTCATACCCTATTAAATTATTATGCGTCAGACTGAACATAATGTTTATTCATAAAAAATGTAAACACCGTACTAGAAATGACATTTTGATGATCCAAATAAAAGATGGCAAATCAAAGTTGGTATCCCTTTCCTTTAGCTAAGTGCATGTACGTTGACAGCATCGATCATTATCTTCACCCGATTCTCTCCTCTTTTTCAAAGTCTCCTCGGGGCCTTTCAGGACTTTGATTGATGGGTCGCAACCCTTCACGATTACCTAATCAAGCCTCTTAATTTCATTGAATCAGCGCAGCGGAGCTTGTACAATGGTTAGCGTTTTTTGGGACACTTTGTAATTTGATATCGTTAGAAATAAATCAGAGCTCTTTGCTCCAATAAGCATTTTTTGTATCATTAAGAAGAAGGAATTAGACAGTTGACGAACCAATTGGTGACCTGTCAGTATAATATATATGTATCATAAGGAATTCATTATGTTAAGAGCATATCCACGTTTGCCTGAAATTAATATAAATGCTGTCCAAATAGAACTCATAGCAGTTAACGCACACGCATACATGCACTAAACTTCAGAAGCTATGTGCAATTGATGCTAAGTCTTTAATTAAAACAACATTGTATTTACTTCTAAAGGGATTTGGAAACAAGTTTTAAACCTTTGCGTTTCCGTTTTCTTAGAAATTCATTATCAATCGAAGTAGTATATTCCAAATTTAATGAAATATAGAATTATTTTATGCATTTGAAGATAATTAATTATATCAAGGTGAATACGCGCTTCTTCAAACATTGTCTCCAGCCACGGATACTTGGTTCGCTCTCGTGCTGACCGTGCGTTGTAACGGTGCGTAACATATTCGTGTACATGTATTTTCTATTTTGCTTTTTCTCTCTAAATATAAACATACATGATACCCATTTTACCCTTATGTTGATTCAATTCCACAGCATTTTTACACATTCAAAATCAGCAGAGACGCGACAGAATAATCAACGAGTAAAAGGACACACAAATAATGAAACGTCTTTTTGATAAATGACCCGCGGGAAACATTTTAGTAGTTAAAAATGAAATAATACCAGTCTAACTAAATATACAGTAGAAAATATGAATGAAAAGGCGATTGATCAAGAAATGACTTAGTTTCGGCATTTTTTGTTGAATCGAACAAAGAAGCGACGTGTTTGCGATCGGACAATGTATTTCATAAGGCGAAGTATGATAAGGGGCATAAAGTAATTGAATATATGAACACATTTGAAGTATGAGATTCACAAGTAGCTAAGAAATAAAAGATTAGTTTGTTATTCGTCAAATGTATGACAAATCAATATTTGTCCCGTGCTGAGCATTATCATAAGACTGGTAATTATCGGCAAAAACATTAAAAACAGGGTTTTTTTTTTTTAAATAAACATGCATTCTATTCTCATGGACCCCTGCAGTTATTCTGTGAACACAAAGAAGTATTAGAAAATGTGCAAATAAATCAAACGCTAAAAACGTTTAAAGGTTTAACTCAGCTGTTTTATTCTTAACATTGAAGTTTAACTTTTAAGGTACATATATTATTCTCAAGGTCGGGTTATAAATGTTTAATGCATATGGATAACCAGGTACAGATGGGTATTGTTGTCTCCCTGATGAATTATGGTAAAGATCCGCTAATATTTGGAAAGTAACTACATCGCATGTTTTATATAAAAAAAACTATACGACTGACCGACCGCTCTCTCTCTCTCTCTCTCTCTCTCTCTCTCTCTCTCTCTCTCTCTCTCTCTCTCATACTTATAGATTTACGATCCGTTTGGAATAGCCATGATATAATTCATTTAATGTTTTGAAAGTGAATGTAATGATTAAATAATTTCAAAATAGAATAAGCGGAAATCATCATTTTTTAAAGAATTGACAGTGACGTTATCCTATGACAAAGATTAAATGGAATTGAGTAGATTTCAAATTCTTTTATATGATTTTGCATATTCGAAAATAAAGAAAATACAAATAATTTAAAGGCTATTAAGAGATTATACAATGTAGATATTGTTTTGTATGCAAATTTATTAGATGTTGTGATTATTGTTAATTTTCATATTTTTAAAAGATTTTTTTCTTCTTCATTTTTTACTGTGGTACTACTAAGATCTTATAATTAGATCTACATCAAATCAAAAGTTTTCTATAATTCCAAATTAAAAAACTTTTTTCGCAATAAACACTTAAAGATTTTTATCCAAATTACACGAAATCACTTTTACTGTCCGACGCAGAAAATTGGATATTGGGAAATTTACATTTAAATTTAAAAAAATGTTCAGCACATTAATTTTTTGTTTAAGTTTTTAGTCGCTATCAAATGAGAAAGATAGCTAAAACGCTCGTCATTAACTTGCAATAAAATCTTTCAAACAATGAAACTGATGCGAGCATTATCGTAGTTAATGACCCGAAAGCGAAATTTCTCATAAAAATTAAAACTTTACCATGACTAAACATTTTTGCGTATTTTCAAATATCGATAATTCATCTGACAACTCATGTCCTTTTGCTAAATCTTGTCAGAAAACAAACAATCAAAAAACCACGAAAAAGGTTAATCAAAATTCAAAATTAGCGATAATATGACTCACAGCTTAGTACTGTCCCCGAGAGCAAGACGACAAGGGCCCCGAGGGTAGGGCCTGACCGGTGGCGCATTCTGTTCACTGTCAGATACCAGAGTGACCACCGAATAAAACGGAGTGAATTAATTATAAGATACCTCGAAGGAAATAAAAAAAAGACCCGTTCCTCACGCCTCGATCCGATTGGCTAAAAGTGATTGGCTTATCCAAACATGTGGCAGTTCGCATTTATTGAAAGTTTTTAATTTGATAATTTGCCGTAAAATATCGTTAAAAGTACTTGCGATTTAAATTTTAACCTGCATAAAGATTTTGTCTCGATTTTAAAACAAAACGTGATTTTTTGTGTACCTTTTGGTCAATTGCAAATATTTTTGCATTTCCGAGGAATTTTGATTTTGGTTTTAACCGTTTTTATCGTCAGGTTAACTCTCTCTCTCTCTCTCTCTCTCTCTCTCTCTCTCTCTCTCTCTCTCTCTCTCATGGATTCTAAAGAGGAATTGTTACTTAAGTGTTGATTAGGTAAATATACGTCACCGTTCTCCTAAAGCCCTCTTTTACTTTTCTAGGTCACAGCAAACAATACGTAAAAAAGCCAAAAATTAATATAATCTTTAGTAAAGCAACTCCTTCAACTTGGCGAATGTAAAGATTTACATAAGGAAACATTTTGATAAAAGTCTGTCAAACGATTTTTATGTTATTAAAACCATTTTTGCCCAGGTATCGCTTAAGTTGCTCTAGCCTTTCTAACCTAAACTTCAAACTTAGACCATTCTTGCTTTAACTGATCGGCGATGTTTCAAACCGTAGTTTGCTTATCATGTAGAGTGTTCTTGATAACTGTATATGTGATAAGTAATTATTGTCGCAAAAGAAATATGGATTGAGAAGATCCCAAGTTCTTTTTAAACTTGATTACTGGTATTCTGGTCTTGAATGAGTTACAATGGACAGACTGGTACTGATCCATGTCCCATACCACGGGGGTTTTAACTTACTAAATTTGTCCATAGTTGTTAACAAATTTACAGTACATTTAATTGTTTTAAGTTCAATGCATATAGACTATCGCAATATGTAAAAAGATAAAAAAAAAAAAAAAGAAAAGAAACATCTCCGAATTATATAGATATGCAAGCGTCGTCCGTGGAAGTTAAAAAATTGATAGTAAGAACAATATTTCTTTTACTAGACTCTCGATCTCTGTGCTTCTCAACGAAAGCCGGTGAAGGATAAATTACGCAATTTGTAATCCGGAGATAATAGTTTCTGCAAAATCTTTTAATATATTTCTGTTTTTTAAACCCTTTGGTTAAAACAATGTCATGGGCATTCTAGAATGTAGAATCCTTCAAACCGTGAAGAAGTTTTTCTGAAATCAATATACGGATTTTCTTCTCCATAAAGAACAGAGGTTAGATATTGATGCGTGTAGAGTTTGATTTTATCAAATTTAAAAAAAAGTTAGAAAATATATTTCACTGTTTTTATATACTGTCGTCCCTACTTCGATCTACGAAACAACATTGCCTTGATTACACACAAAGAGCAAAAGGAATGTATGTCATTTGGTAATTGGGTTTTTGGCTGCTAACTTTTCCTTACGTTATTTATAGGAATTACATTAAGTTATTGAAATTCATAGATATTTGGATGTTGGTTGGAACCTCTTAAAGAACAGAGGCAAATGAGTCAAATTAAAACACCCCGAATAGGTCATTCAAAACAGTACTTCGATTTATAATTCTTTAATATGTTTTGCAATTGGATTATGTTGTTTAGAACTGGCGTATGCATGTCAGAACCTCCAAATGGTGTCCTTTTTTTAGATCTTCTGTGCCTTTTCTTTTATAGAGTGACTCTGAGCTCCATATTTTTGTTATTGTTTAAATAAGGTCAAATGGAAAACAAACCGAATTTAATTAATAAAAACGTGAAGAGACGACCCTCTATACATTAAAATTATTATTTTGTATAGCATCAAGTCGGACATAACGTTTGAACAAAACACTTTTTTGTGACAGTGACAGTGGGTAGAGCACATGACATTCGGTAACTTTTTATACATTTGTTTAAATACGTCTTTTAAGGTAAAGGGTTCGATACCATCAAAAATTAAAAGCAGTTTCGTTTGTTTAAATATTCAAAACTAAATAGGGCTATATACATCTAGTTAAAAGTTGTGCTTATGCAAACTTGTTATATAAGACTATCAAATAGATTTAATTGGAGAAAATTAAATTTGAACTTAAAATTTTCGACTTAACCAAATGAGCATTTGCGCTTTCTCCCCCTCCAATCTTCTCTTAATTTTCGAAAACAAATTTCTTAGTACGGATATAAAAAAAGATAAATTGAGAGAGAGAGAGAGAGTAAATTAGATTTACCCTTTCATTTTCAAGATACAGTATGACCAACAGTCTTATACTTGAATTACCTTGAACCTGTTGCACAAAAGAACATTTAAATTTAACAAAACAAGTTCATGGGTCGTTTTATGCGTTATGACGTCAGCAGGAATCTCATAATCCCTAAGGATTCCAAATTAACGCCAATAGGATATGACACAATACAAACAGTGACCAGCAAAGACAGAGCAATAAACAGACCAGCCTAGGGTATTAAATTAGATTTTTCTATAAGTAGGAAAATATTTTTAAACAGAATGTTATCCTTCAATCCCTTAATAAAGAAAAGTGATTTAAAATTCTTATGAAAATTGGCTTAACCGTTGAGTCTTGATTTTTTTTTTGAATCGGTCACGTGGAGAGCCATTCGAGAATCGTTGAGGATGATTACTTAACAGTTTTACCAAAACCAGCAGTCGTGTCCGTACACTCGGTGGGCAAGCTGCGAATACCCAATTGCAATGCAATATTTAGTTTTTGGATTATTTCGCCCTTATTTAAACTTTTTTTAGTTTTGCTTGTTTTTGGCCTGGATAGTTTTTCAACATAGTTCCAGAAAACAGTAATCGTAAAGAACTCACATTTGCATTGATAAATAGTTAAAAACCTATCATTTACTCGAAGAGTAATGCAAGTGCGTTATCAATACCTTTCAAAGAATATATTGATGTATAATTCAAAATGCCCGCTGCTTAAGCCCGCGATCTTTAATTGGCTTTTACTGACAAGTATTTTACTATTTTAACATTATTTTGTAACAATTTATTATGCAATATTATATATTATATTAATGCCATAAACCCCTTTCAAGGACGTCCAGATTTTGGGTGCTTGAATCCTCCATATAAAATCTTAGATTTAAAAAGAGACTGCAAAGAGGTCATCTAGAAACCGCCACCCCAATCATACATGCAATGACCGTATCTAGTAAGCCTTAAATGATACAACAAGCCCACGTTATTAATCACAGGGGGAGAAAGTAAAGGTAATTTATTCCTTTTAATGGCTTTTATGAACATCTTAAATATTCAATAAGTAATTTGTCAGGTTCGGGGTTTTGGGCAAAAAGTAATAACATTGCGCATTGTCCGGAACGATCGTCTTTCATCTCGATTTCAAGTGGCCTCTACTTGGATCTAGCGTAGTAAATGCTGATACCCTTTTGGTGATAAACACTTTTATCCCTTTCTAGCGAGAGCTTAGTAAGTGGATGGACATGAAATGGTTACGCATACTCTTCATACAGTACATATATCACTGACTGGTTCTCAACACAGCACATTGTAAACTCAAAGTTTAAGTTCAGGAAAATTTAGAACTCAGTTCATAGTCTTTAATAAAGTAGACATAAATTAGCATCCAATTCTGCATGTTACCAAATTAAAGCGTTTAGTCAAATATGTAATTGTGATACACAATTAGTTATCAGTTCTATCTGTCGCAATCCCTATTGGTATGCTAATCAGTACAGGTTTTCGAACTGATTTTAACTAGCTAACAGTCGTTACTCTGAAACTTTAATCCATTTATTTGGTGTGAATTTATGTTGAAAAATCATTTTAAACAAAGGGGTACTTATTTTGACAATCTTTTATAAGTGACATTGTTAAAGCGGCGATTTCTTCAACTGTAAGAGCGATAGTTTCTGATTGCACAAAGACTGGTTTTGCAAAAGTTTTGTTTATTCCTATCTTAAATATGTCTTCCGTATTCTGCGTTTTAGTATTTCATTCAATGGTTTGGTTTAACTATTGCACAAACATACAGAATTTATAAACAAAGCAGAGATCCGAAGAATAAAAAGATTATGCGTGTGGTGCAAAATGATGATGCATGGTGTCTTTTAAAAAGTACGATTTTTCTCAGACTCCAATGAAAGTGAAAAGGTTATAATTTGTGAATGGCTTACCGGAATCAGTGACTGTCAAACCATTGTACAAAAGGAGTAGAGTCAGAAGTCGCCAAGTATCCTCCATTTAATTTGACTGTCAAACTAGAATGGGAGCCAGGGGTTAACCGAGCCGCTTTTAAATGACCCATCGCGAACCTTCATTGGGCACAGCTGATCGAATTAAGGAAACAATGCGGATTATTACAGGTCATTGGTATTGTATCAGCAGGTATATTACAAAATCAGATATATTCCTACTTATGTCAATTCGTCGAAGAGGTGGGGGAATAAAATATATCTCGGGAGAATAGAAAAAAAATTACACGAGTTTTAACATTCCATGGTTCAATTACACTCATTAAAATTTCATGTATGAAGAAACCAAAACCAAATGAATCAATAGAAGATTACTAGTAATATAAAATTATTTAGGGTTTTAAGTACGTGAGTACTGTGAATTTAAATTTGCGGGATGTGGTCAATATTTAATTAAAACAAAGCATTTTAGCCGTTTGTTAAATGATCTCTCTCTCTTTCCTGAAGTTTCAATAATTCAATGATTTTTGGGGTTTTTTTAAAGACGACATTTTAAGGAATAATAATTAAACTAGGCATTTTGCCACTTTTTAAAAGTCAGACATACGTCATGTGAAAATTAATTAAAATTTCAAACATTGTTCTTTAAGGAGAGATCTATATTTGTTAAATACGCTGATATAGATTCGGTCTCATTAAGTAATTGAAATGTTGACAAAGTGTACATTTTGTACGGAAATCAATCGATTTGTGTATATAAATAGTGTACATTTCCTATATTCTATTTGTTTTGTTTTTTTTCACCTTAAAACGTTTGGAATGCCGCAACCCATGTCACTATATATTGCTCCTGTCTTATGAAACTGGAGCTGTTTCTGTTCGCATCAGATCCTCAGGCCTCTATCATCTTTCTTTAAAAAATGCTGTCGTCAAAACAATCCCTATCAATAAACAACTACCCGATTGTTTTTTGCTGAATTTGATAGACTGACAAGTCATGGTTTGTATCTCAGTTTGCTCCAAGTCACGCCACATCAAGTTAATTTCTAGATTAAAATTTAAAAAAAAAAGAAGTTTTAAAAATAAAACAAACTGTTTATTGATTTTTTGGTAATTATAAAATCTAATAAATCGAGAGAAAAATAAATGTACGCATGAATTATTATCATCAATACCTTTTAATTTGACAACCTAATAAAAGAACAGCGGATACTCCTGGTGCACAGGATTTGGTGGTCTGTTTTACCCATCACCCAGGACTCACTTCATTACCTTAATCTCTCTTGGTTGCCACTAAACCGTCTATGCTACATCGCCAGCGAGTTGGATGCAGTGAACAAGAGGCCCATGGACCTAAACGGCCACCTGTTTTGATATAAGGGAAATATCTAAATGAAGCAATTCAATATCTTGCACTATATTTTCTAGTTACTGATAAAAATGTATGGTGCTAAGGTTGGCAGACCTGAGCGGTATTCTGAACATTGTACAGATTTGTGGACAATGTGGGAAGAGATGACAATGATATCATTGGGATCGAGATACTAAGATTGGCCAATAATATGTAAAAGTGGTAGATAATATAATAAATAATAAAGAGAACACATTCTCAGAGTACATGTATTTTTATTATACTTTCATGTTAAATACTGAAATCTGGTTGGTTAAGACGCACATGATAATCCGTTCTATTACCCTCAGCGTTAGCAACACGCTTGGCAACGGGTAACACAACAAATTGTTACATGCGCGAAAATTATGCGCGTACGGTTCGCCATAGAATTCACGCCACTTCTATATAAAATCACGTCGGTTGACAATGGTTTTCTTGGGGTGTCAATTTCAACTCTTACCCCCCTAAACAGGCACTATTTATATAATAACAATCCTTTCAATTGCTACGAAATTTAGGCCATTTGTTTTTTGGAATGTTTTTCGAGTCCAGTGAACACAGAAGAATTGCAGCTACTGATATATGGTAATGTCTAAAAATTATTAAAGTGAGGAAACGACAGACACCCAAGACGCATCGAAGAAGTTTTTTACAATGTCGCTTGATTTTGGTTTTTAAAAAAAAATTAAACTAAATTGTTCATACTTAAATGTTAGAACAATGATCTTATAATCAACCAATACGTCTGAGATAAATCTTGCCTAAGTTTCAATATTTGAGATTTTATATAATTGGTTTTATCCCGATGGTCGAATCGTCATCTTTGATCAAATTTGTTAAAATGACAGTTTTAGTTCATAAGAGAATCGGGTGAAATTCATTTCATTGTTTTTCCACACCAGAACATTATGTTGGATAGACTTCTATACAATACTCTCCAAAGGGGAGACCACTCTGAGCGTTTATTTGCGTCATCTGTTCATACATTCACAATGGAAATCACTGGTGATACCTCTGATCGTTTATCGTTTTTTATAATTTTTTCCCCTTGTTATCCGGATGTAAAAAATCCTGGTACTTAGCTGCCTTTTGAATCTACAATAATTTACGATCACAAAGATCGACGACTTTATAGTTAACTACAATATAGAAGACTAAAAACAGATTGGGCCGAGAAAAAAAATAGACAAACGAATAACTAGTTGACTATATGCATTGGTGTAACGGAATTCATATTTTTACCCACTTAGAAAACGAATATTTTAAAATCGATTGTTGTACAAAAATAAGATTTTATCGTTGAAATGAAACAATCACTTCGAATGCCTAAAAATATCCACAGTAATTGACCGATATTTGAATGGCACAGGTGTCCACCTATATAAATGTTTCAAATAAGGGTTTAAAATGTCGTATTTATATAAAAACTTGTGACACGCATATGATAGTTATTGAATTCGACAAGAAAAATCTTACTTTTTCCACATGATAGGTCACATGATCACACCTGCACAATGTGACCACATCTGAACAGATAAATGTATTCATTAATTTGATAAAAAATAATAGGAAACAACTGTATATCACTGCTTTTGTTCAAATTCAAAACGTATTTATTCTAAAAGCATTTAAGAAATAATTTACTCAGGTGAATATGTTCACAATTTTGTTTACTTGATATGAAACTGTTTATGCATTGCATTATTTATCTTAATTAAAATGAACACAGTATTTGTCATTACACTGTATATGTATCTTGTATTAAAAGAAATGTTTAATAATATATACCTTGACTATAGGAGAGAGCATATACGTATATGGGCATATTACCTGCTGTTCAACCCAATTCAGTGTATTTATATACTAGTATGTACTTCGAAAAATTTCTTAAATCAAAAAATTTAAATAAAAAAACCATGATGAATATATTTATACATGAACTTGTTTATTGCATTGATACATGCCAAAAATATATTCAAATTATGAATAACAACAGCCTAAAAAGGTAAACATTCGTCAGAAGATATATTTGTGATCAAATTATATGCACAACTCAAAATACATGCTCAACTTCAAAATGTATGTCACGGGGACTAGCGGACGGGAAAAGTAATCGCTTATTGTCCAACAGAAGATTACATGCGAAGGTTAACTCGGCCAACGCCGGTAAAGAACAAAGGTTGTGACGTCGAGGATTTGGCTTAGTATTTCCGTTTGCTAATTATAACGCACTTGTTATTAAACTTGGTTTAAAAGAGGATATTAATTAAAATCTTTTTTTAAAGAAAGCATTCCTTCATCTTTGTTCGACACTATGATTGAAATTCGAGGCTAAAGTATCGTTTTGTCGCAATCACGCCATTGATATGGTCTGTATATAGCATGTAATGATTCGTAAGAGAACGGTCATTGGGTTTTATTAAAATCATTAGAAATAGAAATCAATTTAAAAGGAATAATGGAGCACAAATGTATATTCTTTGATCGTACCAAAACGGATAATGATGATGCCAAAAAAAAAGTCTCGGATAAAACGGATCTGATGAGTCAACAAAGTTGAATTAGCTCTGTGATTCAGGGCTATTAGAAAATTATCTGCGAGTATTGGCGATTATTATACTTAGCAATCAATGAGATTCTCTTTATAAATAAGCAATGCATTCAAATTTTACTTTAAAATGATTTAAAGACCTAAGTGTTAGTTGTCTCGGATTGATGGTCGATTGGTACGGAAAATGAGTGCACAAGAACTGAGAGCAATTAAATAGTGAAGTCAAAACTTTCTGTTATCAAGAGAATTCTGAAGAGTGCTAATAACATATAAAATACCAGTAAGTCTACACTTAAATTTTATTAAATGACGGCAAAAATTGGCTACAGTGGTTCTAATTCATTTTGCAATATAACATACATGTATACAACAATGGGACTGCCGAACAACGTACTGGCTCGCACCAAACTACAACATTTTCAGGTAAGTAACTTGCTGGGTAAAATAAACCCCAATCATGCCACCAAGACAATGACACGATAAACTTCATATTTACCTGATGACCATTAAATCATTATATAACTTTGTATTTAATAGTTTTTTTTAAAGAATTGGGAGTATCATATAAATGTTATCACCGTCTTCCAAGGAAGGCGGTATAAAGAGTTGAAATAATTTACAGTCTCCGCGCGGGTTGTGCACTTCCTCTCTTTTGTGATTGGTGGAAAATACACGAGGTGAAAATTTACATTTATTGCATTGGTTAAAATACTGTTCGGCGCAAAAGAGATCATTTTCTGATGATTTGTTTTTTACATACGACTTAACAATTTTTGTAGATTTCAAATCTTAGAAAGTGAGAAAACGTAAAAAAGAAATGGCTATGAATGAAATTCAGGCTTTATATTTTCAGTACAACTAGTTGAAAGCAATATTCTATAATATCTTTTGAAACAATTTGTTCTTTTCTATTTGTTTTGTTTAAGCAAAATTTGATCAGGTATGGCTAATATGCAGATTAGATGCGGTAAAACTAATATCAGTAAAACAAATGCTGAATGCAGTGGTACTAACTTTGATTTTATTAGTTAGTACGACCCTTCCTAAGATTTCTTTTTACCTACTGTACTTGAACGCATTTCTCAATTTTAGACATTTACGCTTAAAAGGCAAACATAAGTTCCACACGCCATGGTATGTAAAGGAAGACGACGTCTAAATACAACAAGAATTTAATTTTCTCTGTAAACTTATTGCTGTTTAGAGTTTGCTCTAAAGACGGTAAGCTTTTTAAAAAAGCTAAACTTGTAACTTTTCATATCTTCATCAACTTTACCAACACTGCTAAGAATATTACAATGATAGATTTTGGGAGAGTTAATTATATTCATACTAAAAACATTTTAGGATTGTACATTTAACTTGCTTTGATAATGTGCTTTTGATTAGATATGTGCAATTATTTTGATGTGAGATAATACCTTAATCACCACGCTCTCTTCAGTGAGACAGTTTGATAAGACTAGGAATAATCCACCCTCCCCCCTTAATAAAAAAATAAAACTTAATTCAGTGCAATTTAAGGTTTGTAACAGATTCCTAACAGCCACAGGTTTCGTGTAATTGTAATTTTGTTTACGAAGTGTGTCAATATGATCAGCTACAAGAGGGGTGATATCCTCATTACAAGGCATGCCTCTCTGGTGTTCTGCACATGCATTATTCGTGCCAGTATTTTAAACATGGTTTTTAATTTATCTATAACTAAATTACTTGTATGTAGTCTATAGTAATGACATAGACAACTCGGGCCCTGGTTCTATTTTGAAATTTTAACATTATTTCTTATCAGACCTTTGCCGTTTACAATTTTTTGTGTAGAAACTGTCATGCTTTGGTTGATTGATTCATTAAGTTATTCGTATATCTATTTATTGATCTATATAGATATATTCATTTATTTTTATGGTTATTTAAACAATAAGATGCTTTCTTTGGTGATTCATGCGGAGTATGAAGGTAGGCGACAACCGCGTGAGCAGGTTATGTAAAATTTTCTGCAATGATCGCTACCTTCATAACCCGCATGAGTCACCAAATAAAAGCATTTTATTGTTTATATTTACATCTTCCTTTTAACAAATTAATAAATTGTTGTAAAAAGTATGTTCAATCAATCAATTAACTAAATTACTGTTAATGTACATCAGTACGTTAGCTAAATGAAACAGCCAAATCGTCCCGTGTAGGAATTTGAGTCTGACATCAGTCATGATTATTTCGTTCAGTCCGTGATTTTCTTTGGTCGCTGTAGATTTCGAGTAATCGATAAACGTGGCGTGTATATTTCAGTCCTGTCTGTTTCTATACAGCTATGAATTTACTGTAAGTTTACTCTGTAGATGTAAATCACACCATAGTTATAAGTTTGAGCGGGCTCGAACCTTAAGCGTCAATTAATGTCGTTGATTCCATAAGACGAGTATTGATATTGCGATGTAAATGAAATTGTTCAATCATTTTTTAAAGATTATTTCTGTACATCAAGCTATATGTGTCTATATTTGTATAATAAGTGAAGACCTTGTATTATAAGTGAAGACTGTTATAACCCTCACTAGAAATATAAGCTACTTGTGAGTATACATAAAATCAAATACTGATTGTTATTTACAATATGCAGTAAGTATTGATTTTCAAACTCGTATCAAATTATAAATGAACTATCCGTGCATACGTTAGTTAAATAAAGGCATGTTCCTGTTGTGACTCTCTGTAAATCTGCGTAATATATTCTGAATTTAATTAATCTTTTATGAGGTTTTAACTGCTTTAAAGATAAAAATCAAATTTACAAGGATTAAATCGTAAAATATCACATTAAATTCTAATTTCAATACCAAAATAATAGTTAATCTTTGATGATGCAATCAGTATCAGGAAAAATAAATTTCTGGGAAAACATCCTGTTTACTTCAAACAAGTTGTTGGTTGTAATAAAACTCAAGAATGATATAAAGATTTGGAATTCCGATTAGTGTGGAAATATATATATCTGCACAGACTGTAGGATTGGGGATGGGGTTGATTCTCAAGGTTAATATTTACCACATATATATATACTAAAAAGTACTCTTTGAACCTCAGAGCAAACAGTAAGATTTATTTTTTTTTGGGGGGGGGGGGTTCAATAAGTTGAATAATTTTTCGTTGATATTTGAAACATGGCAGCAAATAATACATGTCCGTACCTTATCTCAGGTACCCGCGACCCGGTGGAGTTTCTTGCTGACCATTGATTTATGGGAGAGGTTAATTCCGACCGCCTGCACCCATCTATTCTTACACCGAATATTAAACTTTGAACTAAAACAGCAGGTTTTCTATAGAAAGGTTTATCATCTGACCTTCTGTCGTACGTACCTGAGCTTTGTTTTATGAATTGTCACACTTTTTGTTTGTGTATATACTTTGGAAAGCCTAAACAAACCGAACAAGATCTACAATGTATGGTTTAAGGTTGTTTATATAAACCAGTCGCTCTGTTTGGAATAGTTCCTCATTACTTTTATTCACATTTAAACCACAAACAAAATAAAAGCCCTGATGTCGTATGTCCAAAAACTAAGCATGAGTTTTTCTGTACATTTGTTTTTAAAATTTGATTTTATACAGGTTTCTTTAAATAATTGGATCAAATAATAAGGTCAGCTGAACTCTTAGAACGATAAGTCTTACTTGCTTCTACCAGTAATGGTCGGTTTTCTTTAGAAATGAATATCAAAGTATTGATACCCGGGGTCATTTGATGTGCAGTTGAAAACGTCTTCATGAAAGGGCAGGTACACCAGACTAAATGGACACTTTAAGTCATCACTTATGAATTACTTTGAGTTTAAATGCGTACTAATATATAGAACCATTTTAACAAGAGCTTGGACTTTGGGTAGTTGTGTCAAACAGAAATGTGACGTAGGCATGTCTATTTCACTGCTGGCCACTAAGCCATGGCTTTTTAAATCAACAAGATTTGTCTGGCTTTTCAGCTAAGACTACGCAGTCGGTGCATATTTTGCCCGAAGTCGCGTCATTTTCAAAATTGTTTTGACGCACGAATTAGATAGTTACGGCCCTACTGAAAGTCCAAGATCTTGTTAAAATGGTTCTATTTATTCTCACATCGTAAATACAACAAATCGTGTGACTGTGAGGGTCAAAATTATCATAACAAAATATCAGGGACATACATGTATATACTGTAACTATACTTATAGTATATATATACGTTCCTGAATACATACACTCAACTTGATAACAGGATCTATAATAATAATTACCATCTGATGTTTAAATATATCAGATGCAAACTTTCTCTGACCAACTGACATGCAATACATTCTACTTTATCTGCATCTTTGTGCAAAGCACGATTTAAACTGTTTTTCTGTCAACATCCGGTAAACCGCGCACCGTAGCATATCTGGCTGTTGCTAACGCAGTGAGCCCGATTATTGTTACTTATGTGTTAATAGTGTAATCTCACTCCTTAAGATAGTTTTTGCAGATATATTTTGAAAAAGGTTATAAACATTAAGACGTGTTTCGAAAATCAAAGTACTGCATCTGTTATATTTCTGACTATTTCTCAAAGTGTAAGATTAAGTGGCGGTAAAGAGGGTCTACATCCGGTTGAACAGGATCCCAGAAGCTAGCTATTGCACTACAAGCAAACTTCCGGCTAAAAGTGGTAAGAAAAGAGGGTAAAAAAGAAAGGGGGATTATGGGAAAAGGGATTTGAAAACACTTGTTACAAACACACCAACCAAAACTAATATGTTTTACGGTGCTACCGTTCTGGCGAGCGCAGCAAGAATTATACACATACCTTGCATCATTGTCAACTTATATAGTTTTATTTAGGTATCAACGAACGTCAAAGAATTTTTGAGAGAGTATATTGCTCTACAATAAGTATGCCAAAGGTACTAATTTTAATAGTTATGATACATACAGCGCAACCCACTTCCCAGAGAGAGAGAGAGAGAGAGAGAGAGAGAGAGAGAGAGAGAGAGAGACCGGTACCTGTTTGTAGGTGTGTAATTTCCCACTTTTAAATTTAATGGTCTGACTATATCCCATATCTACATAATTTTTTTAACTGTTTATTTTTTTTATTTTATTCCTTTTTGATTTATTTCAAAATGTCCTATTGTTTATTTCCTCCCTACTCATTCATGCACAATTAGCTTAAAAATGGATCGATATGACAGTAAAGTATGGCTGTTGCTAATATATATACATAAAATCTCTATATTAAAAAAAATTAAAAACAAATCATACGTCAATGAGGCAGGTATCGCAGTCTGTACTGAAATAGCTAGTACACGCATTACAGATGTTTGATCCACCTCTAAATTTATCGCGGGAAATATAGCGCGAGTGCACTGTGACGTCATCCATGACTTTGTTCGTCTTTGTTTACGTTTCTCGACTCATTACGGAGGTATGGAAGCATGTAACAAATCTTTTGAGTCTCGCCAAAGCATATGCGGTACTCAAAACGTGTCTTCAAACTTTAAGTCACTGTAAATTACGAGTTAAAAGTCGGCCATTTTTGGCATAGCACCACGGGTGAAAACATTAGAGAGCATTATGGGACGTAGACAAAAAATTTTGTTTGATGAACTGTAGGTTTAGCTCGTTCTTTTTCCCGCGCACACTGGTTCTTAGAGCTCGCTTCGCTCGCCGGCGCTGCGCGCCGGCGAGCTGCGCTCGCTATTACGTTTCCTTCTAGCGAAGACATTGCTATTCTTTCGCTAATTTTGTGTTTTTATTAATATGAAATAAATACTAGTACAGATGTACGCACGGTGATATCAAATTGCACTTAGTCTGCACTAGAAATTATCGCTTAATTGCTTACTAGTTGAAACTATTGAACAGTGTAAGACTGGTCTTGCAGATTTCTGTGTCACGGGGACAGTACGGGGTAAACAAGGGCCTGGGTTCTAGAGTGGGCGATTTTACTCGGGGTGATGACGGCGAGACACTAGCGTTACCCAACAACCAGGGAGATCCACGGGACCACCGATTAACACCCAAAGATCCAGCAAGGTACACTGTAAGGGACTAAATATTCAATACACATCGATAAGGGCGCGCGAGAGATTATCTACCTTCTTTGATCTTGTCACTAAAGTTCCCATAACTTCTTTCTCCTGTTTGTAGACAGATGGCGGGAGAGCGCCGTGTTCGGAATTATATAACAACGGACGCCTTAATCTACACGAGGGCAATAAAAGCCTATTATAACGTTAGATGTAAAAATAATCAAAATAAATCAATATCCAAAATACCGATAGGTTACAAATTTTAATGTGACTTTATATGTATAGAATGGTTTGTGATTTTTTAACTCCCCACCCGAGAAAATATACCAAATAATGAAAACTTATCAATTTATGAACAAGTTCAAGATAATGAAAAGGTAAGGATAAAATAAAACACCGGAAATTCAATTCTATGTTTTTCCCCCAATTAATATCATAATATATATATAAATACAAATATACAAAGTCAGGATTACGCATAATTTAAAAATAACGATTTAGGTAGATGCAACAGAACTTTATTAAGATGAATTCAAAGATAATATTGACATTTTCTTTCGACAAATCGTGAATTCAAGAACTAGTTCCTCAATTGTACTATGTATTGGTAATAGTTTTAACAAACACCGAGAATTTCTGATTAGATAATTCCCTATTAGCAGAAAAGTGTCAAAAGACTAGCTCCCAATCAAGCATATGTCAACCTCTTATACCTTTTGATTAAAAATAAATAAGTATCTTCATCGGGTATAGCATGCATAACAAGTAGTATCTATGAAGCATGTTAAGGCTATTATGGATTTTTATGCGTTAGAAGTTTATAAAATGAGAAAGAAATCTAAAAGATTAAAGTAAAGAAGTAAAAACCGAGTTCCCCTGCCACATTAAAGCAAATTACGGCGGAATAATTATCTAAAAGCGGCAAAAAGGTCCTCAATGAAAAATTGAATAAGACATCTCGCTACGATTGAATGCATTTGTTTCAGAACGCCAATAACGCCCTCAATCAAATGTTGAGAACGTCTCTCTACCCAAGAGTGACAAAAAGGTCCCTTTATAAATATTGTCAACGTCATACTACCTTAGATCATTATTGGACGCAAAAAGTGCTGACGCAATCATCTCTGCCACACTCGCTAGATGGGAATGATATGGCACTTCTTCGTACTAGGCAAATATTTTTTTTTTCAAGGAACTCTTAACTCCTGATTTCGGATATTTGGCAGCGATGAATATTGATAAAACTGTCGTTAAAAACGACATTTGTCTGAAATGTTTTATAAATCTGAGCATTAGAAGATTGAGATCATTATAATTAAAATTCATGACAATTTGGAGAAAGGTTATGTCAGTGAATAATAAACCTAAACGATATGCACTCAAATTCTGCAGATTGTAGTTTATGACAACATCATTTTCATTAGTAATGGTTCGTAAATCATATCGTCTGCGATGAAGCAAGCAATGACTCTATGACGTAACAACCTGGCCCGATTCCTTCTTGTTCAACGCCACAGTCTAGAACCATCACTCGAATCTCACAAAGAAAACAGTCAATCTTTATGAACATATAAACAAGTGTGGAGACCGTTCCGAGACCTATTTGCATTAAAAAACCCGTACACTTAATTAAGTTTGCAATTTTTAACAATGTGTGCAGAGTTGAAATTAAATCTGATAGATTAAATTTACACCTTCTTATAAATGAAAACATTTAAATCAAACAATATTTTCTCCCTAACTTCCATGCTTCATTGTTCCATAATATAATATGAATGTCTTCGAAATCGCTTGATTATACTGGAAAACCTCGAAAACTGTTTCGGAAAGAAGAATTGTCCCATTTATAGGTTGAGAAGTAGAAATTTAAAAATCCCATCCCTTCCAAACAATAACTTTCTTGTTGAAGGCCATACTCGAAAATTAAAACAAGTTTTCTAATTTAGAAATAAAAAACTTTCTTGATTTTGGGGTAGGTGAAACGTTTGATAGTGTTTGTGTATTTCTAACGTAAAATTATTTGTCTGTAAAAGTTCATTATGTGTCGCTGTCGTCAACATGGTTATCGTCTCTGTTAAAACCAGGAAAGGATTAGCTAACTCTGGGATAATTGTACATCATTCGTTATTAGAATGCATCATTAATTTATCTTAATGGTGTCCTTGACACACTTTAAAAAAGAATCAATAGATTTGATAACGATGAGCAAATAAAAAAGTCGTGTACCACGTGACTATAGATGGCGGAAGACTCGAGGAAAAGTTACACAAATAAATGTCATGGGTCAGTGTTTGCTGGAGAGAAAATTCATCAAATAATGCTTTCGCCGAGATGTCAGAATTTTGTTTAATTATTGATTCTAATTTTTATGTGAAAAAAATTCTTCAAACAAGTCGCGAAAAATCAACAATGTCATTAGGAGACAAGAGAGGAAATTCAATTTACAAACAAACAAACGTTTAGTTGCTGAGGCCAACAAAACGACGGATCAGTGGAAATCCAAGTCTGAGCTTCTGCCCATGTTCTTCAAAAGAATAGCACTTTTAATTACGGTCAATTTCATTTTTTTAAAGTAGGTTACAAATGAAATACAAATATATAGATTCTTGCTGTCCAAACACGCTTGCTGTTACAAAACAACTATGTCTGACTACTGGCTTTTCATAAAGTTAAACAATTGGTTTCTTTTGTATCCTTAAAACATGTGAGCAAAATACAGAAGGTGTTTAACATCTGCAAAAGATTGTGTAAATATAGAGTACTGCTTTGGGCAAAGTTTGATCAAATTTCGACCTCTGCGGCAGGGGTAGATTGAGAAATGGATTTGAATTTTGCTTCTTTTAAATCGAAAATTGAGATGCTTAATCACGAAAATATGTTTTATATCCAATATCTGCATTTAAATACAAAGCGCATACTAAATTACAAATCCGGTAAACAAGGGCACCAGTCACGTTGATTGCTTCCCTTTGTTTATCATTCGACCTGCAGTCCTGTTCTCTCTCCATTTTATCACCTGTTCACACATTGTGATGCTTTATATCAACTGTAAGTTGATAGGAACGCCATTTAATGTCCGCCATAATGTTCTGGGTTTTTATCTACTGCATAATTTTGTTTGAAGAT
This sequence comes from Magallana hongkongensis, assembly GCA_015776775.1. Classification (NCBI taxonomy): domain Eukaryota; kingdom Metazoa; phylum Mollusca; class Bivalvia; order Ostreida; family Ostreidae; genus Magallana; species Magallana hongkongensis. Next base: position 1,318,623 of record CM027474.1, on the reverse strand, counting down.
TGCACTCTTTAAGCCCCTAGGCTGTTCGTTCCAACGCTCAACAAAAAATAAAACAAGATTTATAGGATTTAAAAACACGTGCATATTTAGCAGATTCATCGGTATTTCATAAAGGACGATCGAATGAATGATATAATCAGCAATAGAAAAGTTCATGAATATGATTTACTCAATCTTTCAATTAGATGAGCAGAATATGCTCAAACGTAAACAGTCACATAGGTTTCTATTAATATTACATATTACTTATAATCTCCAATTAAAACACCTTTTATCATCAAAGAATTTATAACTCACCTATATCATCAATTTAATAACACAATTTTATCATCAATCTAATAACATACCTTTATTATCATCAAACTTATATCGTTATCATCAAACTTATAACATTTATTATCAAACTTATAACAAACCTTTATCATCAAACTTATAAACAATCTTCACATCAAACTAATAATACAACCTTATCATCAAACTTATAACAAACCTTTACATCAAACTTATAACGCACTTTTATAAACAAACTTGTACTGTGTTTTGAGTGAATGGTGTGTAGTAATAGTGAACCATTATTCTTAAAAATTATGTCCCGTTATAAAAGTTGCATCCCATCTTAATGATGCACCTACAAGTTGTAAATCCTCATCAGGATATTTAGATCCAGTCTAACGTCGACAGTATACGTCCATTATAACTTCCTAAATAATAAGTGATCAGATCAGGAATCTTTAAATCATTTTAATGATTATAACTCATCATCTGAGCTGAAAGTTCAATAGAGCTCCTCTAGTCACATTTTGTCTGTCGTCTGTATGCCTGTAACCTTTTCACGACGTCTTTCCATTACATTGGACAAGTTTTACCAAAGACGATGGGGAATAAGATAGCGCAAATGCTCATTTGGTTTAGTCGTAATATAGAATTTCAAATTTAATTTTCTCCAGTTAAATATATCTGATAACGTTATAATACAAGTTTACAAAAGGACAATTTCTTACTATATTCGTTTTAAATAATATTTATTTAAAAATTATTTTTTACAATACAAGAATCCTGAAATAATGATAATTCTAATTCCCACCCACACTGAGTTCAGACTTAGGTTAAAAAGTTAGAATGTGATGCTAAAACTAGCTTCGTAACAATTGTTCAGGTGAGCAATGTGGCCCATGGGTGTCTTGTTTAAATGTGTTCTCATTAATGACTTGAATGATAAATTACGTAAGACGTAATCTTATTTGTGCATAGAAAATCGAAGTGGAAATGTTTCACGGGAAGATTGACCTTCACCGATCATATATGATAGGTAAAAAAATAAGAAATGAACTTCAATAACTTTATCTTTTGTGATCTAGCTTATTATTTGTTTTGAGTAAAGACAAATCAATTACATAACCACCGAACTCTTGAACGTGAAATTAAAGAATGCTATATAATTAGTATGTACGGTGGAAAAGGTCGCAAATGAAGCGACAAACGGCTGTTCTTAATAGCCATTTCACAAAGTCTATACTTGAGTCGATCAGTTAGAATATAAATATTTGCTTTTTGAAAAGAAGCCTTACATATACGTGTTTTCAGAAACAAAGAGAGTTGTAAGATCTCGTGTACTCTTTGGTAGAGTCGGTCTTGGGTAGAGTCGGTAGAGTTAATATATGGGACTACTACATATCCCGGGGTTCTCTTTATATTTCGGTCTTTCAACTTTAGAATACTTTTAAAATCAACACAGCAATATTCTATATCTTAAGTATTACCCAATCTTTAAAGAAATATTTTCAACATCGATGCTCTCTCTCTCTCTCTCTCTCTCTCTCTCTCTCTCTCTCTCTCTCTCTCTCTCTCTCTCTTTTCATGACAAAAATTTAGCCACGTGTCCTTTCTGATATATTTCATTTTATCAAATCAAATATACAACATGACAAAGTAGTGATTTGATAAAATGAAATATATCAGAAAGGACTCACGGAAAACCCGTTATTCAAAGGATTACGTGCCACAATATATAAGTTTATAACATACGTATACATATATAAATAGCAGATGAAAAGGCTTGTAAACAGAACAACAATTAAATCGAAGAATAGCATATAAACTATTAAAAAAATCATTTGCGTAAACACATTGGTAAAGTGGTACAATATCATATATGTATATACCTTCCTCGAATTCTATTTTTTTTTGTACGATGTACATGCAATTTTCTAATTATTAAAACGTTTTTAGTACAATATATAAATTTTGCTGTCAGTTATTGCAGGCTTTCTAAATTTTCGGCCTGCAAAATTAAATATAAATCTAAACGATTTTGATTAATCAACTTTGTTAGTCTATCAGAAATTGTTCTTAAAAAAGTTTTGAACATGAAAAAATACATTTGTTAAAATAGAACTGCAAATTTGACAGATAGCGTTTAATCCAGTATTTTTTTTTCTTTTGATCGACGCATCAAAGAAAAGTATGACCGGAAAACTTCATCAGTACGTGTATTGTCTCCGAATGAACTGTGAATATTGTAAAGAATGTTAGGGAAATGAAAGTACAAGTACATGTATGCTATATTTAACATTAAGTAATCATTATTTAAAGACAAAGAAACGCCAAAGCGCTCTTTTGACTTGCAACATCCTCTGTATTTAGAAGATGAACGTCTATATTTCTTGTTGATTGATTTGTAGTATATTTGACAAACTTAAATTATTATTATTTTTCTATCTTGCCATTTTTTAATCACTTTTAACCTACGGTATCTTTTAATTCACCATATCCCTCTATTAAGTAATTATCATATATGTTCGTTAATTTTACAATATCATTGTGCGTTTACACCCGAGTAGGAAGTGTTAGAATTGTTTTTATTAATCAAGTATATTTTTGGACAAGGGGATTGAATGAGGCAGCACATTTGACCAGACCTTGGTCTCCTTTGCAAGAAGCACTGGAATAGATCTTGTTTCTGTCCCTCAATGAGGATCCAATAGCAGAGTGTCAGAAAAATGACAGGTATTGTATGAAAATGGAAGGGAATTCCTTGACCTTGTCTAATGCATAAGCAGAAAGAAACATGAATTATGTGTACATGTATCTATTTATGTATAACAACATTCTCTGTGATCACCCTTACAGTCAATGCATTGTCTGCACTAATAGGATTTATTTCATTCACGTTGCATGCCATGTGCAATATTAAAGGACCGGAAGGTTAGTATATGGAATACACCCGGATTTTTGGCCTTGCGTTTGCTGCCCGCAGAGACTGTTTTTAAAAATCCTCTGACAAATTGATAATTGTATCTGGTTCATGAATACACCATGTTTACATCTCGACTACTGATACCCGTCATCACGATTCATGCATCAATAAAAAAGCCTTTAAAATCTTAGTTATCATTATCTTTGATATGTATCAGTTGACATTTTACATCGGGATCTCCTTGGACATCTGACTGCGTCATTGCTCGTGTCAACGGACCCGTGTAAAAGTAGGATCGCTCTGGTGACAAACTAAAGTTCAACGATTGTGTGATATGTCTATTAACTATTTTTGGATGATGTTTTTGTTCCTTAATAGGTTGAAAATTATTTAAAGATGATAAGCATCAATTGTTTAAAAAGTGTGAGATATTTTTTTTGTTCCATTAATCGAAAAAAATTCATTTTATCCATATGAATTTTAATTGAATGAAACGATGCATAAATTTAATTTAGATATACGCAGAGTCGCAAAAAAGTCCCCAACAGGCTATAGCTTGCTTTAAAACAGTATAAAATCTCAACTTTTTTTTTATCAGCGACCAAGCTATAAAATCAATGACCTAAAATAACGATCTTTGATTATGCTCTCTCCAAAATAATGTCCTGGTAAATGGATATAGGGCTTAGACATTCTTGAATGCACAGGAATTATGTGTATATGCAGTGTCATTGTTTTCGTGTACTCTTGATTCGAAATTGACCAGAGGGGTAGATCACCGATGTATTTGACCCTATATTTCTCTGGTTATTCAAATTAATGCGACCAAGATCGCGTACACTCTACCGATGCGTCAGTATTTCTAACAGTGGTACATCCGTACTTATCCAGTTCTCGTTGTTGAACCCTACATGGTCATTTAAAAGAGCTATCATTAACGAATGCAACATAAATTATAAGGCAAATCACTAAAAAAGAACTGACCACTTTAAATTCATAGAAGAGTGAATTATCTAAATGTTTCTGATTATGTTAACGTTTTTAAGAGGGCTCGGTGGTCCGGCCATATTTAGACTGTATTGATCTCCTTCAGAAGGAGATCTGCTGTATAAAAAACAAAAATTCGAAAGATACAAAATGTGGTTTTTTCTTTACTAAAAAATAGTTTAAATATAAACAAATTATATTTGAATCTTTTGGCAGATCCGATTGCTTGAATTGGTTGACCATCCATTCTCCTTAAATAAAAAAAAATACAAAATATGCGCAAGAAACTTAAGAGCTGCACTGCATTCCGCATGTTTTTATTAGGCATCGTTTGTAAGATTATTGTATTTGGGCGATATCCCATTCATTCTAAAGGAATGGCGCACTATGGTCTTGTAAAATCATATATTTAACCTGCAGTTGAACATTTAATTATATTACGAGTTGGCCTGGTATAATTTTATGGTTAACCAATAACTCTTTCTAAATCTACAACTCTAAAAGTTCAAACCAGATTTACTTCTTATGAATTATTCTTCAAACAGATAAAGTATGGTTTTACTGATCGGTAAAATAGACTAGAACAGAAGTCTATCATAATCAGTATTTTAATTTGATGTTTGCTAGACGCCACGGTTATTTTTGACAAAGATAAAGCAGATGCTTTTAATAATAAATCGATATCTGTTAACAAAGGGCAACACTTGTTGGCCATTTTCCCGTGTGCGTTGGGTGACATATCGGAATGTTCATGCGTTAAACTGCCTTTCCATACTTCTTACATACAAAAATCCTTGATAATGTCACAACCTAAGATAAGTGCATAGATGTATTGCCGTTTGCGAGCTAAATTTAACGGCTGCAATTGTTATCTTTAATTAATTAAGATGACACGTTTGTGGTAACGCACTTTGAAAAAATTACACGGTTTGAAATTTTTTTTCAAAGTGCATTAAAATTAGAACTAAATCAATGTACTTTGAAAATAATTTTTCAAAGTGCGTTAAATTTTGGAACAAGTTAACCCACTTAGAAAATTTTTTTAAAAGTGCGTTATGAAGGTACATCAACATTTTTTAGCATCGAAACACTTAACCCGCTTTGAAAAAAATGTGTATAAATCACGAATTTTGGAATTGACTTTCTAATTTGTTGATAGTATGATGATTCGTTAACAATATAGTCAGAATATTATTTATCGTCTTTGAGAACGGGGATGGGAGTGGGAGTGGGGGTTAACCAAAGATACATGTCAATTATGAGAGCACCAATTAACTGATTACAGGAAGAAGGTCCATGTCCCTCATTTTTCCTCCCGAAACATATGATTTTCAGCAAATTGGAGTAAACAATTTTCAGATCGGAAAGGAAATACGCTTTGTTGTGAATTAAGTACAGTGGTATTGAAAAAAAAACGAGCTGACCAAACAATAATGTTTCCATTCGTATGTTAAAGAATATATAAGTATTTCAACATAACCCTCTTTTCAAATTTTAATCAAATAAATCACTTCATTATAAAAAAGTTAAATAAACAAAAATATATTATTATAAACTTAAAATAAGCATAACTGTGTACTTTTTTTCTCGCTCTAACCTTCTAAAAGATCATACTGTTTTTGATAAACATAACTACCGTATTTGTTCTCACCATGTATGTTTATAAGCACATGCAATTGAAGCCAGTTGAAGTATGTTGTACAATGATCTCCATTATCAATAAATAAAATCAGTTTTTTTTCTGGCATAGCCCAATGGCCCAGATAAGAAGTAAATTTGCTGCATTCACAACAAAAGGAAAATTGCAGTTTCTAAGCTATGCAATTTATGTCATTATGATATTTGAATAATTCTCTCGAGTTGTTCTTTATGTGTAAATTGTCAAACTACGTAAACTTATGAGAAAAGAAAAATAATTCTAATCGAGAAACTGTTTATCAAGTTAGCTTAGAATGCATTGGCTTTTTTTTTTTTTTTTTTTTTTATATATATTCCGTTAAGCTAAACAAGTTTAAAACAATGATTTATTCTATATAAAATTATCTATTATTTCGACTAAACCCTGAACATTTTTTTCAAAGTGCGTCAGCATCGACGATATCAACGCACATTGGGCTATGCCAGAAACGAAAATGATTCAATTTATTTATATTGATAAGGAAGAAAATGTTGACATATTTCAACTGGCTTCAATTGCATGTGCTTATAAACAAACATAAATTGAAAAAAACCCGATACATTAGGGATCATTGCAAGAAAAAATAAACCTACACCATAATGCTTATTCTGAAGTTTATAATTATTGAGTGTTTGTCAATGTACATGACCAGCTCTTTTTTAAATATCACTTACTGTACTTAATTTACAACAAAGCGATTTTTTTTAAAACATTTACTCCAAGTTGCTGAATATCATTTATGTTTTGGAAGGAAAATGAGGGGTAGGGGACCTACCTCCTGTATTCAATTAAATGATGTACTGGTGATTTACCTGTGATTTTGGTTAACACCCACCCCACCTTCTTCCGCGTCTCAGACGGTAAATTAGATGCATTAGTCCTAACAAATCAACACACTATCAACAAATTAGGAATTTAATTCCAAATTTTGTGATTTATCCATATTTTTCAAAGTTCGTTAAGTGTCTCGATACTAAAAAATGTTGATGTATTTTCATGGCGCACTTTTAAATTTTTTTTTCAAAGTGGGTTACATGTAACTTGGCTCAAATTTAACGCACTTCGAAAAATCTTTTTGAAATGCGTTGATTTGGTCCAAAATTTAACGCAATTTGAATTTTTTTTTTTCAAATTGCGTAATTGTTTCAAAGTGCGTTGCCACACACTTCCAAATGTATATCATTATACTTTTTACTCTGAAATACGTTTTGGCGAAATTATAAAGAAAAAAAAAGTGCCAGCTACTATCTGCCGGTTTACCGAGTTGAAATAATTTACAACATTCGGGTTCTGCACTTTCTCTTCTTTTTGATTGATTAGAAAATACATAATGGGAAAATTTACATTTACTTCTCTGGTCGTTGTAGTCAAGAAATTTGCTGATGATCAAATTCACAAACGACTTCACATTTCTTTCAAGATTTTCAATCTCAAAAGAGAGTGAAACGAAAAGAAATTAACTTATGCGGAAATTATAATTTTGATTGTTCTTTATGTTAATGTTTATGTAGTAAGGCTAACATCTGTAAATCAAGAGTTGCAAAAAGGTAGAGGTATTTACGGTAGTCTTGTCCAATGATTCCCTGCTCTTTGATTTGGGCCCTCAATCGAAGAGCAGGGGATTATGTAGCTGCAATAATGCAGCCCTCTCCGATTTTTTTTATCTGATGTTTACTGGAGAGGGCTACAATTCCATAGGATCTCCGTAATGGTGCAAAATTAATTTTTTAATGCGACTGACTTCGGTTTGAAAAGATCGATTTTATATTTGACTTCCTTTAGATAAAATGATTTTTTAATTCAGGTTGAACAAACTAACCGTAATAAATCAAAACCAGATAAAACACATCCAGTCGTCTTTTTCAGCAGCCATGACAGTTCACTCATGATTTTATGGGATTTACGCTTAGAGTTTCGATGGGCTTGATAACGTTTATGTCAGTGTAAATAATCAATCTTACCTCGTTCTATATTTAAGGAAATGGTATATAATGGAAAATTCATATTTACCGCGTTAATTATGTTTAAAATAGGGGAATTCCTATATTCAGTTCAAGATCCGCTCCTAAATTCTCATTGGCTGTCCCAAAATAAAACCGGTCAAGGTCAGTAAACATGGCGGACAAATTCAACTTGCGTTATTGACATACACGAAAAATAACCGATATATGGACTATACCTGACATTTTTGGATTAATTTATGCCAAAGACATCTACAATATTTGAGTTGAGGTAAGAAATGCAGATGTTATTGTCATTTATATACGATTTGAGACGAAATCGTTGCGGGAGTGAATCACTCCCGCACTTGCACCATTACGGAATTTACTTTTATATGGCAACAACAACCTTCCTTTACATATCAACAAAAGCATTTTTGCTTCTGTACAAAAGTTTATAGACGAATCCTTGAGATTTAAATAATATTTCTTTGTGTATATCAATATTATATCTTCTTTTGTTCTATATTCATATTCATGAGTCCAACTATTGTTATATTTAAGGAGAGGAACTTGTAAGTTGTTAGAACTTGTTTCTGATCCTTTTGTTTAGTCAATAAAATATGTTCAAAACAAAACAAAACCATTACGGAGATCCTATGGAGTTGTAGCCCCCCCCCCCCCCAAAAAAAAAATAATCGGGAGAGGGCTACATTATTGCAGCTAGGGATTATGGGACAAGACTTTATTTAATTTTGGTTTCATTACAAAATCACGACCAACGAAAGATATTTAACACTCCCTTACTCCAAACATAACTAAACCAGACCCATAATCTCTCTAAAAGTGATAATTCAAATGTTTTATCTTATGCAATGATCAAATTCACTTATATTCGTATTCGAACAGACAGATTGAAACTGATTAGATCCTGAAGAAATGCCTAAATTATAACTTGTTTTTAGGTTGCACAAAACGTACTAGTCTGAAATATCAGGATAGACAATTTCTACAAGACGATAGGATTCACTGGTCTACACAGTTACAGATTCATGTAAAATGTAAATACTAGTACCCTTAAAATACAATACGAAAAAAATACAATAACAAACAACCGTGAACCATCTCAAAAATCCATTAAACGAAATACAAGTTCAAAGCAGAGCAACACGGACCTCCAAATAGATAGATGTAGGATCAGGTATAACTATATATATAGGTATAGTTATATAAATATAATTATAACAAACATAATTTGTTCTTATACATAGCTAGCATAGTAATATCCTTCTTTTTACGGCCAGATCGTGAACACTCAAGTTTCTTCATGAAAAAAGAAAGACAACTCTATTTTAGTTAACAAGAGGTCCATGGGCCTTATCAGTCTTCAGCTACTCTATGTGTCTCCATTGTCAGGCCTTCTGCTCATTTGACCGGCCTCTATCCTTTTTCCCTGTGGTGTCCATCTTAGGGCGACCCTGGGCAGTGAGTTTGGGGCATGCGCAGGACATGACCAAGCCATCGCCAGCGTCTTGCTTGGATGATCTCTGATATTGTAGTCATCCCAGTTATTTTCATTTGAGATGGTGTTTGGCCTAAAGATATTTAGGATGCGTCTGAGGGATTTGGTTTGGAAGACTTCAATTTTCTTTCAATCAGCAGAGAGGTTTTGCAGCACTCTGAACCAAACAGGAGGACGCTGACTACATTACTATTGAAGATCTTGATCTTGGTGCGGATGTTCAGTGCAGTAGATCTCCATATAGTTTTCAACATTGCAAAAGCTTGGTTTGCCTTGCTGATCCTGGTGTCGATTTCTTTGTTGCAGTCTCCCGTTGTAGTGACTTTGCTGCCCAGATAAGTAAACTCCTCAACGGGGACAGAGGCCATGAATTTCACAATATTTACTCCCTTTCACGCATAGATGCTGTATGCCAAATTTGGTTGAAATTTGTTCAGTGGTTCCAGAGAAGAAGCTGAAAATGTTCAAAAGTTTACGACCGACGAAGGACAAAAACAGAACTAGGTCACTTAAGTGACTCAAGGATAACGCGATGTTAAATGTGAACTTTCTATGAAAATGGACAATAAAATCAAGTTTAGTTTTATTTTTTCCCCAAATATGTACCTAACAGCGTAGAGCGATGGGCAATAAAGCGTTAGCTACGAATCTGCACATTCCAAAAAAAAAAATTATAACATTTTTGGGGACTTTCACAATCTTAAACTGGTGAGAATATTTTGATTATAATGTACTTTTTTCTAAATTAAAATCGGCTCCCATGCGACTTTAAAGATTCCTAACTGGTAAGGGTCATGAATTTCTTTTTTATTTCATCGTTAAAGAATTCTATTTTCAATGTTCAATCTCACATCTCGTTTTAAAATTTTCTAATGGTAAATAACTGTCATTTACGTTTGACAATGCAGTTCAATAACCATAGGTTGTTCCATGTATTTACCGAAAATAGATGTTTAAAGTAAAAGCATTTCTATGAGAATTTTTGAAAATTCTTGTAGTTTTTTTTTTTTTAGATAAGTACATATGTAATTAATAATATTAGTACTTACAATTTATTTCGGTTTTGTCATGGGGACTCTGCCCGATTTGACCAAGTAAATTTTGAAGCTAAACATCCCCAAAATCATTCATAGATACAATGAAACTTTTGGTCAAGAGGAGTTTGATCCTTACGGGTTTGCACGGCAATAATTACATCGATTGTACATTTGTATTTACATTTTATAACATAATGTTAAGAATATATTATTTTACGCTATATTTACCTCATTCAGACCAAGAGCTCCATGTGACAATAAAGGAACATATTTTCAAAGTCAAATCTTTACTAAATAATAGTTTATGTCAATTTAAGGCAGATTTAATTCTTAAAATTCGTTGACCATGACATGTGGTGATAACAAACTGTTCCACAATCAAAAATCCTCAGAAAAAATACCAAACCGGCGCAGAGCAAACACGGACCTCTAAACAAATAGAGGTAGGATCGGTGCATGCAATGGAGGATAGGGCATCCTCTGTTGACCGGTTACACCCACCGTCTGCTCTTTGTCGTAATCGAGAAAACGGGAGAATACGTAAACAATTAGGTGATCTAACCAGCCTCTCTAAGTCTCGGAAGTAAGTAATGATGAGATGACAACTGCTTCTCATTGGGTTATTATTTATTTCGCCAATATACATACAAAATATACTCTCCACTCGCCTCTCTCCCATTATCTCTCTACATGTGCACTCATTAATAGATTTATTGATGAGGATGACAGGGTTGATAAAGTATGCTATGTACAATAAAAATTCCACCAATCTCTCGCAGTATAAAAATATCATTAAATAAACTGAAGTTTCTTTTTTCCATTAAATTCAAACAGATTTTGTAGAAAAATATAGATTCATTTCGTATCGGACAGTATAAGTTTGATTGTAATTTTTGCATTAAAACTTTGATCGTCTCTCATACAAAACAGGCAAATAACAAAAGAACCGCGTAAAAATAAAAGCAAGTTAATTAATGATAAAAGTAACCATAACAAGATCTGTTCACTTCGGGATGTCTCGGTCTTCTTGAACACACTTAACACTGGAGACAAAAACAGTCAACCAATCAGATTATGTGGAATGTCCTGTGATTGAACCAGGTGACAATCCACGTGACTGCATATGAGTTTGCAACGCATCTTATAATTGTCCATGAGTTCGCTATTCCATAATAGTATAACCTAATGTAATATCATAAAACTAAACTGAGCTTTCGGATCACCTCGGGCCCTTTGGGGTTGATGGAAGACGTCTCATAGAATTAGAACCATTTTGCATAGTGGGCGTTGTTCTACCAGAGGGTGTGGTTCTACCGGAAGGCGTAGTTCTTCCGGTGGCGGGGTAAGTGGGTGTGGTCCTACCAGACCGTGTTGGAGTTGATGTTTTGGGTGTCATGGCTGATCTAGGAGTTCCGGTTGAGAGTCTTGATGTGGGGGTGTTAGATCGCGGCACGTAGGTGGGGGTGGGCTGTGGAGTTTTAGATCGGGAATATGGGGAAGGGGACTGAGAGGTTCGAGGGGAACCGTAGGAAGAGTTCATGCCCCTTGTTGGCGTAGATGGCGGCAAGCGAGACTTTGATTGAGAGTTTGTGATATTTGAGGAAGAATTACTCAACCGTTTGGTCCTCTGCAGACTGCCCGTTGAACCTATACAATATTAAGGAATAGGGTTAGTTACATATAGACAACAAAGGCATTCTTCTGAAACACGAGAACTGTATGAGTACATGTACAATAAAGCTTCAATTAACTTTTTTCGTAGAGAATCTTAAATTACTAATAAAATTGATTGAAAATTAAAAAGGTATGCAACGTAGTTCTATTCTAGGATTAGGCTTGGGTTTCCTATATTCTTTAAATATGGGAGAAAAAATTGATCTGATGCAAACTAGAAACACAAAAAGCTCTCTGTCTACTTAGCAAAACAAAATTGTCGAAATAGCTCTAAGCATTAATTGAAAATTAAAATCGGTACAGACTCCAAATTGTAGTACTATTTACAAGATAAGTTAGTGTCCATCCCCAAACAATCACATCAGTGGCGTGCCAAATGCTTGCAAAAATAAACTTCCAAATTTAACATGCGTTATGTAATAAACTTAGTAACCCTTCCACCAAATATAACAAAAAATGCATCATCTTTTCGGGAGAAGGGACAAAAAAATGGCGCAGAGATTGGAGAAGCATGGACGTTGGTGGACACACAGTACGGACTACCTACCGCCGAAGTCGGAAGACTTTCGCATAGTGTTCCGGGGAGGGGCACCACTCGTGCCCGACAGATTTACCATTGATGACGTCACACGGCTTCTCCGGAGGGAGTTATCCCCAGAACTGCCAGCTGATAAAAGAAGTAAACGTAAATTGTGTGTCCTTTTCGGTGGGTGGGGCCTCTATTAAACATCTCCACGGGTTCATATTCATTTGTGATTTTTTTTATACTTTTTCATCCAATATCAAATCAAAGATGGCCGAACCCGTTGAGATAAATGGACGATAAATATGTGTCTGTCCATTGATTGTGTGATGCTTTATAGATTTCATTCATCGGGATAAAATAGTTTTGAGTTCATGTATTTCCATTTTTTTTTTTCATTTTTTATTTGTTTTAGCATAAAAACATTTTCTTTTCTGAAAACTGGCACTACAAACTGCAATATCATGAGCGTCTACAGGAAAAGCATGAGGATATCATCATACAATCAATTTACAACTTATATACATTATTTATTAATTCATGTTAAAGTTAGTCATAAATATTCTGTAATATTATAATATACGTGACAAGCATGCAAAGATGTTATAATATACAATTAGTAAAACTTAGACAATATTGAATGAATATATATTTAAGTGTAAAATCGTAGGTTTGGTTTCAGGATATGCAAAACGTGAATGTGGACGTGTTATACACGGCGCACTAGCCAACACAAGAAGCTGCCTACAAGTGGCGTCCATCTGTGGATTAGCATTTAGACTGTGAAACTTGTGTCTGAAAACAGAATTCTCCAAGAGTGTCACGTGACTCGTAATACCTGATGACGTGGAAGATGCATATCCGGTGTCGTTTAATTTTGAGCGATACCCGTATGTTCCACTGCCCCGACGGGGGCGGAAAGTCGAATTTCCGTTTGGTGATAATGTATCTCTAAGATCATAGTTTGTCCTTCCTTTGGCTATAATAAATAAATGTTAGAGTACATAGAACAGAAACCAGACCACGCCCCTAGTAAAGAGTGTTAAAGTTGACCCTAGATCGCATTCACCCATACACCATTTCCGTATTGCAAGATGCCCGGAATAAGGGGGGACTCGATCCCTTTACTTACTATTGGTGCAATAAATGTACACAGTGTGTCCTGGTAAATAAGAGATATTATACATTGAAAGCTGGACAGAAAAAGCGGGCACCCACAGCGTGGCTGTGAGACCTCTCCCCTCCCAACATTAATCAGAAGTAGACTCCACAGGGTTTTCTGGTTTTTTACATGGTGCACAATAAATATAATAAAGGTGTTGAAATCAAAGCAGAGTATATATTGAAATATCAAACGAAATTGTCAGGGTGAGCTCAAGAAATATTTTTTCTTTATTTTAACAAATGATGTGCAAAATGGGAGATAATCGTAATAGGAAATCAACCTAATTGTAATTAATTATATTGTTTGACATACCTCGACACGGGTCATTGGTTTCCAGAAACTCGTCTAGCGTGACCCATCCTCCACCCACGCGCACCATTACCGTACTGTTCAAGAACCGCACCAACCGGATGTTTTGTTTCTCTCCGAACTACAGTACAAGAAATGGAGCTCATTCAGCTAAGTTTTATGAAACATATAACATCTGTAGAGGGAAGAAAACAGACCCCAAAACATGCACACAAACACCAAGAGAAGAAAAAAAGAGTGCGGGTGTTTACTTCCTGTCCCACTCGATACAGAATGAATCTATTTTTAGCGTATTCCTTGTCCTTTATATTGCAACCATTAATAGAAGAGAACAAAAGAGGAACATAAGACGGAGCGATTGTCACAGAATGAAAATCTTGGAACATTATACAAATTTGACTCCAGTAAAAAAGGATGTGGTCTGTTATACCCGGTATTTGCCCTCATCGATCATCTCGGCACGGAATGAGTTCCTACACTGACACTGCGAAATTTCCTTCTCGATTTCGTCGTGTATCAGTTCTCCATCCGTCATCTGTCTCTTGCCGCTCTGTAATCGGGCCTTTTGCTAAAAAAAAAAACAACGCAAACAATTCAATCTTGGAATCTTAAGAAGCGCTGTTTTAAATAGAGATAAAGATTTTTTATTTTTTTTTTTTTTTTCATTGCATGTTCATTTCAGAACCTACATGTCGCACAGGCTTCATGGCCTCTATGAAATCTTTGTACTCTATAAAATGTCTGTTAGTTGTGGCAAACATGTCAAAGACAGCATGAAGTTCTGTCTTATTTGTTGGGAAATCTGAAACAAGAGATAAAATATCGTTAAAAGTAAAACTACCTGCATCACCAGTCAAATGTAATCTGGTTTGAGTTTTTCGTCAATTTTCTGACACTTACGAGTATGTAACATTCCGTTGACAAATTCCTCTCGTGATAGGAAACCATCTCCGTCTTTATCCTGCCGCCGGAAGAAATCGGTTATTCGTAACTTCTTGGCCTTTATCCAGTTCAGATACTTTGTCTTCCAGACTTCGAAGTCAAAGGTCTTTAATCCCTCCAACTGAAATATCGAAAATATATTAAGCGTATTTCATAAGATGAATTCTGACAGGGGCAACAGGAATGAAGAGACAATACATTCATACCTCTTGTAGTGTGTCTAAAGCATCTTGTAAAGCTTTCTTTCTGTCTATAGACATTCTCCAGACCGTCCGCCATTTGTTTTGTAGCGTCAGAACGCGCGGGTTGTAGCCGTCCAGATCATTCAGCTTCATATTGCTGGAAAAATTTAAATCAATGTTAAGTATGAATTATTTCACAACTGTGATATAAGGGAAAATCGTATTAAACGAGCTCAAGGCTTTAAGTGCGAACCTGCCAAAATGGCGTCCCGGGGATTTTGGCTCCAGCGTCAGTATCTTTGTCAACCTCTCCACATCGTTGTTTTTGCTCGTGACCTCATCGTGAAATTCCTACAAAGATTTTTAAAAATAAATATGTACTGTTTGTTTATTTGAAAATGTTACGAACTTAATGCATGTACTCAAACCAAAAACGCAAATATATCCGTAAGTGAATGACATAATTTGACAAAATTAAAGATTATCTGATATGCATACTGAAAACACAACGAAATTCTAGAAGAAAAACTGAAACTTGATAAACCTTTGATATCATAGTTAAATCACTCGTGAGAGAGGCTAATATTTTAAATGGCTGCAAAAGACGTTGTAATATTTGGGCTTAATATTTTTCTTTATAAGATAATTTCTCTATCAGTTATATCTGCTGAGAATAATTATGTGGTCTTTTCTCTGTTTTCAAAAAGGAGCCACACACAGGCGTTCTACGAGTACACCACGTTGAGATTACTTTTATCAATGACAACCTTTACTTATGGCAATAATAAACGTATCACTCAAACTCAACGGCCATACTGGTATTTGTCTTTCTAGCATTTTACATCATTCAGTGTTGATAATATTACAACTATTTATTGACACATGATATCAGAATACAAAACAAATCTGTGTATCTATACCGTATGTATATACGATATTAGTCCATCGAACTTATCTATGTAGCTTTGGGTTTTAGTTTTAAATTGTCATCAGAAGACCAATTAGGGTTATTTTGGAGATTGCATTTGTTCCTTGGTCCCTCTCTTTACACGTTATGACTAATAAATGATATTTTGCATGTCTTTTCTATTTGTACGTGTTGATATACATTGAACATAATTATTCAGTGTTAACCAACATGGGGTGTTTTGCATGTCTTATTAGTTTCTCTTCTTATCTGATTTTATTAGATTCTTTCTGCACGTATCTATATATGTTATATATAATGATGACCATAAGGTCCCTCCCTACCAGGTGCTCCTTGTAGAGGTCCTCCACCACCTTGAGGTCGTCGGGTATGGGGTCCCTCTCTTTGGTGGACAGCAACACCTGGGCGTCCGTCAGCCAGGCCAGCAGTTCCTCCACCAGGGCGGCGTTACCCTGGATGTTCCTCAGCTCGTCCTGCAGCCGTTTCTCCTGGTTCTTGCCTCTTTGTAACAACTAAAATAAGAGAAAGCACGGGAACCTTAATGTCTGGGGCTCTGTTATAACGAACAATAAGAGAAAGCATGGAGATCTTACATGTCGGGGGTACTTGATTTATCTGTCTAAATAAATATCTTAACACAGTGTCATTGCATAATCGTACGTGTTTTAGCATTGTTTTTATGACACCACACTTACAACTGAATGCGAGAAATTAAATAGCTCTGAAATACTGCATGAAACCGAAACCTCGGCGCAAACACATTCACGAAAATTGCATATTACCAGGAATTGCTAGTAACATAAGGCAGCTGACCTGATCCCAGCGTGTCTGGGTGATGGTGAGGTAGTATTTGACAAATCGGATGGCGTTAGGGTGACAGTTCTGTAGGATCTCCTCTGCGAGGTCCCGGATCTTGTCGATACACTCTTGGTGGTTTCTCAACTCCTCTTGGAATTTCTTTTTTAAAAACAATAAATATAGCCATTAGGTACATATATTATAAGCTTATAATGGAAAGAAGAGTGGTAGGTTTTTAGCAGTAGACGATAGAACAACTGAATGCTTTACCTCGTGTTTTTCAATTAATTGTACTATCGCCATTTCATCGTCCGGTAGAGCCCTGAACTTGAGCTCAGCCTCGGCTTGGGGCAGGAAGTCTCTCATGATCTGAACAGCATCCTGGAACTCCTCGGCCTACAGTAGATATTTTAATTATTCATTAAGATTACCTAAATCAATTACACCTATCTCTAACATACTTTTCTGTACAATATTCTTCCACAACATTGTTCAAATAATTCACATATGGCGATGTATCGTACAGTACTCACCAGTTTGAGTGACTCTCGCAGACGACCTTCCCTGATGTCAGCCAGATGGTTGACGCGGTCCCACGTGTTTTCCAATTCCTCCAAGTGAGCAGCGGGGATGTCGCCAGAAGCTTTCATGGCGGCCACGGTCTGCTCACGCGCGCCAAGTTCCTGTTGCATCGTCTGCAAGATGAAATTGATTTAATAATATTCAATATCACTTCATCTTTTGGGTAAGATAGCATGTCTCGTGATTGCCTCTCTCCTGGTACTCGAAGTACAATTTATCATTTGGCCAAATGTTTAATGCTTTCTATATGATACATGACAACCATCAAGTTTTGTGGTTGACTGTGTTGTTCTATTAGCAATGTTTGACTTTCTAAAGCTTCCTTAAGGTACTCAACATACAACAAGTCCAGGTATCCCTATGGTTGTAGGGCTGCCTTGTGTTGCTCTATCAGCATGTGGATAATGTCCGTGCCTCTCTCTCTCTCTCTCTCTCTCTCTCTCTCTCTCTCTCTCTCTCTCTCTCATACATGTCCTGACTGTAGGCCTACCTTGTGCTGCTCTATCAGCATATGGATAGTGTCCGTATCTCCCATGGTTGGCTGGTCCTCCGCCAGGCTGGCCTCCGCCTTGCCCAGCCATTCCAGGAGGGAGCTGATGGCGTCCGCCACCCTTCCTGATGTTAACAGCGCCTCGTCTAACTTGTTCTGACTAAAGGAAATAACAAAACGAACGCTTTACTCACCACCCTTAGAATGGATGAAGAACCATGTATGTGTGATATGCAGTATTTGCAAACATTAAATGGACAATGATCAGGTTTGATTGAATTACTTGAACTTTGTTTTCGGTGTATACAAGCTATACAAGAAAACGAACTGCCAAAGGTTACACGCTTTGATAACCTTACAAAGCAAGCATTTTTCTGTAATACATTATCAATGGTTGAAACTCTTCAAAGACACAAGTTTCATTCAGTTTTTATTATTTCCCCTCGGGGGAATGTTTACGTGAAATTTTCCAAAAAGTTTGGGTAAAATATAACCTTTTTAATCGAGAAGTTTTGGGGGTCACTCAAACAGAGTGTAACAAGGAATTTCGCGCCAAAATCCATTCAAGATAATCATATCCGTAAATAATTTGCCATTTAAATGTTACTATCAAATTAGATGCAGATAAGAGATCGCTGAATGAAAGGAGCTTTCTGTGTCAATATAGCATTATATGCTATATCTAATTCAAAGAACGAAACACAATATTTTCGTTACTTCTTAAATCCAAAGTCCTATCTTAAAATGATTCTAGTGCTCAAAGAACCAAGGAATACAAACTTTTGTAATTTAAATAAGCGATAGCTGCAGGTATTTAGTAAGGTGACGGGCTTTTTTCCTTTCATTGGCCTCAAGAATTCAAACTGAAGTCGAGCAAGACAACTGAAGCATCACGCATTCATAATATCAGATAAATAAAAAATATTCAAAAATGTTCGGCATCCGAACATGAATTACAAGTATGAAAAAACTCGTCAGAATGCAATCATTCATATTCAACTTGCGTTTAATACGGAACATAAAGCTATAAGCAAACAACTGGCGCTCTACCGCCATCTTGAATCCCATGGACTGTACGCTAGATGCGTGGGTCACTTTCTCACCTGGGCGACATTAACATTAGTCTCGGGATCTGTAATTGGGTGTACGGTGTGGGTTCTCCAGGTGAATCGTCCGACATAATTAGTTTTTCCTGTACATATCCGAGAAAGAATTTCTGTTTACACGACTATTTCCTTCACGCAGACGACAAAGTGTAGCGTCCTATTGCAGAGGGTAAACACACAGACACATTGTTCAATTAAGTTTCTCTCTATGGCTACCTTCCCAATTCACTTTAATTACATCCCAAATGGACTTAATTTAACCTCATAAAGGTTTCTTCTGATACAACCAGCCTAGGTCCCATTCCAGTTCTGTTTATATCCAGTGTAAAGTTTAAATCCCGCAAGGTCAACAGTTGTCTCATCACACTGAATAAAAGATTATCCCCTGCCCTCGCATCAATCACTCTCACCTTGCAATATCCAGGTAAATAAAAAAAATACGAAAAAAGTTTTGGTATTGATTCCGGACGAGCTCCATGTATAAGTAATATCCAAGGTACATAAATGTTAGTGCATCAACATGCTACACGGCGGCAGATGTGGAGAGAGTTGAGCCAGACTCGCTTCATCGACCGATATCACGTCCCAGCCAATCTGTGTGAGAGTCCTTTCCCCGCTTCTACCCGGTCCCTTAGTTATCTTTTTTTTCTCAGGTAAACACGGCCGATACAATCTGTTCTAGATAGCCCAACATATAAATCGCATATATGTAAACACCATAAGCCGGTGGTTTCCTGCTCCATGCATCACTAGGCCTGTAGTCCCTGTCAGTCCCGGTTAGGTGCTTAATGTCCTGAATAATAAATCACAAAGGCCTGCTTGTGCTTCGGCAGCGAATTCCTCTGAGAACTGGCTTTTGGAACACATAAGGTTATCTCCATATTCATCGTGTTCATTAGCAATTGTTTCGTCATTTTCTAAATCAGAAGTGCCTTCGCCTATTGTAGTCTGAAATTCACTCCGAATTCGGCTTTTTTATACAGCTAGTTCCATAAATTCTACAAGTCGTCTGGACTCTTGACAAGGCTGAACCGTCTGTTGTTGGCTCTGGAGGCGATAGAGACCGATCTTGACCTGTCCAGCTACCCCTTCACACTCTCTGACAGACACTATAACCAGGTTGTCGGGGCCGTAGTCGGTTTGACCGGTCTATTAACTGAATTGTCTGTCCATCTAATTGGTTATAAACGTTAAGTAGATGGAAAACGATAGCCTTTCCCCCAATCTGATTCAGGGGCCCTCACAAAGCTCCAAAACAATGCAGCTATGTATATAGATATCTCGGAATTTCATGCTAAGCCACCACATATTACTTCGTTATACAAGATTAAGTTGTTAATTCTTATAGGATTAACACTGACAAAAAATTAAGTTATGGTTTCTTTGTAACTAGTTTTTTTCAAATCTTGTACAAGAAGAACAGTTACTTGTAGATGCAGTTTTGAATTCTATTTGATTTATGTTTGATGAATAATAAGTAAGAATTGGTAAATTTGTAGATAGGGCGTCTCAACGAACTTGTGTAAAGTCTATTAACATGTAAACAGCTCCTATATGGGGTTTAAAACGCCTTTAAATTGACCATAGTAAATATTTAAACATGAACTTGATAACATGGAGTTGTTTTGGGGCAGCGCCGATCCAATGATACAGCATTCTGAATGGTTGTATATCATTACCCAAACAGATAAGATCATTCAGAAGTGTGCTGACTTGTTACTCCCTTATCTTGTCCGCAACAAAAATCTACACACTCTGAAGTATGCATGAAACAACAAAATAAAAGGTAAAACAAAACATGGTAAAACATTGGAAAAGAACTACAGAGGAGTATTCATTGTGATCACTTAGTAAAAGAACAATTGCAGGAGGATCGCACCAAGAAACTTTTTAAGAAGGCTAAGAGTTTCAAAAGACGGAGACAACATTTCAAGAGTAAACCAAACCGCTGAATCTCCGGAACAAGACAAAAGATCATCACATTTGCCGCTGCATTAGAACCATCATGGCATTACAATATTAAAGCAGACTCTTGAAATATGCCCAATGTTTTGTACATGTACCTTATTTTGTACCTTGCTTGTATTCATAATGTTTCTGGCACAAAACGGTACCATTTATAAAGGTCTAAGATGTTTTAGTAAAACTTTCGGTTTGCACAAGTATTTGGTCTGTTGATTGACTTGGGTGAAGATTGAGAGCTGCTTAATAATGCCAGTGTTATGATGTTGAGTGTTGGGTAAAGTGAGTAGTACATGTATTTTGAGTGTTGGGTAAAGTGAGTGGTACATGTATGTTGAGTGTTGGGTAAAGTGAGTGGTACAGTGTATGTCGAGTGTTGGTTAAAGTGAGTGGTACATGTATGTTGAGTGTTAGGGTAAAGTGAGTGTTACAGTGCATATGTCGAGTGTTGGGTAAAGTGAGTGGTACATGTATGTCGAGTGTTGGGTAAAGTGAGTGGTACATGTGTATGTCGAGTGTTGGGATATGTTAGTGGTACATAATAACGTTGACCGTGACTACCGACCTCCTAGACACGACGGATCTGACAGCGTTCCATTTATTCTTCAACTCATCCAGCATCTGCTGCAGCACATCCCTCTCTGGATCAGCCTTGGTGCACCTGTCCTTAAGATTACGACCGAGTCTAGTGGCGGAGTAGAAAGCCTGGATGTTTGGCGGCCAACTGGTGCTGGAATCTCTGTAAGGCAAGAAAAACAGGAGTTAATCTCCAAAGTCAGAGGATTGTACAAGTTTATGCTATCTTTTTTCCACAAAAAGGAATATTGTTTCTGTTTTATGACAACAAGACATGTCATTTTGTTCAAGAAAACTAGAAAGGAATTGTTTCGTAATGGTAATCTTGTTTGATGACGCATGCATTCAATTGATCAAGGAATCAGACCCCATGGCATCAACGGTAGAGAATCTTAATGGTCAAATAATTAACATTGTCCTGTCAAATAAGCTATGAGTGAAAATATTGTCGATATGATTCAAGACCTCTGAATCATGGTTACCGCCCCTACAGGGTTACAACGGGTCGTTCTAATGACTTTCGACTAACAAACACTGCCCGAGGCCATTAGTGTGTAAAAGTGTTATGCACATTGTCAAAACCGATTCTATTCATAGCCTAAATGTTTAACATAACATAGGTTTTGCATTAAAAACCAACTTATTAACATTTCTACAGCTGAGCAAATTATACTGCATATATAAGGAATTCGTTCGCATTAAGAGTTTTTTTTTATTTCTATCTTTAGACCTGGTCAAGGACAAGAGAAAGCGAAACCAATAGTAACATTCCTGATATGTGAGAACAACAAAGTTTCAAGATCATCTGTCAAAATAAAAGCTGTTCAAAAGTCATGCAAAACCCTTATGTAGATGAATGATTATTGATAACGTTATTTTTAAATTTGCATACAACAGAAAGTAGATATGGATATTTAAACGTCCTCAGCTGTCAACGGCGAAAATACATCTGTGAACATTTACCTAATTAAATCAAAACTTTTGATCAACATCTTACCTGATTTTAGGTCAGTAAATTCCTAAAGAACAAAGATTGCTTATGACGGGATGAGGTCACAAAAATGACTTTGTATTTACTCTGTAATCGACGATGACATTCGCATCCCGCCCGATCTAGGTGTATATTTTACATACAGGTATAACATCACACCAAAGTCAATGGGGCACACGAAAGGGTAAACATTAAAAACAAAGTCATAAATCAAAATTTAACGTACCCCACGGCATTCATACCAACAAAACTAAGTGTCTTATAATCGTCAATTGCACTTAAGACATATAACTTGATAAACCATTAAGAAAAAGCTGTATAATTAACGAACAATCTACTCTCTGAGGACCTCTTAATCATTGAACCGCATAGATTACCGATCATCCAAGCGTTCACTAATTTACCTGTCCGCAGGTGAGTCTTCAGACTAGTGCACAAAGAGACACACCGATCAGGGATGGATGTAAATTGTTTGTATACAAAGACTATTTATCAGGGTATCTTACAATCTCCCGCGGAATGTGCGGACAGCAAGGAAACTTATCCAGCATATGACGGGCGGGCTCATCGTTTTTTTTTTTAAATTGTTAAATCACATGGTCATGGACCGTGAAATTCGCTGACGCGTCAAGTATGACGGCCAGTACACCCAGTGTCACAACACCACCTCTGGTGTTCGTGGAGATAGAAGGTGCATAAATTTAATTAACTGGAAACGTTTTAGTATAGCCTGACCTTACATATACCGGTTCATACTTATTTAATTGAGATCAAGTTTCTACGAGGGATTTTTTTAAGGTATGGGCCTCCTTTGGCATACAAAAAAAAATAAAAATAAAAATACACGTATAAATTATAAAATATATAATTTTTAAATTACTTCATAAACAACAAGAATGCTTGAAACAACGGAAAACATGCAGGGAACAAAATTACGCAAATAAATTCAGACTGTTCGGAACAACAACCAAAATCAAATACCGGGGAGACAAAAATAAAACAACAGTAAAAATTACAACGTCAAGACATAAGCGCCAAATGATGTACGTGTACCAGGGAAGTGTCAAGACAACGTAAGCTGAAGCGTGCAAACTGACCTGAAGAAATGCCTCCAAAAGTAGACTCTACAGTGGATTCAACACGAGTTTAATCCTTTAATGCCTACATTATGTCCGCGTCCCTTGCTCGGCCATTATCAGTGTCACCAGATGTTGCACGATTTTTTTTGAGTTTACACATTTACGTCATCGATCATTAACAAATAAAGCAATCTAATGTTTTTGTTATCATGATGAAGATACCGATTTTAACTGAAATTTAGAGGATTCAAATGTATTCTTGTTATTACAGCTAGAACGAAGGCCAAAAAATATAGATACGCATATATGCACATTCTTAGGTGCCCGATGCTTGCGTGATTTCAGAGATTAGTAAGATTGTTAGAGGTATGTTCCTAGATTTACCTTGAGGTCATCAATGTTCTGTTTGGTGGCGGATCCTTGATTTACCGGCACCATAAATCGGGTCACAGTCTTGGAGCTTTCGTCCAACCAATCACAGAGGTCCTTCCAGGCGTCGTAGAACTAGACACAAAATCACATCAATTCAAAAAGTGTTTTATATTTAAAATACATTTACTGGTATTCTGCAATGTGTTATGATGAGATTTGGTTACATGCATCCTTCTTTACGGAGAAGGCTAAAATAGACTGTGCCAGCTGGTTAGTCCCATTCAATCGTATTGAATTAAATACTGTTAAAATGATATAGAGGTTGGTTACTCCTATTGATTTACTTTAAAAATAGTTTGTGACAAAACAATTCTAATATGAAATATGAGAGTTACCTCTCATATTAAGAACCCTCACACTCTCTAAGAATTTACGTAAACATTTCAGTATTGCTACATACCCGTTTGTCCTCCCTATAAGCAGACTTCAGTAGGCGACCTCTTTCGTCCGTTCGTCGCATTAACTTTTTCCATCTAAGCTTGATTCCAACCAGTAGATTTTTTATGTAGATGGTATCTTGTTTCTTTCCAAAGTGCTTTAAATAACTGCCATTCTTTTCTAGACTCTGCATTTTCTCTATATGTTGCTCTAATTCAGTTTTCAATTTCTAAAAGAACAAACGAGTCACAATTAGAAGTTTTCATTATAAATGCTTCAAATTTTATCAATGTACATTCAAAATTACATTAACGTTTTTTCAACACGATCAATTTCTTACATTGTGTTCCTCAATTTGCACCGTAACCTTTTCCACAAGCTTGCTGGGATACTTGAACGACCTCATTGCGATTTCCGCATTATTCAACCAATCCATGAATCCCTTGAGGGTATCGTGGAACTCGCCAACGTTTTGTAGGTGTTCAGAAAGTTTATCCTGAAAACATATATAAAGGTTAAAATCAAAACAATCATTACAGATCGCACCTTTTAAGATAACTGGATAAAGTCTGGTTACCTTTCTCTTTTCTGCACGATCCTGGGTATCCTTCCACCTGTCTCCGAGTTTCTTTATCTTCTCTGTTATTTGAGCAACATCTTCTGGCGGGTACAGTTTTGCAAGTTCTTGTCCTTTGGCAATAAGTCCCTGGGTTGCGTCGGTCCTAGATTCCAACTCTTCGAATTTTGCCATAAAGGCGTCAAACTGTTTCTTGGAAGACTCTGGGAGGGCTCCACAAGGTGGCGCTGCCTTGAGCTCGTTCCTGAAGTCGTTGACCCAGTGGTAAGCGTCGTCAACCTCTCCCAGGTATTTTTTCACCTGCCGGAGTTTCTCCTGTAGTTTAGCCTCCTTGTCCCGGAGATGCGCCTGCGTGGCACGAAGTTGTTCATTCATTACGTCTCTCTTTTCTTTTAACTCGGCGTCTTGGATGGCATCAACGGCTGAACTCAATTTCTTGCACATTTTGTCCTGATTTTTCAAATCATTGTTCATAACCTGCAAAAGAACGATTGAAAGAATTTATAAATACATTCGTCTTGATTTCTTCGTCTTTCTTGTGGACTTCTTTAGAAAGGGTACTAACCTGTAGTTTTTTCATGTACGTTTCTAGACATTTGGGATCACCGTTCACACCCTCGAACTTCTCTAGATCAGACTGAATGTTTTCTAAGTTGTCCACACCTGTCGTTTATTCCTGCCTCCAGTTCACCCAACTTCAGCTGCATTCCACTCAACTTCGTCTGAAGGGATATAAAAATGGAGACTCATTTTAGGATGAAATGTCAACTTTTTCGTTCACATTAGTTATTAGTCAATGGTATGCAATTGATATTTGTACGTTTGTATGTACGGCCCGTACCTCTCTGTCGGTGATGCCTTTCAGTAGAGCTGGCCCATCTGTGGTTGATTTCTTCTACTGGTCTCTGCAGCGCCTCGGCGGCCACCGGCGACATATCTTTCAGGGTAGATAACTCTTGGTTGAGCTGCTGGACGTCCTGCTACATGGGGCTGAATGTCTGATTTACTGGACTACAACACAAACAGACGGATTATCATTGACTGTCCGGAACAAAGGAAATAAACTGGAAATATCAGAGAGAATGAAAATGAAGATAAAATATTATCTACTATATGTAATGGTATATAATTCTGTTAAACTAAGTGAACCACAAATATCTTTAAAAAAACATGCAACATCATGCAGAATGCAAAGAACCAACCGGAATAAAACTCTTAAAAGCGTTGTAGATACACCCCTGCACACTTTAAAACTAATTGATTGGTGGCTCAAAGAGAGGCTGGTTGGGCAGTTACGGGGAGTGAATTAGTAGTATTAAATCTGCATGATGTGAAGAAGATACATCTAATACAAGGTAAAGTTAGATATTAGTACTGAAGGTTAATATGGTCTACGTAGTCACGTGATGATAAGTGATCACATGACAAGCTACACAAATATAAAATACAAACCCCTTGAGGTTCAATATAAATGTTACTCGAAAACACCTGCAACATAGTTTATATGAAGACGTAAACACAAAGCCAAGAAATACACACCATGTCCATATAGAAAGATTTCATTTTAAGGAAGTAACAGATATTGAAATGTTTAACTTCATCTGGTACAGAAAGGAGAAATGAATAGAATTACTTATTGTTATATATCACACTTTTTCATTATTATTACGGTAGATTTTGTTCTAGTAATGAATTGAAAGATACATTATGTTATTCAATGATTAAACAACATGTTTAAAAAGGAAATAAAAGTTTTGCGGTTTGTGAATTAAAAAAGCAATTTGTTAGTTGTGTATGTACATGAAGTACTAGTATTTGATGGATATAAATAATATACGCTTAAATAAAATACACGTTATATAGTCTCATGCTATATCCCTGAAATGAATAATACATACACTGTATATTACATGCAGTATTAGCTGTGTAACACTGGCTTACCTTCAGCTCCTCTATCTGAGTCTTCAGGTTCTGCGGACTACTGGAAGGAGTCTCCATTTCGTCCAGGGTTTGTTCAGCCAGCGGTAGCCAAGTCATGATTGCCTTAAATATATTATATCAACAGTTAAACAGCGAACCTTAGAAAATAACACTGAATGCTCAGTTACCACAACAAACACTTCAATTTACCTCTTGAAGTTCTTGGAATTTTTCAGTATGACCGAGAGCTTTTTTAAGATCCTCTTCGCGGTCACGTGCAATATCGTGCACGTCGTCTGCCAGAACATGGATGTCCTCCAACTGCTTTCTGATCTCCATCAAACCCGGATCACTGCACAGTCCGCTCAGCTCCTCTCCCAGCTGTCGGCACTCCTCGTAGGACAGGCGAGCCTTTCCTAGTTCCTTTCTCAGTTCCTAAACAAAATGATAACGGGACCAAATGTTAGCTTCGTTAACAAAATATAATAGACGTTCTCAGTTGCGGAACTCGTATAAGAACTTGTCTTTGAATGCATCAAACCTTGAGTTCTTTCTGTTGCTCTTCCACTGTGGAAGAGTCCACGCCCGGTGGTTCTTGTGATAGGAAGTTATCCTTCAGGTCGCGTAGGTTGGACATTGTATCGTTACAGGAGTCAAAGAATTTCTCGGCTACTGTCGTTGCAGCGGACAAATCTCTCTCCCTTTTCAAAGCACCTTCTCGAGTTTGATTGTTCAGTGTTGCTATCTCAGCTAGTTTTAGTTTGAGGTCTTCAGCTGTTCCAAAGTTAAATCATCATTAAATGCATGTTTCAAATCATCAAGATGAAGATCACCTAAACTATTTTTAGCAAAATGAAAAACAATAGATTTTATCTTTATTTAGAAAACGTCTCAGTCCAGATTGCCTCCGTTTTTAAATGATACAATGTACTGATAATTGTAATTGAAGTCACAGTGGTTGAGGCGATGTCCCTATCACTGTCTCTCACCTTCCGCCGGGTCCTCCACTCCCTGGGCGATTAACCTCTTCACCGCTTCATCCGCCGCGGCAATGGCTGGACGCTGGTTTTCCAGATCTTCCAACAAGATCTGAAAAATAAAGTCACTGAGTTACAAGACAAGACTTCTATGTGTAAGATGAATAGATGTATTGCCCTAACTCTTTATTTTGAGTCTCTTACGTTGTTTTGCCTGATTTCGTCCCGTAGTTTATCGGGACTTGCAGCGATTGGATCTGCTGTAGCCAGGTCTCTGTTAAGCTGTGCCAGGTCTCCAAGAACATGGTCCAAGGAATCAGAAACCTCCTGCGTCATCTTGCTCCTAGCGGCGGTGAGCTCCCTGGCTTTCTCCCTGGCCTGACCCTTCAGTTTCTCGTACTGTTCGTTGTATTTTAAGAGTTTTGTTTGAATTTCTCCCGCGTCATCATCACAACAAAGTTCCATTAGTTCCAGGCCAGTTGTGTTCAGATCTTCTAAGAAGGGTTTGTGGTCCTCAATCTTCTGCTGAGTATCCTACAAAATTAAAGAGAGGAGAATAATCTAGTAATGTAGGTGTCTGGTAATATGTTTGTCTTTTATTTCATTTGTTCGGGTATTGTGTACTATCAGGAACCAAATTGAAGATATTATTCAAAGTAGTGACAGCCAAATGTTTGATTTGAATTCCTGGGTGAAACTAGTTTTATTACCTTTTCATCTAAATTTGATTAACAATTGCCTACGTGTGTAATAGGAAAAGTGTGAAAATCGGTGTTGCTTTCTACTACGAAAATGTAAATTATAATAATAAAGGTGGAACTCAGACAATTTTTGAATGTGGTGAAATTATCGCAGCACAATGAAGGTAGATTACACGTATTGATGTAACAATTAGCGAATGAGAACATTGCAGATGTCTAACCTTGATATTGTCCAGCTGCTTCTTGACTTGTTCCAGTGTATTTCCTGGTGACGAATGGGCCTTTAAATCAGCCTCCATTTCATCCAGCCAGCTATGAATCTCTGCTTGGTTTTCACTAAAGTGCGTAGCCAAAGGAAGGGCAGATTCCAACTGATGCAGACGTTCTGCACTCAACTGGCAGACGATGTCAGCCTGAGTTTTTATGCTCTCCAGCCTCGATTTGATTTCATCCGTTTGGGCATTGGTTGTTTCTCGCAACATTCTGTTACATTTGTTAATAATGTCCTTGACGGCGTTTCGCTTCTGATTAAGATCCATATTAAATGACTACAAATGAACACAAATATACAAAGCTTAATACATTTTTACTGATTTGATAGACTTTTGATTATTGAAAAAGACACTAACAGAGACAGGCTAAAAAACAAAATTTTTTTGCATCATTCATGACAAAGCTATCGTACTTGATGATCGTGAAGCTGTATGTTCAGAGTTTCTGGCTCTACATTGACTGGCTCCGCCGTGTTTATCTCGTTCTCTGCTTTGTCCAGATATTTCAGCATTCCGTCGATCTCAGTTAAGGCCTGATACGAAAATAATCCTATATTGTACGCTCAAAAACTAGGGGATATCAATTAAATCACTTTTCCTTATTTAGTGGAACTTACCTCTAATGAGACCTGTTGAACAAGATGTTCCGTTAGATCGTGCCATTTCACTTCCACCTCTCCAAGATACTCCTTCATCGCAAATTGATCGCACACCCTCTCATCATCCATGATCTCTTTCGCTGACTGTCTAAGTTTCTCCATGTCGTATTCCTTTTCACGTTTATCATTGTACAGTGCATCTATCTTCGCCTTTACAGCCTTCTGGTTCGCGCCTTTTTGTCGTGTTTTCAGTGATGATATGGCATCAGTCAACCAAGAGTCCATCTGACCGATATTGTTCTCCAGTTCCGAAACACTACAGGCCACATCCTCAATTTCCATGGTTACTTGATCGACATCTTTCTCTACCTCTACCATTCTAAAACAAACAGGAGACGTGTATATTGTACAAAAAAGCAACATACGTATCAAATAATATTACTGTTCAATTCATTACAATAAGCATGTCTTTAAGCTGTTAGTATAATCGACCCTTACCTTTCACTGAGCTCAAGGATTACTCCTTCTGCATCGTCATCTGGTGCGTTCTGACCTGTTTCCTGAGAAATCCTTTCTAGAAGTGTTTTGTTGGTTTCTATTTCACCATTAAGAAGACGTTGTTCTTTCAGCTGCTGGGCAAGTTTATCTTTGTCCAAACTTATTAATGGTCTGTTCTCTAATGCGCTTTCCTGTTTCTGACATCCACCTTTGTAGTCCATCTAAACGGTTCCTAAGATTCTGTTGCTGAGACACAGCCGAAGACAGTTCTTCCTCTTTTTCACCGATTTCACTTTGTAACGATTCATGTTTGTCCTTCATCTCTGCCATTGATTCCTTCACTTCGTCTGCCTTTTGTTTCATATTAATATCATTCAAACCTTTAACCAATTTTTCACCACTCTGAATAAG
Organism: Magallana hongkongensis; assembly: GCA_015776775.1. Taxonomy (NCBI): domain Eukaryota; kingdom Metazoa; phylum Mollusca; class Bivalvia; order Ostreida; family Ostreidae; genus Magallana; species Magallana hongkongensis. The sequence continues at coordinate 1,288,191 of CM027474.1, read as the reverse complement.
GTCCTTAAGCTTTCTGTCTTGTCCGATCAGATCAGCTTTAAGTTCCTTCACTGCCGTAAGATCTTTGGTATCCTTTTCTGGGTTTTTACCAAGACCATTTCCGTGAATGTTGCTGAGCCGAGCCTCAATCTGGGGATATACAGAAGAAAGTTTGTCTTTTAAATCATCGAAACCTTTCTTCTGCTTCATTAAGGCGGCCAGCTTTTCCATGTGTTTAGAACAGTTCCGAGAGACATCCTTGAATTTTTCCTCCAAAGATTCGATTTCGTCATCGATGATGTTGTTGTCAACCTCTTCTTTAATTGGAGGAAGAACCTGGATGCGTTGGCGATATGCTTCGGCTTCTTTTTCAAATTCCTGGAATAAAATGGAAACATTTAAAGGGACTTATGGCAAAACAAGCCTCACTACACTTCTGTATGTACCATACCCTAAAACTTACTCTACCACACGTTACATAGAGGTCGAAATGCTGACACGTGCACAATTCAATGTCATCATCCTCGTCGTCCAAATATTGGTAACTTGTTGGTAAGATAACCATTTCTTCTGGTGCCAGCCATAGCTTTTGTGTCACGTGCCAAATGTCACAGTTGTTAATATCGTTTATATTCCATTTGATTTCCGGATACTCTAGCACAATTAAGTTTCGTTTCCAACATTGTAGATTTAATGGTTCTGGCATGGTTTCAAAAGTGATTTGCTACTATCCATTTGTTTTTCATCTTGGTCAACTTTCAAGCCAGCAAAACAATGAAAACCTTGTGTCACTACTTGTATAACAATAAATCCACCATTACTAATCAAAAACTCTATCCACACTAGTAAAAAAGAAAAGGCTCCGCCCAAGCTTCACCCTATATAAGCTGAAACACTCGGTCGGTCTATAAATAATTCATTGATTTGATCTTCCAATAATAATTGAGAGAATAATTTGAAGTTTAAAGCAATGTTGATACCCGTCTAAATGATGCCAAGTGTTTTATTTCTTGCTATCTCGCATTGCATACACTGTTCACTCTGATAATGTCGTGGCGAACTTCTGGATTTAAAGGCTTAGTAAACAAACTATTGTAGTGGCGGTGAAAGAGTTTGAAAGAGGAGGTGGATAACGGTCGTAATCGATGATAGAAACGGAAATTTTGTAAACCGATTTATGGCTTATCTACCCGTTTCCTTCCCAAAGTTTTACGACAGTATCAAACATCCGGAGATACCTGGCGAGCAACTATTCTACTGCGGGGTTTGGGTTATGATTTATGATTAATTATTTAAATTGACCAAAATATATCAACGACCTGAAAAATCAATTGAAATGTTTATATACAGAGTTAGCACACAAGGAGGTTTTATCGATACTATACATGTGTTTGACCTGGTACAGCATTTAAAGCGCTGACTTAAATTTGAGAAGGTTGTGAGGTAACGTCAACCAACAGAAGTACCTTACGTCAATTAAGGCAATTAATTATTTAACACTTGCAAACTAGAATTATTTGAAACGGAATGATCGCCTTGTTTTGGAAGCAATGAAATATGAGCTCTTAGTTCACCGTTAGATGATCTCGTTGCAGTGCTTTTGGAAAGGTTGGTTAAACAGTTTGAGGGATTATGAAGTTTACGGAAACGCTACAGGATCTGTCTGAGATTATAAGATCAACTACTAGTATTTGAAACCGGATTAATCAGCCATGTAGATTAGTCTCCAGTGGGTTTGCTTTTTGCGGGGAATGTTTTTACAACTTATGGTTATTTTACCAACATCAACAGCAAAATAATAGTATTTTCCTACCTCAAATATATCCTCGATCGATTGGCACGGTGCGCTTTGTGTATGATCCGCCATTATAAGCCAACTGAGTGCTCTTTGACAATCACCCGTATATCAACACATGTCGCCACCCTTTATCTTTTTATGCCTAATAATCATTACCTTTGCATATCTTACATCTTTTAATGTACCAGAACCGATATCCTAAATCAACGGTTTTAAAACATTTCGATGCCGATGATTTGAAACAGCGGGTTACTCTATTTTTGTGATGAATTTGTTGATCTTGGGTCGGGTGAATGAAGAGGCATTTAATTCCACTTGTTTAAAAGAGGACAAACAACAATAAACTTTATCCCAACACAAGAAGATCTAGGCCAGCATTACTCCGCCTGTTCTCATAAAAGCTTTCCTTTTTCTGCCTTTCATTCAAGTGTCAGTTTAAACATATATTTCCACATTTCTCCACCTTAATACACGGTGAACGCTGAATGTACGGAAATCAATTCCTTTCTAAGGATTTATTTTGCATATTTAAAGTTCCGCTGTGGGTATTAATCGCGTTATGAATTCCATTGATGTTATAAACTGATAAAAATCTGTTAATTCAAAGAGAGCTGGTAAAAATATCACTAAATGAATGAAAGTATTAATGGAACAACCCCCCCCCCCCCCCCTCGGAGTATGGAAACCTCCGCTGACCACCTATTTTCAACAGCTTGCATCGTAATTGCAGCTGATGGAGATCAAATATATTTTCTGAATTCAGCAAATGGTTGTCACGGAACTAGACAACCATACTGTGCTCTATATTGTACTAACAAAGATACAGGTATACTAATAGGTATATTTTCAATACCAACAGTTATTTACTTGTATGTCCATATACAGTACTAGCTGGTTATCACCAAGACTTAGTATTTACAGTATCTCGGTTTTCATAGCAGTTTCTTCGTTGAATGTTACAGGTTGTAGGATACTAAATGTTGTACCATCATTTTATTGACAATTACATATACAATGTTGTTATGGTAACTAAATGCAAGTTGTATTTGTGTACTAGTATGTTGCAAACTGAAATTCTCTTTTACCTGTGCAGTGTCCCTGAAATCATCAGCCATCTTGATTACTCCAGCAATTTCCAATTCTTTAACTTGTATTTCCTCCACGAATTCCTGAATCAAAAGATAAACTTTATATGAAAACAGGAATACTAGTATCGTATATTTAAAACTGCAACATAAATTCTAATGTGTGCCCATGGAAAATTGGGGTGTGTAGTAAAGGACTGCAAGAATTAGTACCTTATAGTCATTGAACTGGTTGTGAATATTATCTTTAGAAGTCTGTAGGTCACGTGACTTTTCTATGGCCTGATCCAGCCATTGGTCAATATCCTGTAGGGCTGTATAGAACTGTTCCAAGTCTTCGGTCATCTTCTGGAAACGCTTTCGTCTACTCTCCGTTTCACCAAAAGCCTTAAAGTCAAACGCAATTCTCGTTAGATTGACCAAACCCAAAAACTCTATATGAATTGGAGTTTTTACATAAATCATCGCTTTATTGTTTGTAATGATTACAATATACTGCAAATTCAAAGTTATATTCCACACAGCTGAAAAAGTATATTAAATGTTCATGTGGAAATAAAACGTTTATTCAGAATACATCTCAGCATTCTTAATAAGGAGTTCTGTTTATCAATTTTCACAAATGAAACAATGTAAGGACTACATACGGCGTTGAACCTGATCTTGAGATCAGAGACATTGAAGCGCAGTTTCTGGATCTGCTGGGCGCCATCTTCCTTCCGGTCCGTTTGGTTGTTGTCGATGAGTTCTTCCGCCTGTTTGATGGAGGTCGTCACGCCTGTCTTCCTCCTTACCATGTCTTCTTGTACGGCCTGCAAACGAAATCGTTACAAAGCTATTTAGATATGATAGCAATGATAAACAAGCATGTTTATTGCAATACTGGAATAAATACAATGCTAGTTCTAAATCAAAAAATATAACTCCTTTGCTAAAATATGTGGGAAAACTGCAAGCGAGTCTACACTAACATTGCTGTGATATCAATGATTAACAAACACTGAAAGAAAATACCTTAAATCATCACCTGTCTTGTATTTTAAAGCCAACTATCGTCAGAGTTTTTAAAACAATATCTGTCTAGATATGCATGCATGTTCATCAATCCATGTTTGACAGAAAAATAATCTTTTTGCAAAGTCATGAAGATTGCTATCGCAAAACCTACCAAAGTTCCGGACTCCAGTCCGGCCGAGTCCGCGTCGTTCCAAGTTAAAAACATATAACCCTATAATCCCACGAGGCAAACAAATAAGTGAACTAGATGACCATCAGAAAGATGTGTGTTATCTGATACACAGTCAACAAAAACTGGTCAAAAGACAAATGACTTGGAGATCAACTAGTTGCATAATGCTCGGTCAGTTTGTACACAAGCTTTTTCATTATAGAATCTAACAAGAGTCTTAAGAAATATTACTTCGTCGATTAGGACGCACTCTATTTAACCCCGATGGTTTAAAAGATTGGCACTCATTTACTTCACCATTACATGGTAGTATAAGTAATACCAAAGTCAGCGGAAAATATGACTAATCTAATAAGAACCAAAAAAATCTGTAATATTTCTGCATTGAACATTTATCCAATGCGATGATCAAGCATCGGCGTAAGAATGTGTACATCAATCAACAAAATTGATTGTTTGGAAAAACAGTACCATTTCCGTTGTTTTCACTTGTGGAAAAAGACACGGCACCATGTTTAAACAAGATGATAAACAGCCCTATACGAAACCCATTTTGGTCCATAACAGTATTCCAAAAATACATGTAATACATTTACTTAATGCTGCTTGGAGTTTTAATTAAGCTGAGAATTGTGACAACAGCGTGTGGAACAGCGAACGCCAAGCATTTTGCTTCAATTTTCTACACCCTTACTTACGTCCGAGTTATATTTCAGGGACACTAATACAGGGTCCTCCTCCTTGGTTCCTTTGTACCGTTCTGACACCCTGTACCGTCCACGTTTCTTGACAAGTTTCATCATCTAAATTCTTATTTCTCATCCAAATTACTAAACGGAGTAAGCACCATTCTCACTTTCACTTTTACAACAATCTTTAGCTAGGAATAAGCACCATCTTCACTGTAACTTGTACACTATTCCTTAACTAGGTATACATCTTGGTGGAGTCAGAGTTTATCAGGTAACAACCGGTCAAAATATAAAGGATAATTTCCCTGGAGAGCTATCAATTTATTGTGTTACTATTCCAGAACTTTTGTAACGGTCAAATCTGGCCAGGTAGAAAACAGAAAGTCCTAAACCCGCACAACTCGATACAACCCAAATCCGTTGTCCAAGAAATCACGAAAGGAAAAAAAAACTTCAGCATCAACAGAAAAATCTTTCACATCCCAGGAATGTATAAAACAAACACTTTCTTGTGTTGGTTCGGTGTAACAAATAGCAGACACACACGACACCGTAGGGTCAGAGAGCGCCAACGCATGGGCGAGGGTGACAGCTCCAGACCCGCGAGGATAACGCTGTCATTGTCACCTGCGGGGGACCCACTTATCTTACATAACGTCACCTGTACAGTTTTTTTTCTTAACCTTTGCACACAAAAATTGACTGATTTGTTCTTTTTGTAAAAGTGAAGAAAGGTCTCTTGCAGGAATGACAAATATGCAGATCAAAAGCTATTTCCTGTCCACAAACGACCTGATTAAGCGGTCGATATTCATCAAAATAAAGATCTACTTACAACCCCCTCTCATGTTTGTTACGACACGGAGGTAAATAATTTACGTTTCATTGGTATTCATGAGTGGAAAAACTTAAACTCAGAAAAGCCGTTATTGTCTCAATACTTGCATGAAAGACATTGTAAAAAGTGGGCCTATTTCTTGTTGATTACTAGACAAATCTTATAGAGCTATACCACTTCTTACCTTGATATCATTTGATTGTCCTTGAAGTCCATCTAGCCTTTGGTGGGGTTTCTTTTGCGATGCCAGTTTCCTCTCCGTATCACTGATCCAGTCCGAGTTTTCCTTTACATCCACTAGGGCCTGGACGATTTCTTCATCGGCCGCCAAGACCACACATCCGGTCTCCGGGTCCAACTTTACATTGGAGTTCATGGTGAGGAAACCATTGGCCAAGGCATCTCTGAGAGACATCTTATAGTTATTTGGCGCCACAAATGTGGTGGACCTTGGATTGACTTTGCTTGAGTCAATCAAGTCTTTGAGGGTGACCGAGGTATCAACAAAGTCGTCCACTGCTATTTTGCCGCCAATGATACCGTTTGCAATGGCCTCAGACAGAGACATTGCCCGTCCAGTTTTCTGGTCAATCACCATTCCGGTTTTGGGATCGAATCTACCTGACTTGATTAGGCTATCGAGAGAGACAATGTTGTTGTTCTCTTTTTCCACAACATACACGTTCTCTGGATGAAGCAGACCTCGGTCCATGGCCTCCTGGATCGTAATCGGCCTAGACTTATCACTTGGAATGAAATGACCTTTATCGGGATTTATCTGACCTTTCTGGATCATTTCGTGTAGTGAAAGTTTATCCAGAGCATCAATTAAACTTTTGGCAGCAGTTGGGTCTATCTTGGAAGTCTGCATAGCTTCGGCAAGTGACATGACTTCACCAGTACGTAAATCCTTAACCATTCCATTTTGGAGATCAACGGATCCCGCTTTGATAGCCTCCTCGAGGGAACAGTTGCCATTGGAGTACGGTGCTGGTATGAAAGGAATACTAGTGTCCATCACTTTCTGAAGACATTCTAATGTCTTGGCATCCATGGTCATTTTATCAGGGTCAATATCACAAAGCACAAGTCCAACTTTATCCGCTTGCTCCAATGATAAAGCTTGTGGAACCTTTTTATGCTTGTATTTACCAGATGATGGGTCATAGGAGCCGTTTTCAATTGCTGTAGCAAGGTTGCTAATTTTCTGGGAATGGCACGTCATAGAAATATACAAGGTTGGGATCAATCACTCTCTGTTCTATAGCTGATTGTAAGGACATTGAGTTACCTGACTTTGGGTCTATGACAAGACCTGTCTCAGGATCAAATTTTCCTTCTTCAGTAAGGTTCTTCACGCTACAGTCCTGGTAAACTTTCAATATTTCCTGCAATAATTCGGGTTCTATAAAATTTCGTGCAGTTGCCTGCTCTAACGACAAGCAGTCTCCATTTGGTACTTTATATTCTCCCTTTTCAAAATCAATTACGCCTTTCTCATAGGCATCCTGCAAAGATATGCTTGTAAGGTCATTTGGATCCAGAACCATTTGTTCCTCTGGATCAAGCCTTGCACGCAGTTTGTCAAACATAAGCAGCGTTTGGGGTCTGTCTGGATCCATCCACGGAATCGCCTCCTTCCCCATCTCCTGGAAGGTAGCGCTGCTTTTTTAGCTGAAGCTGTTTCAGAATCATCACATCCGGGCCTCCTGCGGCAGCTTCCGATGGAGAGAGGTAGGTGCCTCTAATTAGACCTTGTCTTATAGCGTCCTCTATTGAGATAGTCTCTCCTGTGTGGGGGTTCCTGTACAGAGAGTTAACAAGATCGATAACTCCGTCCGTCATAGCACGTTTGAGAGGTATTTCGTCACCCGTTGTAGGATCTACGACGCCCGTGACCCTGAATCCAACGTCTGCAAAGTCCACGAAAGTAAAACAATCCTTCTTTTCAGTATCCTCTAACACAGCAGGATCAACCACGAGGTATCCATTCTTCACAGCCTCCAACAAATCACATTCCTCTCCAGTCACAATATTCTTATATTTCCCCGACTTTGGATCCAAAATACCCAACGAAACAGCTTCTTTCACGCTGATCCATTCGCCTGTGCGTGGATCTATAACACCAGCAACGGGGAAAATCTGAGTTTCTAAAGTATTTCTCATTGGTGAAAATCCATCGTCGGCAGAATGTCCGTTTGGAAGATTTTCCCTGGTATCCACAGTGATGAGTCCTCGATGGATGGCCTCGGGGATGGGCATTGACTTTCCAGTGGTCGGGTCTGTATACGTCCCGTTAGCCTGGTCCAAGATTCCTTGGGCCATGGCTTGGAACACGGTCAGCCTTTGTTTGGTTCGCGGATCAATCACGCCGGTGATGGTGAAGCTTTGCAGTTCTTCTGAACACTCTGGTAGATCGCTGCTGACGTCATTGGGTACAGCAGACGACATCACTCTTTTCAGTTGCCTCCTGCGACGAGGCGGTGGTTTTGGTCTCTTCCCTTTTTGTCTCTCGTGAATTATCATTTCGGACTTCACTGATGTGATGACCGTTTCCTGAGATTTAGTGTTTACTTCCACCATTGGCAAGGTTCTTGTAAAGGAATGGAATTTAAAAGGTTGAAACAACTGAACAAATTGATATGATTTAATGAAACGGTAACAAAAACATATGAAGTTCTACCTTTCAAAGTAAGCCTTGGAGGAATACATTTGTCCACCGGCTCCTTTAAGCAACAATTTCTCTTGCTCTCGAGATTCCGCTAATGCCTGTTTGTACGTCTTTGCATAAGTTAAAAATTCCTGAAAAGGGAAAAACGTTTTAAACTACATGTATTTGATAATCATTACAATAATTTCTTATTTCTTCTTTTCAAATAAGAACAAAGCTTTTAATACATGCAGGCTAAAATAATTACCTTGTAATGCACTAGCACCTTGGCGTTTGCTTGCCATTTCTGTGTCGTACCGTTAGTATAGTCTTTGTCACCTGTAATTTCAAAAGAAACTGGTTGTCGTATTTTTATACAAAAAATTTTTATACAAGTGTGTATAATCAGACATGAAAGGAGTTTATATGGGCACCTGATTTAACTTGGCTGATTATCTTTCTAAAGTTGGTGACGTTGGCCATCATGATTTTAAAATCCGGGTCCTCCACCGATAGAGGGCGCAGTAACTGCACGGCTTCATTCATCAGCCGCATCAGCTCTGCCTTCTGTCCTGACGAAATACGGGAAAGCTGGAAACAAAAGCACACAAATAAAGATGTAATCTTTCAAAGAGGCATTAAAGTGCGAAATACACAAAATACAAAAGATCCTCGCGGTATATTTGGGAAGGAATTGGTATGTGTATCTGGTCATCACCTCTTTTTCCTGAGTGTCTTTAATATTGTTGGATATGAACTGGATAAGCTGGGTGCGGAATCTCCTGAGGGTGGTGTCCCAATGGATCACCAGCTGTTCCTTGATCCTGTGACAGTATTTAAAATATATAGGGGGTATACAGCCAAAGGTATCAGTACTGGTGTTTATACATGTCAAACTTGATGCTTTATACAGAAGTCGATTTGTTCTGCATTCAAAATGCCTACACGACAAGTTTTACTATGCATATCGTTTTGTCAAAGTTTGGCGCATTTACTATAGCAGGAGTAAAACGTTTTATTATACCTCTCTACGCGCCTACCCTAAATAAGTGGAAAATTGATGGTTTCTATATGCGCAAATCTGTTTGTAGATCAACATTTCCTTACTTGGGTATATTTACATAAATTTAAATGAAACGAATTTACATATGTATATAGCCCGACGTATGAACAGCACTTATCTCGTCTGTATCACCTTTATAATTATTTTAAATCAAAATTGAAATTTTATTCTTAGATTTTTTTTTTACTTTTTGTAAATAAATCTATTAGCAAGCTTGGCAGTGTTTTGTTGAGAGGTTCCTCTTCTGGTGTAATTATTTTAACAGGAGACACAGCTAATCAATATCACGGTATCCCCCGAGGGCAATACATACACAGATGATCGACAAAACCCCTGTACACATATGTTATTTATTACTCATCGATTTTACACTAACGTTTTGTACATCAATCTAATTTCTCGGTTTTTATTCTGTTCTTAATTTCAATTACCATTTCCATGGCAGAATACTCAAAGAAAACAAAATGCTGTCTGACCTTTGAACTTGCTGGACAGCTTTTTTATCCGGAGGGGGGATAACTAGGATCACCCCTGGCACCTCGGTCTCTGAGCCATTGTTACAGCGAACCTGTAAAAAAATCTAGTGTAAGGAGAGAAACTTCTGCGTAATGGAAACTTTTGCGTTTTGGATTGATGATTCGCTAAAAATGTCACTGCATAGAAAGTTTAAAATAGTTGATTTTCTAAGAACAACCGTTCAGTTGTTTTTGTATTTAAGATGACCCCTACGTGTGTACCTTGTTACGCAAAAACTGAACTTTGAAAAAAAAATTATCGTTTTTGGTATGATTAAATTAGCCATTTGGATCATTTAAAGAGAAGCGTCATTCTTTCCTTTGATTAATGATACGAACCTGCCACTTGTCCTGATCCGTAGTATCCAGGACCAACACTTCTTCTCCAACTTCCAACTTAACCTGCAAAAAATCAAAAGATTGTGACAATTTTGCTGTACATAGGAACCCTTTAATAAGCTAGCAAGAGGTGATGTGATTACTGGGGTACCTCTTCGTGGCAATAGAAGACCAGAGCCTTGGCTTTGAGTGGGTAGGAACAAGACTCCCGCCTCAGGTGGATGGGGTAAACCTCAACGGCCTGGTTGCCCAGCTTGTCCACCCGACACTGGAAGTCCAGCAACTTATTGGTGATGTTCTAAAACAAAACAGTCCTATTTATTTGTCTGAACGAATTCCATGAAAAGTCGTCAGTGGGATTTTATCTAGTATTTTAATGATAAATAAGAGAAAGAGAAACGAAGGGGTAATGTAGTATATTTTTACCCTCAAATGTTTGCACATGACGTCTGCTTCCTGAGTTTCAACGCGCTCGCGCATAGTGTTGCTATTCATCAACTTAAGAAATAGACCTAAATCTTCATCCAGAAATTGAACATCGTGGAAAAACTGTAAAAGAATATTCAATTTATGAGTTTATGACTTAATCAACATTTTTGTTATTCATATATATATATTGAATTGTGATGGTTTTATTTTTTGTACCTGGTGGTACTCCCCGGCATTGGTCATGTGAGTCTGCAGACATTTAGTAACCTGGGACAACCAGTTCCAACTCCCTCTTAACGCGTATGTACAGTCCTGTCAATCAAAGAGAAAGCACGCCTTAATCAACTCTCTAGAAGTCACAAACGTCATCTTTAATTAGGACTGGAATAACCCCGCTCATTTCTATTAACAAGGCTGGAGATACGCCCCTTGTTCCTACTTACCCTGTGGATCCGCGCCGAGGCTTCCACCGTATCCTCCCTATAGATGCTTTCGAACACCTTCCTCCGCTCCGTGAGGTAGAGTGCGCGATCCTCAAACTCTGACTGGACATTCTGAAGCGGGAAATTTTGAAAATTAAGTGGTGATGCGGGTGTTTAATGGGCTGCTTGATTAGAAGATCGTTTAATTTGGACTTTTTCTTTTAAGCAATCGCAATGCGTATGTACATACTTGTCTTAAGATCATCTGGGCTGCGTTTTACAAAAGAACTTACGACTTACGACCAAATTAATGAATTTTTATTAATCACAAACTATTCAATATTTTATTGTAATAGCTGTAAAATATAATTATGAATATCAAAATAGTTGTAAATAAATGGTTTGATATAAATTTTGTTCATTAAAGACCGTTCCATGAGACTGAAAATATTTACGACTTTGTCGTAAGTTCCTTTGTAAAACCCTTCGTTATATAATTTTGCTTTGGCTCATTAGAATAGTTTCTTTACGGGAGTATTTGCTTTGCGAAATAATCGATTTGTAATAAAATTCGATGTATGGATTCTCATAACATCACGCCGAGTGATTGGATGTATCTGAGTTATGGTTTGGTTTTGGGATTTTACGACTTATCTGTGCTTTACCTGGAGTATATTTTCCACTTCGCTGACATACAAAAGGGTCTCCAAGCACCGTTTCTTTTGTAAAGCCAAGTCCTGCAACGAGCCGACATTGATTTTATTCAACCACTCAAATAAAAGAATGTATTGCAAGATTCAAGATGCACAAAAGCATCCCATACAGGCCATATCACAGTAAAATAAATCTTTACATCAATTTTTAGCAATATAGTTATAGAATTTCAAAATAATTACGATACGATTCAAAATTCACGCTGCATTAAAAAGGTTAAAATTTATTTTTTACAGTTTTGTCCTCGACTGACTCCCCATGTGTATTGATGTGATCAAAGGACCTACCTTGTTTATTTGGCTTTTGTGGCAGTAAAAAGACATTTAACTCCAAGATCGAGTGTGATATTAGCCCTGAACACCGGGGGCACCTGTTGTATTTTTTCTTTACCTATGTGTCTATCTCTTTGAACTTATTTTCCCAAACATCTTAGCTATTTGTGTATCTAACGCGTGTGATTTGAAATTCGTGGGATTTCATTTGACTTGATTTTGTTGCTACGTTGTGGGTTTTTTTCACTCACCTCCAGCAATTCATACTCAGCATCGAGAGAATCAGCCGCGCTGTCTTGTCCCTGCAAAGAGTAAACAAGATTATATCACTGCGCTGTGTTACGTTTATGTTGTAAATTAAAGGTGGCCGTCACGATTATACTGATCCCCTTATAGAGCTGTGGCAGATGGACTTTTAAGCCATTCACATAAATCAGAGACATGACATGACAAATAATATCAAATGATTCAGAGCGCACAAGGTGCGCTGTATGTGCATCTGAAACTTCTGTGGTTTTTGTGCAGATTAATTTACTAGGTAAAAGTCAAAAGCCATAAAATGACAAACACTAAAAACCCGTCAGCAATGTAGGTGATCTTAGGTCCCTGTTTGTGAACAAGAGGGAAGTTGTTTCGCCGAATGTTTGCCGTCTTCTTCCTTCTAATGAGCACAACCAAAACAGGTGCGAGAGAGCGAAAGTAAAAACATGGCAGCCACCAACGTAAGCTGGTGGGTGGTAGGTTGCTGTTAACTCCATGTTGCGTGCATCAATGACCAAATATGGTTCGAAACACACCGAGGCGTAACTCATGGACCCGTAACTTCATTGCACAACGTATGTAAAAAGCGGCCTCGTCATTTTATTAATCTTAGAGATAACCTCAAAGTTTTCAAAGGGTATTGGACATAGCTCTGTTGTGAAATTTGTTAAAAAGCGATACATTCATTTTAACACAACTGCTCACGATTTCACTACAGAAATTCCTGATGATCCTTCACTGAACAATTCATACTGAGGTCCAAAATCTGTCCAAAACTAAGCAAAATACTCACCCAGAATCTGATACGTCTGTCCATGCCAAACCCTGGGACCGATATCTACACACAGTCTGATATCTACATTCAGACACGAACTGTCACATCAATACTTAATAGAAGTTCGTTTTTAAAAACGTCAATAACTAGATTTACAATGACTTGGAACTTCACCAGGTCCTCCAATACAAATATTGAGGTTACGTTGTAGACACTGTTCGGGGTTAGGAACATGAAAAGGCTATCAATACATCGTGTTAGAATTGAATTGGTTAGAATAAGTTTATTAATCTTAAGTGTCAAGCAATAAAAACGTAGATCACTGCACCAATTCCGAACCAAAACAAAGGATATCTATCCATTCAGCTGATTTACGACATAAGACTTCGCTTGACTACGTTTTTTTTAAACAATGGCATTGCTCTTGGATTTGGCTCCAAACCACTCATCACCATTATGAGGCAATTATTTCCAGAACATGGTATGTAGCTTAGATGAATACATGATTGATAGGAAAAATTGATAGAGTTTCTTCAGGAACCCCACCTAGATGCATGTACAGACAATTTATGATGGCGATAGAATACTAGTACTTGTGTTTTGATTATATAGTACCTTAGATTTTTTGGCCTCCTCTACTTTTCGTTTGAGACCCTTTATCTCGGAGGTCTTTTCTTTGGTTTTGTCCAGGGCTTGTTGAACACCGATGTAGTTGCTGCTAAAAGCGGCGTCTTGGAGATGTTTCTGAAACAACAAGGGGAAGTTCTGGAATCTTTGTCAATATAACAGTGGAGAGTTTACATTAAGAGATCTCTGAAGTATGTTTTCAATCTGTCACCAGAATAACATAGAAAATACAAGTATATTGATTTGATGTAAAGGAGTGTTTTCATTTTAATTTTAAAAATTCTAGAGCTTACTGAAGCCTAAATAAGCTATAGAGTTTCAACCAAAATACACACACTACCATCTGCCTCTCATGTGTCGTCTCAATACTGCAGCATAAAACAAAATCGATCTTTGTATGTCGTCTGTATTTTAAAATTAAATGCTTGTTGTGATGTTTACTGAATTTTTTAACATGTCGACCACACGTGCATCTTTCGCCTAGCAAATCACACACACGTGAAAACTGACCACCCTCAGAAACCTGTGAAGCTGGCCACACACGCCACTTACCTCCTTCAAGAGTCGAACCCGCATCTACAGGCGTAAAGCAACAAGCAATTACTGGTATATCTCAAGAAAATATTATTTATTACACAAGGTCTGCAATCAATGCCAGACAGGGAGAAACGGGACATACATATTAAACAAATATTTTACAGTTTTTGGTGTTTTGCAATAAGGTTTCAAGAAATCCAATCGAGATATAGACATCCGCAAAACGCTGATTTGGTAATTTTCAATTTCGTTCCAGATATTTAAACATAAGAGTCAACCCATACATTGGGCGGTAGTGCAGGTACCCTGTATATGCTCGTGTAAAATAGAGGTGCATGTCTATGACTCTCACACAACTCTCAGCCTTCGGACCCCACCCGAATCACGCGGTGTCTGAATAGTGGAAGTAAAATTGCTTAATGAAAAACGCCCTTGATTAACTTTAAGACCTGTCTGTGACTACCCGAGAATAGGGAGACTGTGCTGACAATGGGTTCTTCATTCAGTCACAAGAAAGTTCCATATGTCATAATGTGTGACAACTTTATTGAATGACAAGGCATGTCAACATTTACAAATAAAAAGAGCCCAAGTAGTGTCAATATTTGTAGAAGGAAACTCGAATTTAACTTCAAAATGGGGGATCCCTTCTCGTCCTTTGTAACTATAATCCCCAATTCGCCATTACACCTTAATTTACCTGTCAAATACCGACCTATTTATCGATCACAGTGACCTAGATAGAAAGAGTGGGAAATTTTGGTCTGTTAAACTATATACGGGACTTTTGGGGTAACTGTTTTCACATTACGAATGTAACCATTATTTATAATTACTGTCTATAAAACGACAGTTGACCTCCAATTAAACGCTCGACAGTCCGTATATGGCTGTCTGCCTGGGACCCCCAAGGATAGGCCGATGTGTGATTGGGGGTCGTGACAAAATACGAAATCTTCAAAGAATCACAAACACGGGAAAAATATGTTTTCGAAGAAATTGAAAATTGAACCTGTATAACTTAATGCTAACAATTCATGGAATCTTAAAAACACAGGAGGATATCTTGTCATGCTTGTATCAAGACAGGTAGGTTATATTTAGACCGGCTCATGCGGCTATTTAAATGGATAACATTTTTGCACCTGGTCGTACACACCTGTAGGCTAAATTGACGTTTTACGTTTGACCATCTTACCTGTTTTTCTCGGATGGTCTCCAGGAGTTTCCGGGGACCCCCCGGATCCCGTCGGGACGCCATCACTTGAAAAATCTGTTTCGAAAAGAGAGAAAATGCGAAACTTCACAACACAGTCATCTTTGAGTGACGAGAAATGTAAACAGGTAAATTTGGCACGCATGCGCGGAAGATCAAAGGAAATACCTGCTTCCGTATCACAAGTTACCTGTATTTAACTGAATACGTTAATTGATTTACCATAACATTCCGTCATATTCATATTTTGTTAACAAAGTAAAATAAATGATCTAGTGTTTCCATTTGCTATCTTTAAACAAACATAAGTGGTGTTGACACAAATTATACATGCATAGTTTGTTCAGGTGTAATTTATCATATTTGAAAAATGTATCTGATAATATGCAAAAGTATAAAACAAAACAAAAAGCTTTTCTTCCTTATATTGTGGTATGATAATATTATGATTCAATAACAGGGAGTTGTCATTATTTTGTCGATTATCTCAGGCATTATCTATGTAGACAAGGCGGATCCCGATATACAGAGGCCGGACCTATAGCGACTGGCGGATGTCCAGGGTCACGCGACCAGATCAAAGGTCACGTCATCGAACTTCATAGATAGATAGCGCATAATGCAACGGCGGGCCCGTGGATCTGCATACATTATGACCTAACGAATGTGTACTCTCATAACAAGGGTCTATATCTCTCATAGCCCAGAGCTCCCTGCTGGGTCCGACTTTTTTTTAACATTCAGTTTTGTTATTGAAATAACATAACTAAGAACCGTCACGGGGATGACTCGGTGATATGCCAATATTTCAGGATGAACAAACGAGATTATGTGTCCATCTCAAGTGTTGTTTGTTTTCTAAACAACTGAGGACTGATGACAAGCGCTGATAATTCTTAGACACGACAGGGACCATTCAAATGATGACAAAAAACAACACAAATAGGATACCCACACCTAACAGCTCGCACAGTAGCCGTGTTAATCCACTCTGTGACATATGGCCATTTACCTCGGAGGCTGTCTCTGTTACCCAAGAATCACCGGCCATGTATACCTTAATCCTGCCAGTAAAGATTAATTTTATAACTCTGTAGACAATTTCAGGGATAATGCAGAAAAGGGAACCGATATTGTTTCTTGAGTCCCTGGTATAGCTTATGAATTTTTGTCGATAGGAAAAATGACAAAAGAGATTAAATCACACCAGAGTATAATAAATTTCACGTATACATGTAACAAACAGAACCTCATAACATTGTGTGACGGAATAAAGAACAACAGCGGTTTGTGCTTTACTGTCCCCCCGGCAATTTATGGAAATATATATCGTCCCATTATGTCGTCTTTTATCATTATAAGAACTAGTAGGGCAGATTGGAGGGAGATAGACCCCTGACTGTCGTCACGTCACATGATACACTCCTAGCTTTATCAGGACCCCCCGAAAAGAAAGGAAACATTCACCTTAAAAATCAGGTTAAAACTTTATGACCACGAACTGAAATTGAAACTAAATCGCGATAAAATGTCACCCAGTTATACAACGTTCGTGGCATGCAAACTAGTCAAGGATCCCTTAATAAGGAATTGGTCAGTCAGGGTCTTAGACGTCGCATCCCTTTATCCAGACCTGATTAAAAACGGCATCAAGCAAACTGAGTTCCTGCGACAGTACCTCCAAAGGTTTATAAAGTTTCTGGTAGTTGATGATCCAGGGCTGGTTGTTTCTACATGTGACGCGTGTAAACAAGGTTTGACGTGCCACAGACACCATCAGGTGACAACAGACAACGGTGTGGTCCAGGAATCATTGCTGCCAACCAGTTATTTATTGGAAGTTGTTTATATCGTGATGGCTTTATTGGGTTGTGTGTTGGGACATTAGACCGTCCAGAGAAAGATAGAGCGAGGTAGAGGGAAAGAAAACAGAACTCAACGTAAAAAAAGCTTACTAAAACAATTTGACATACACGTAAATAACAGAAAGTCAGTTGAATTGCTAAAGAAATGTATATGATAAGGACTTATCATTTATAGACGTATGAACATTTCTCGTAACATATTGCATGTCTGTAAAATTCTGATGTTTTTATATGCATCATAAACTAGTGAATGTCACTGGTTCCTTTATCCCTCAATGACAAAACAACAACAGAAATCTAATAAAAACTCCCTCAAAATCGTTCTATTAAAGACCATGTAACACTGTCACTTTGCAAGAGTCTTATTTGTGACCCAGAGCATTGTCTGGGGATTAATTGGGAGACAAAAGAGTCCTGTATGCTAGTTTTTTGGCGTGAGAAACTTTTGCACACCAGGGAAATAAAAACTTTATTGTGATCCTTGCATGCTCTATGGTTTTGTTTAGTAAATGCCTTTTGCAATAAAAGCAACAAGGTTTAAGGGATAAACAGGATTGTGTGCAACACCTTTGCTTTCATTGTGTACTTATGATTTTTAATCATATTATGAGTTTTGTCCACCGTGCATTGTGACCGTGGGGGACCAGTTGATGAAACACTGACTTTACGTGTTGACCCTTCATGTTAGCCGGCGATTAGTATCTCCTTAACTCCTTAATTGTGTAGAAGCGGGCCATATATAGATGTCCAAACATTCCCGATTAAATCTGGATAAAAGCTTCCATTGAGGAGAACTAATACATTGGTCCAAGAAGGCGTGTGTATGAAAACTTGACGAGGATTACTTCCAGCGTAGTACTGGCATTCCAATCTAATAGATAAATGTTTTAGTTTTTGATTCGTCTTTTTTTAACGACAGTTTATCCAAATTTAAATCGTTCTTTGAATGGCTATCAGATTTAAGTTGCACGCGTGATTACTTTATTAAAAGAGAGGGGGTACTACGTTCAGATAGATTATAAATGGAGAGAAGTCGACCTCAGCGATCTGACCGCGTATCTGTCTCCATATGTCTGTGTGTCTGTCTGTCTCTCTATGTCTGATTATCTGTCTCTCTGTCTACATATGATTATCACCGTCGATCCAACACTTTGCATATACTAGTTACCAGAACATTTCTCTGAGAATTTCCAGCAAACATTTTTATCTCTCCACCCAATCCGAATGACTAAAACAATTCTCCCAGCGATGTTACACAATTCCCAGGTCATAGGAAAGGTATTCATCAGCCTGCAATTTGTCATGGACTATCGGTGAATTGATCAGTGTGATCAGACAGCAGTCATTATCATGTGTCAGACCTGAATCGATCACAATTAGGAGATGTACATAAACCGTGTCACTGGATGAGCAGAGGAGACGCGCACCTGCAGGTGTTTGGTCAAACGTTGGATGACCACTTTATGGGCTGCAGACAGGTTACACCGAAATACAAGACATAAAGAAAAGGGACAGTTTGGTCCAGAGAAAGGTTCGTGGGACAGGGCGGGGTCGTTCTGTGTCTGACCTCTGCAGACCCTGGTCACTTCCTTCAACTGTAGCTGGAACATGGTGAAGCGACACCAAGCGACCAAATCATCCATCATCATTAGACCACGCTGTTGTCTTCTGGTGTCTCCTTAAATTTATCGTTTCTGTCCTTTATAAAAAGTTTGTCATGCAAATGTACAAACTCTTATGTTTTTCACCTGCATTTTTTTTCGTCCAGTCTGTATAATTGTACTAGATAACCACTGTGTGCAAACTTGTAAGCGTACAATTCAGAGAATTATATGGTTAACGTATTTGACAGTGTTCACAAAGCATCTATATCTTCTAACCCGGACCATGATAAGAAAGGGGTGTAATTACTCACCTTTATTAATGGAATCAATCCATAAGATTCCGGAACAATTCAATAAATCAAAGAAAAGTCTCAGGTGCGACCTTTTCCTCACACTGTGTATCTACATCTACAGGCCCTGGTCTCTGTGTTTTGGTGGGTATTAGTCCTTGTTATAGAATACTTGGACAAAAAGCTTATTAAATCCTTTCATGAGCTAATCCTTCCTGTAATGTTTCGCTATTTCGGCGTGTGGACGACGGTGGAAGACGTCGCTTGATGTGTTGTGGAGTTCCTTTATCATCGCCCAAGTCATTTATCACGTTAAACGATTGCTGAATAGAGCACGGAATGTTGGGTCCTTTCCATGGCCCTTATAAGCATGTCCTCAATTCCAGTATCTTATGTGTACACACCAAGTCGAATTCCCCAAAACCCGACCCAAGTTAAAGATCTGCAGCAAATGGCTTTATAGAAATATATGTTTACAAATGTATCTGGTTTCATATACGGCTAATACTGCCTTATGTCATGAAAGGCCGTGTCATTGAACAGAAGATAGAATTGTGTTTTTATGATTTAATTCGACATGCTGTGCGTTGATCTATTGTTACCATCGTTGGATCTAGCACGGGGAATACCCACTCCAGAGAGGCGATTCCATCAGAACGCTTATAGCTCGCAGAGGTCCATCAAGTAATTAATTAAATGACATACTTAGTTGTGCTTTAGGTAACTATCAGCTAAAATTTGTGAGAGGCGGTTTTGTTGCGTGGAAATTCTCATAGAATCAGATGTTGGTCTGGGACAGGAGAGCCTGAAATTGCTCAAAGACACAAACCAGCGACAAATCCCAACGGAGCGAGGCGTAGAAAAGGGGGAAGATTCGATTCATACTTCTGTGAAATCATGTACAGCACTCGAAGGAAATTCCGTTTGTTTTCGCCGTTGGTTTCTCTTTGCCTCTCCCTTGCAGGAGACCTTCCACTGCAAGAAGCCATGCATTGTAGCGACATAATACGACCCGTTCATTTGTTAACCGCACAGAGGAAAGGTTTGATCAACGCACCGGATATAGATAATTAAACTCATTGATTGAAAATTGAGACCTGTTGAGATTTACGACTCAGAAAGGAAATGTTTGCTGTTTAATTAAATTCCAAAAGAGCTCAAGGTAAAATGGAAGGTTTAACTTGTGTACAAGATTAAAAACGCATCACATCATATTAATTATCAACAAATACACAACCAATTCAGCTTATACCATATAAAGCTGTCATTCCACGCATACTTGAATTCTACGGTTTGACAAACACCTCAATGAAATGAAATATTTATAAAGTTCTGACAGTTATTAAAATGTATGGCAGTCATTCAGTCCTCCCTAACCAATCAGAGAACACAAGCAGAGCATAAATATTTTCCATAAATTCTAAACTTAAATTTGTTTGTACAAAAATGTTCCAAAGATCAAAGAGGGTGCAGCCATTGTCAGGATATTGTCGGGATAATCTCATTTGATGACTTGAGTGGTTTCGCCAGCTGGCTATCGCCTCCTTCAGTTTATCTACTGACGGAATCTCGCGGACCAAAAAGACCAGCCCAACTACCAAGCAACGAGCGGGCCTGTATTACGGCTTCATTAGCCGTCTCAGTGTATAGGTAAACTAGGGACCGTTAATCCGTTAATCACCATGTTTGAGCTGTACGCGGCCAGGGTAAGACAAACTTATCTGGGAAAGGGTTAGTTTTTGTGATAAACGCAATAAAAATGTTTTATTTCCCGACTTTGGCACCCGAGGCCGTGCTGAGTAATGTCGGTTGTTCTGTCAGACGAGAGTGGGGCCTCCAGTAATGAAGCGACAAGGTGCTGTGTTACACGTAAAGTCCTCAACAGGTGTCACAAGCTAACTCACCACCCCTACACCGGCGATATAATCTCCACCCCCACCCCCTAACAGATACCAAAGCCTTGTCTGGCCAAATTAAATTGTAAAATATATCAGGTTATCGAAATCTTTAAAATGACAAGAGTTGTGGACAGTAAAACAGCGAGTAAGACAATGCTATCTCTGTGTGTGTAAATATTGACCCTGCTGAAAGTACAAGGGGACAGGGTTCTATCTGTAAACAGTGGCGTCCCATCCATGAGCATAGGACTTGTAGTAGTAAGACCATAAACGCTTATCTAAAAGCTACATTAATTTCCTCGATAAACACTTCCCTATATTTACAGCCCAATTTTGGAAAGAAAATATGCCAATAAATTTTTATCATCTTTTCACCTGTACGGTAAACGATTATACTGGAGACAAATACTAAAAACACATTTTTTCTCTAAAATTAAATAATATCAAGCTTACCTAAAGATAATTAAATTCCAGCACAGGTAAGAACGTACAGTGTTTAATCCTGACAGCGCTAGTCGGTGTGTCACACTTAGCCGGACATTACTTTTACCTGTTGATTGAGAGAGCGTGGTTCCTCAAGCGTGACGCTCTCCTACCGTGTGTAAGGGGTCGTCTCAAAGGCCGACCAATGTAAGGTCTTCCCTCGGGTCATGCAGCATAAGCCAAGTACACATTCAAGGTTAATTATCGTTGTTCTGCTCACATTTTGCTCATTCATCAAATCGCAATATACACCCATTTTTTTCATCTCTCTTTTTTATGGCTACACCTTCAATTGCACGGACTTGTCATTTAGTATTATGTTCTTTAAATATTAATAACTTATTTTTTGTCGTTGCATATGATCTCTTAATACTTATAAATTATTTTTTAAAACTTAATAAAATACTGAGTTTATAATTTTTTTTTTGTTTTGATGGCAGACCGCATTTGCACAAATGTAGTACACACAATTTTTATAACTTCGATGAAATATTATCATCTTCTGCACCAATACAAATCTCCAAACAATACACAAGACAATTTCGTGTCTGAATTCAGTTTTATTTTTAACAGATATTTAAACATATTATCTACAATTTAAACTCTCACTGTAGAAGCTGCAGAGTTATCCCGCCTTAGTATTCGCCGCTTGTTTGAGGCTAAATATATCCGGTCCTGGTGCAGACCGGAAACAGGAAACACGGCAACCAATCAGGTACCGTCACAGATAATACACAGAAGCTTGTGTCCCCTCTGAACACACACACACACACAGACTTGTAACACGCCAGGATCCGCCCCCGTGTCACGTCATTCACGCCCACTCTCTCACCAGCCATTGATTTCACTAAATCAAGGCTTAAGGAAAAAAATAGTATAAAAATAGACATGTGTTGACATCATTTTAATAATTAGTTTTTTGCTCAAGAATAATGAAATATACAAGTAATTATTTTGCCCCTTCATGCTCTCCAAAACAACTGGATGCAGAAAAGCTTATGCATGAAACTTGGTTTTGTTAGAAAAGAAAAGGAATACAGATTTTCACCCCTATACACTCATAGTCATCCTTCCTATCAGTTTTTCACACATGCAGACAAACATACAAACAAAAGCATACCCTGCTCAGTAAGCCAACAGTCACACACATAAATATCTGCACACTTCATTCACAGTCAGGGAACGGTGACTTACAATGATGTTGACCAATCATGGCCTGGTCCCAGATCAGAAATGCTGGTATCTGTATATCCACAGAAGATTCAACATCTCCCCTCCCACTTATCAAAATAAAAAGGAAAGGACAATAAAAGTTACTGTTCCAATGATTTTGATACCAGAGTAGAATAAATATTCCAGAAACTAATGACAAAGTGAAGGGCGATAACTCTGACAGTGCCAGATCTCGTCCTCTCTACTACGAAATCCTCGTTACAACAGAGAATATTTTCTCTACAGACTATAAGTTAAAATACCCTGTGTCCTCTGCACAGGTAGGGATAAAAAAAATATTGCAACAAATCCAAGTTGTTCTATTGCTTACAGAGTGATGGTAGAATACAGATTACAAACATGTGCGGTGGATTTCAGTGGGAGCCTGTCCAGTGTAGAGCCACCAGACAGTGTGACCATAACATTTCTAATCCACAGATAACTATTTACAAATCCTGTACACAATTCTAGCACTTTCAGAAAGTTTGTTTTCTATAGAAATTCTGTTGAATGAGCCTTAGGCATGTTACTCTATAATTCACAACCAAGAAATATTATTACATAGTTTTGTTCAAACATTGACATAATGTTACAATCTTGGTTACAAAGAATTTGGCATATACAAGAGAATGACTTGCTAATCATAAAATACAAAAAATCAGTTAGTCTGTATCTTTAAAAATCACTAGAACAGTTTTACAGATCTTTGTTAAAAAAAATTTAAGATAGCATCACAACTACAGACTCACAAATCAACTGATATTCAAGTTTAAAAAAAAAATAATTTAAAAATAATTTTTTTTATCCAAGTATCAGTAAAAGATGCAGTTTCCTTTACAAAGAACAAAAAGCTTGGACACGAATGCTGTTGACGAGACTGCTAGGGTCTGGCTGAAAGTTCCGTAAACATGACGAATCCCTCCCGTCCAACGGAGGATCTCTAATGCAAAAACAGCAAAGCATCTGGGACAACAAGGATGAGTCTTCTATTGGGATGATCCAATTAATGAGATGAGAAACTAGGCGCTTTCATGCTTTCCAGTTCATGCACTTGTGTTGATAAAAATAAAATTCTGGAAAAAAGGCAGCACCAATTATGCATAAATGAAATGTGAGCATTTTTGTTTGTTTTACTCAATATTATACTCAATGTAAGATCTTCAAATAACAATGGAGCTGATCAGAAAAGATTTGATAGATTTCAAGAGAATCAGAAATGTTATACTAATGTTGGAGAAAATTTGTCAAGTGTTATAAATATGTTTAGCAGATTATGAATGTCAAACTGCCAACATACCTTTGTTCATGGAGAGTGGACTGGATCTCTGCCAGCCTCACTAATGACCTTGACCTCTTTAGTTCCACTCCCACCTGGCCACAGTGAAAGCTGCCCACACTAATGCCTTCTTCCCAGTAACGCCGAGCCTGCAAAAATCATACAACTCAGCATTAGTTCTTTGGTTGAGCCAAAACCAAACCTCTGCCACAAATACAATGCTAAGAAGCATACAGACTCATGTTCTGATATTGAAAGTTTGCACCAAATAATTGCTTTACAATTGTTTTACTTTCTGAAATGAATTATACTATTCAACAAGCATCAGATGCTTATTCACTGCCTGTTTCAGGCTTTAGAGCCATAAAACTCAAGAATATCTCTTATTTTATATCAGCCTCACTTTTCCACAGCATACTGTAGAATCATTTCATTTTGTGGGGGCCAATTTTGGTGGATTTTTGCTTATTCATGGGGATGTGATTTCATGGATGTGCCAGTTTTCAGTTTCAGTAGGAAAACTAAATCTTTTAAAATCAGTTTTCATGGATGATGTAAATTGGTCGGCGAGAGCTCCCAACGAATACCAAGAAAATTGAGCCACCTTGAATTCTAATGATTCCACAGTATTCCTTTTAATCAAGTAAGATTAAAACAAAAATCTTTCTTATGGCTCTATGCCTGGACTAATGGTGGAGTTGAGTGCGTACCTGTCTTTCAGCTTGGTCCCCGTGCCAGCCAGTGACGTGACTTATCAACTTTTCGTTATAGTACTGACTCAGTGACGACGACACGTTGGGAGAGTTTGTCTGATTGAGGCCAGTCACAGATATGTCACCCACACCCACTGGAAGATCTTGTGAACTGGTAGTACTTGAAGGACTAGCACTGAAAAAACAGAATCAAGTAGACTTCTTAGCTCAGAGAACCCATTAATTTCTTAAATATTGTTAGTACATAAGAAATAGTCAGCAAGACAAGGGATTCAGTATAAGAATTCCTGAAACACTGCATCATGAAAAAGCCCTTACCAAGAAGATTTTTGGCCGTGGTCCGACCTTGGGCTTTGTCCCGCCGTGGAGCCAAGGACGTATGGACCGTTACTGGTGTCCACATGCAGCTGGTGGTAGGGGGATTGGTGACCCAGGTGTTGCTGCTGCTGCTGACTCTGACCCAGTTTACCGTACACCCCACCCCCCGACGTGTAGGCAGGGGAGGGGATGTGGTTGACATGATTGGCAGGTACATGAGGGCTGGAGACTTGGGGAGTTTGGGAGTGGGTGTGAGGAGTGACACTGTTGTAGTCTGAGGGGTGCTGAGATGACCGGGTCAGAGCCGGGTGGGCAGCCACTGCTGTGCTCGTGGACAGAGAACTATGCTGGGCGTGAGATGTACTCGCCCGGGCTGCAAGTAGAGGAAACATGGTACATATCAACTTATTCAGTATTTCTTTACAGTTTTTAACATAGCTTAATAACATAATGAAGATTATCCAAGTCATATGACTTTTCATTAGCATAGGGCCTAGTCCCTTTTCAGACTTCCCTTAGACTGGTATAAATGACTTTTATACTCACTCGTTTGTTGGGCAATCTGCCGACTGATTACTTCCTGAAGCTTCTGCAGAGTCTGTAAAGCTGAACAACAGAGAGAGTTTGGTTAAAGGGATAGAAAATGAAATAATTCAGATAACATGAATAACCATAATAATATTCAATTTCGATGAAATTTTACAGTTAATCAAAGTACTGAAAATACAGGTAGCGCACTACCTGTTTGTTTATATATATATAATTAAAAGCCATTTCTTTCTGGGAGATTTAAGTCCTCAAAGGAAAGTGTTACAAATCATCTAGGAAATAATTGAACAATTCTGTCGGTAGAATAAACACTGACAGGGTGATACCTTAGTGCCTACTACTAAGCATTGCACCTGAGACTTGCAGTGGTGTGGGATGTTTTACCTTTGTTGGTGAGTTCTTGATTGTTCTGTCCCCCGCTGATCTGATTGATGAGCTGGGGTATGTTGGCTATGAAGGGTGCACTGGATGAGGGGGTAGAACTGGGGTGTCCCCCTGCTGTATTGGGGGTGGAGGCCGGCCCCATCTGGGGGGTCCCAGCACAGCTGGAGGGCCTAGAACTGGGGGAAGTGTCAGGTGAGATGTCCATGTCATCTACCTGAGCTCCTGTAAATCAAAACAAAGAGGGTCACCACTGGAATTCAAAGTACCATAAACAAGCAGATTTTTAAAATTTTTATTTTTGTTTACAAATTTTCAACGACAAGTTTTGCAAAATATATCAACATGAGAAAAACAAAGAGAAAAGTCACCATACTGCACCAGGAGTATAACATTTGCAGCGTCAACTTCCTTTTTTTATTAAAATTATAACCGGACTCAGATTGATATGCATATCATTGATGGTATATTTTATCCTCATGTAAACAACTTGCTACCTGCAGATCTGTAGCCCTACAGAAAATTTGTAGCCCTACAGAAAATTTGTGTTAACATGCGATGGAGACACAGTTAATTTTATACAAAAAACTTGCAATTTGCAGCCCACAAAGCAAACAATTGAACTTAGCCACTAGATCAAAATTAAACTAGAACTGTCCTAATGGGACTAATACCCCCACTAGGCTAATTTCAAATGGGACAAATAATTGAATTGAATAATAAAGGTTTGGAACACATACAAAAAAAAATTTCTAGAATTGTAAAAAAAAAATTAGTTAACAAAGAAAAATTAAAATCAAAATTGTCAGAATTTCACTGTAAATACATATCTTTAACAGTAATGCATTTACAAATGTATGTATTTGATGATATATTTTTTTAATTTAATTGATTTAAAGAAAAACCAACAAAATGACAATAACCCCTCCCTTTGCAGTGAATAGAAATACCGGTAGCCAAGCAATGCTTTTCTGTTGATAAAACTTTCAATATCTTTCTAATAAGAGTCTTGACAGATGCAATTAGTTGTTTCAAATTTTCCTCACTTTCTCCTATGGCACAATGGAACTCCATATCAGAAAATTGATTCCATAGGACTATGATTTTCTTTGATGAACTTGTTAAATTTAATAAACTCCCAAAACATTACCATAATTACCATACTATGTAAAAATATGTAAAAAAGAAAATTTAATACTACAAACAATTTTAAAATTGCCAAAACACTACAATCATATCAGTAATTTTGAATTTCATTTAAATTAATGCCCAATAGGGTCATTTCATCAATTTACTTGACAAATAAATTTAAACAACCTCTAAAAATAGTTTAACTTCTTTATTAATAATTATATTATTTATTTCCTTATAATGATAGACCTTTTGGTTTACATGAAACAGTTTTAAAATAGCCCCCAAAACCATCACCCATTTTACAGATTATCAATTTCCCCTAAACACATGCTCCATCTGAACCATGGCTCAGATAATGGCTCCCTCCCTTGGGACAAATGAATTCAGCCACACTTGTCTTTGATGTTCTTATTAGCTCCTAAGAATTTATCATTGACAAACAAAAACTTTGCATTGTCAGTTGATAGAATACTTATAAAAAATATTTTTTTTTATTAATTAAGACATAAAGACAAAAAACTCCATCTGGATATATTTATATAAATATATTTTAGAGTGTTTTCTATTAATTTATTAATAAAATCTGTAAGGATTACCTCCCTTACTTTTCAACATTAGTGTACAATATATAGAATAAGGAAAATGAAAACTGTCATAAAATCATTAAATCTTGTCTGATCTTAAAAAAAATTACAGGTGCACATCTTCAGATGGTGTTCAACATATGTACAAATTTTCAAACTGTTCCATGCAGTAATAAAAATTTTATAGGGGGGACAAAGTTGCGTCTACAGACAGACGGACAGACGGACAGGGTGAAACCAATATACCCCCCTAAACTTCGTTTGCGGGGGTATAATTATGTGAAGAGTTTTATGGCCTGAATTATTTTCACAGAATATTTTAGGAAATAGGTTTAATCAGTTGAAAACTAGTGAAAGTTTTGTGCGACATAAATTGCAAATTTTTTTAATGCAAAGAACTTTAGCTCTTTAGTATGTCAACCCAAATTTCTTTGTGAAGCTACATATCTTCAGCTACAAATGTACATGCTCTTACTGTATATTTATATAAATATGTTTGCAGAACTCATCAAAAGCAAATGTAACTTCTCAATAAAAGTGGTATCTCAATTAATTAGTCAACCAATTATTCAATATTACTGTTGAACAAACAATCAATATTAACAACTGATGGTCATACAATGAGTCAAAATGATTATCAGTTAATTTTAACAAAAACTAAAACATGAACAAATAAGGGGGGACAAGCACTTGTGGTAAAACATATTTTTTTAACAGGTGGTAAAAAGTTAAGTCTGAACCGGGACTCATACCCAGGTCCTCTAGCGTACCGTGACAACACTCTAACCACTAAGCTATTGAGACCCGATATATTGACCAACATTCACACATCTGTTCACCCTGTGACATTTTCATCAAAATTTTCATTGTCAAATAAACACTGACTTTGAAATGAGAACTTGACATAGCCAACAGGTGGCTCATTACATACGTTTATATTGGGAATAAAACAGGAAAACTTTTAGATGCAAGGTACCATGGATTGTTATTCAATAATTAAATAGAGTATTTTTGACAATAACATTTAAGAAAATAATTCAAACTGGCAAAGCACACAATAACAGCATTGATACTCCTAATGCTACCAGAAACTCCCTCTGAAGAAGTTAACATTCTCCTTACTTCCAATAACGGGACCCGAATATGAGCATATGATGTAATTTGAAATACAATTTTATTAAAAATCATTTTAAATCCTTTTTATATCAGAAAAATGACATTAGAAAGAAACGGGTAAACATTAACTACGTTATTATTGCTTTACTATAACTGAGAAATGATTAGATCCCAGTGTATACTAAATTATCACCTGTCATTCGGTATTATAAACAATTAATTGCATGAACGTTTGGAAAATATGAAGATTTATTCCCCCAGAAAAATCATATATTATTTATTTATTTAAAAATATGATTTTTCCATGGGGGAATAAATCTTCATATTTCCCTCACAATCATGCGAATGTTTAATATCCAAGTAAAATTATGGTCTTTGTATACTCAGTTCATCTGAACTACAGATTTCCACAATGATCAATCTACTGAATATAAGCAAACAAACATAGTTTACTTTGAACTACGGTACATTCCTATATACCCACTCCCCCTTTTAATGACACTGAATTGATATTTCTAAATTTAATTTTAGCTATCAATATGTTTTACAAAAACTTGGTACATTTTACATGCTATTCAATACATAATTTGCTTTTAATTTTGCTGGTTTGCTTGTCTGATGTCAGGACCATAGATTTCTTAGATCTTGGTTCATTATTAGCGTCTTCCTGGACTGGACAAAAAAACTGGGCTGCGTTTTACAAAAGAAGTAACGGCAAAGTCGTAAATATTTTTAGTTACGTAGAAAAGTTTTGATGAACCAAATTTATGTAAAACCATTAATTTACAACAACTTAGATTTTTATAATCATATTTAAGGCAATTAAATTCAAATATTGATTAGTTTGTGATTAATAAAGATTCATTAATGTGGTTGCAAGTCATAAGTTCTGAATCACATATGCATAGTATTCCCAAATTACTAGTGTATCTTGAAGCTATTCTCTCCATTTAAAAGTAAATTGGTAAAAATATTATCTTGAAGCTATTCTCTCCATTAAAAAGCAAATTGGTAAAAAACTATCAAGTCATTATCAAATGTTTCTGTGTTTTTTCTCAAAGTAGACCACCTCTATGTGCAATTTTAGTTTTAAGATTTTGTCACAAGTTATATTGTATAATAAATGAGAACAAGAATCACAGGGCAGTAAATGCATCTTTTTGGTACATGGTCTGGGTTCTTTCAGTAAGGTTTTAAATGTAGGTCTTAGTTGCAAGTAGTCTTGAGTAGAACAGCATCATTAATAAGTTTTAACAAGTAGACGACTATATGATGAACAAGATGGTGAAATTCCTTACAGGAATTTCAAACTCAACTAAATGATATAACCCTAGACTAAACAAAGGATTTCAAACTTCATCTGATGGTAACAACGGATTCCATTCACTAGATTAT
Organism: Magallana hongkongensis; assembly: GCA_015776775.1. Classification (NCBI taxonomy): domain Eukaryota; kingdom Metazoa; phylum Mollusca; class Bivalvia; order Ostreida; family Ostreidae; genus Magallana; species Magallana hongkongensis. Next base: position 1,257,972 of record CM027474.1, on the reverse strand, counting down.
ATATTCTAGTACTTACATAGAATTTCAGACTACAGCTGATGGTAACAAAGGATTCGATTCACTAGATTATATATTCTAGTCCCTACATAGGATTTCGATTTTTAAAATTCCACTTCATGGTACATGTATATATCTAGTCCTAACATTGGATTTCAAACTCAACACAATAATATAAACCTAGTCTTCTGATAGTTCATTACAAGATGGTATAATCCTCCAAAGATTTCAACTCCACTAGATGATGAAATTTCAGTAGGACTTCAAATCTTAAAATATTATTAAAATAAAAATCTTATTCTCATTCCTCTTAGTAGGATTTTAAACTCAGCCAGAGGGTTTAACTCTAGTCATAACAAAGTTTCAAACTCCACGAAATGTATAATTCTTCTCCTTACGTAGCATTTCGAACTCCCCTAGATGTTATAATCCTAATCCTTACATTGCTTTGGAAACTCAACTATATGTAATAATCCTAATCCTAACATTGCATTGGAAACTTTACTATATGGTATAACCTTAGTTCTTACATTGCATTTCAAACTTCGCTAGATTTTATAATCCTATAGTCCTTGCATTGCACACCACTAGATGATACAATCATAAACTAACAGAATTTTAAACTCCACTAGATGACATAATTATAGTCCAAACATTGCATTTCAAACAAAATTTAAGTTGGAAATGACTATAAAGGAATTAAAACCCTAACATTGTGGTCACTTTTCTGATTATCTATAGATGATACAAAACATGTGCAAAGGCAATGGGACAAACATTTTCATAGTACAATGTAAAGCAATGTGTAACTATGTGCTTAAAGGGGCATGGTCACAATTTTGGTCAAATTCTATTTTTATGTTTTTAGTATTTACAATGCTTTAGAAATGCATTTCCAATGATCAAATAAAAGTTGAGAGTCATTCGTGGAGTTATAAGCAAGATACAGGGCTCACAATTCTTTGTCATGTAAACAAGACTTGTGCCCTGTTTTTGTTTACATAGGTTTAATATACCAGAATAAAATCTTTTTCCAGCTTTTTTGTCGATCTTTTTATTTATTTCAAGCATTGATAAACAGTTCCTAACATTTTAAACATTCGTTTTAGGTTTAAAAGTGAAATTTTTACTTCAACGTTCAAAATGTAAACAAATGCTTTGTTTACACAGCGAAGAATTTCAAGCCCTGTTACTCACTTATAACTCAACAAATGACACTCAAAGAGGGGAAAAAAAAAGATTTAAAAAAAAAAAAAAGCCGACCTACAGACCCTAATTTTTTCAGCCTGAAAGCGGAAACAAACCTATTTTTTTTGTTAGGCCTTATAGTCAGTATTACAAGCAATATTGAGAGAATAAGATGAGCAAATTGAATCTTTTTTTTTTCCCTCTCCGTCTGTTCAATTGTGCATATTCAACCATTTATCTATTAAACTGGGTAAGATAAAAAAAAAACCGAAGTATTTGTTGTCATTGTTTAAATGATGTAATGAACTTTTTCCCAGGCTGGTGGGAACATTTCTCTAGCTCAACTGGCACGACATGTGCTGCCATTTGTAAATAACAAACATCTACACAACACTGATGACATCTAAATAAGTTCAATAAGCGTTTTTACGACTTAAATTTAGAGGACACAATAAATTTTTAAATCGGATAAAAACGAAATTTTAACAAAAAACGGATAAAAACGGAAATTTACGAAAAAAACTCGAAATTTTTTTTTGGGTTGGCGGTTTTAAGTTAGGGTCGGTCAGGAAAGCGGAAACAAACCTATTTTTTTGTTAGGCCTAAGAGCAATTTCAAACAATCATATTGAAGCAGGGCTCGACATTAACGCTTGTCCGGTACCAGTTGTAAAAATATGCGGACAAGTTAATAATTCTGGCCACTTGTCCGACTGGACAAGTGCATTTTTTATGTAAAGAAGTCTCCAACATTTAAAAAAGAAAAGAAAGTTTTGTGATAAGTTTATCCGTAGTCTTGTTATAAGTTTATCGATTAGTTATTTTGAATTTCGATCCCGACATCAAATTGCAATGCAATTGAGTTACTCTTGATCGGGATTGAAGTTTACTAATTTCAAACAACTTTCAAGGTGTGGATCTTAGTTCTTACAAAGTACCAAACACATATGTTAAGAAAAAGAAAGGAAGAAAAGGTAGCAAAGACAAAGGATTATGGAAAGAAATGTAACTTATTTTAGGATTCATTTATCATTGATAGACTATGATGACTTTCCATGTTTAGTTTAAAAAACAGCTGAGAAATCAATATAACAGTTACATGTATTTTTAAACCTGATGCTAAATTTAAAATGTCTTGTAATTTGCCATGACAAAGCTACAGCCGACAAATCATGTTTAATGTTATACAGAACAAATACATGTACATAATTATAGGAAAGACACTTTAAGTTTCCATTTAAAAAGTCAGGTTACTAATTATAGCTAGAGTAATCAATAAATGATTTTATTTCAGTAATAGAGTACTGTAGTTTTCAAGTTGACAATATTTGATCTTTAATATTGAAAATTTTCGGACAAGTGAAGCTGAAGTTCGGACAAGTAAATGTTTTGGTCACTTGTCCGAATGGACAAGTAGGAAAAAAAGTTAATGTAGAGCCCTGTGAAGGAACTAAACTTTTTGAGAAGTGACCTGAAGTCAATTGAATTACGAAGCATTCATTGGGACATATATATCAAGAATCACTTTGTAAAAGTGAATAAAGACCATTTCAAAATTTGTTTGCTGGCGAGGCTGAGGGTTACCCATAAAAATCATGAAAATTGAGACCCCCAAAATATTATTGTTTCCACAATAAGTGCATTTAAATCATTGAAAGTAAGAAATTCACTACTGAACACAATTTACAGTTTCAGTCCTTTATGGCCAGCTCATTTTATTATGTACTGAGTTCTGATGATCGTAGTATGTTATCATATATCATATGTATATATAACAGTAGGTTTATCCTCTCCACATCAGTCATGAAAGAACATTCTTATTTTCAGGGTTTTGGTTTTATACAGGTACTGTGATTCTAATGTTAAAAAGAACATGAAACGTTATGACTGCAAGAACTTCTGAAGGCTATCTAAATCTTATAGTAGATATCCATTAGAGATATATCCATCTCTTGTTAAAATCTTATCAAAATGTCAAAACCTAATAAACATAATAACAGTACACAGACCAATAACAATGTTTAGAACATAAAAATAATCCCTTAAAATAAGTCCAAATATTTCCATAATTATTTACAATGAAATACTGTAATTTGCTAATTATGATACGCAGTTGAGTATATGGGTAATCATTGGTAATACACACCCTCACTTTAGGCCTGAAAATTCGTGAAAAACATACGTAGGGTGTAAAATACGCACTAAGACTTTTGACCATAATATCATGGTAATTCAGAGAAAAGTCTACGAGGAAATCATTGGGACTGAAAATTTTACATTCACATTTAAATGTTTCTGAAGCAGATTTTTCATGAGTCTTGACTTTCTGAATAATGGTAAATATAAATCTTCCAACCGCTAAAAGGAGTGACCGATCACAGAGAAAACAGGCCTCTGATTGGTGAATAAACAGTTGATATTAAGTTTGGAATGGCCATTTTAATACAACTTATTTATCAACAGATAAGGGGAAAAACATTTCTTGATAAATCAACTAAACAATAGTTTCAATTGTTTAAAGCAATATAAGCTGCAATTTTCAGCAAAATAAATTTCTAAAAAATACAGCTCATATTGCTTTAAAAAATTCAGTAAACATAGGTAGCGTTTTCGTATAATGGCTATGTACTGCATTACAATAGCCAAAGTTTTAACTGTTGAGTGACCAGACTCGTTAATATCTATGCAGCATAATGCTGCTGTTACATGTGGTCTGACAGTGTGTATGTAATAATCAGGTAATTTGCACCTTTTTGTATTACTTTTGTCTTGTTTGATAATTTCCTGTTTTTGAAGTTTACCTGTTATTGCTTAAAGGGACTTGGACACGATTTGACTTAAAATTTTCAAATTTTATTTTTCCATTTTCAATGTTTATACTGATAAATATAGAAGTTTATAATGCTATGTTAAAATTTGAAAGTGAAATATCAAGATATAAGCAAGTTACAGAGTTCATAATTCTTTGTTTTGTAAACAAAGCTCAAATATTGTCATTTTTTACATATGTGTTGTATTGGTGTAAGTTTCAATCAAATGTATCTTTTTTTGTTGATAATAGTATTTATGAAGATACTGAATTAGTTTAAATTGTGTTTACATGTCATTTTGTCTAAGAAATTGTAATTCACTACATTACATTTTTTTGTAAACAACTATAAGACTTGAGCTTTGTTTACATTACAACCAATTCTTGCCTCTGTATCTCGCTCATAACTTGACTTTGACATTCAATATTTTGGTCAATCATTTAAAATGCACCAGTAAACCATTTTATACATAAAAAATAAAAGTAAAATTTTTGATCTCAAATCGTGTCCAAATCCCTTTAAAGTTTCAGTATCAAAACATAATCATGTACAGAACATTCGTTTCCTCAAATAATGAATATTACACAGTTTATACCATGGATGGCCTCCAAAACTGGCAAATCTGAACATTTATCAGAAATAATATTGTCGTAACCGATAAGATGTTTTGACAATTTCTAATTTTACTTAAAATCAATCATGCTTCAATGTCACCAGAAGTTCCACTAATTTTTAAATAACTTTGCTAATCACAGCAGCAACTTAACAGTTTTTGAATTTTTAAAATGAAACAAAATAATATTCAAATTCAGTGGATCAATCAGACTAAAGACAAGAGCTGGTGTGAGTACCATAATATTCATTGATATATAATATTAGCAAGATTATGATCCTTTTCTGAACAGAGAAAACCATCAAGACTGTAAAATTCCATGTTTGGGAAGAAGATAAATGTGTTAATTATGATTTTAGACAGTGTTTTGATTTTCTTTTTTGGTTTTTGTTGTATTAAAAGCATTTTGAACCATAGTAAGTCCTAATCATATACTCTTGCTATTGCATACATTAGTCCTTAAAGGGGCATGGTCACGATTTTGGTTAAATTTTATTTTTCTGTTTTTAGTATTTACAATGCTTTAGAAATGCATTTCTAATGATCAAATGAAATTTGAGAGTCATTCTTTGAGTTATAAACAAGATACAGGGCTCACAATTCTTCGTCATGTAATCAAGGCTCGTGCCCTGTTTTTGTTTACATAGGTTCAATATACCAGTAAAAAATCTTTTTCTTGCTTATTTGTCTGTCTTTTTATTTATTTTAAGCATAGATAAACAGTTCCTAACGTTTAACACATTTGTTTAGGTTTAAAAGTGAAATTTTTACTTCAACGTTCAAAATGTAAACAAACGCTTTGTTTACATAGCGAAGAATTTCAAGCTCTGTAACTCGCTTATAACTCAACAAATGACACTTAAATTTCGGTTGCCTATTAAAAATGCCTTTCTGAAGCATTTTAAATATTTAAAATCGGAAAAATAATTTTTGACCAAAATCGTGACCATGCCCCTTTAAAGGAATGGATAATATCAATGATATGGATTTGGCTTCCAATTCCATAAAAATAGTTCAAAATAATGCAAGTCAAAGTTATCAACATAGAGCTCTCTGGTACACGAAGATAAACTAAGATACAAGACTGTGTATTCTCTGTTTGAAGACACAGTATCAGAAATATCGGAAACAAACATCTTGCTAATATAAATTCCAACATACAGGCTTCTTTACTCTTCTTCAAATGTTTCATTCAACCCTTAAAGGCTTATAGATTCCATTAAATGTTACTCTGGCTATCTGTACATTAGTGTAATTCGCCAGTTTTTCTTTTCAATTTAAACCTTCAATTTACTAGAACACAGGTAAAAGCACAATGCACAATACAACAACCAAGGAGGAGTAAGCACTTTTTTTTGTAACCCTTCTTAAAAATATTTCTAACTCTTTACTTTCTGCCAACATTCAAAAACTCTTTTGCATAATCATAGGAAGGAATAAAGAAGAAAGAATACTTACCCCTACCAGAATATAAACATCCCATACAAACAGGCCTACATATACTATGTATCTCTGTGTAGAGATAGCACTCACCATGTCTACGGTGTGGAGTCCTGTGATCACTATCGCGTCGGATTCGGTTCGTATTGTTACTACCACTGTGATCAATAACCGTGCCGGACTCCTTGAAGTAGCGGTCCTTTGATTTTCCGCCGATGGTGGGGGTACGGCTTTCAATCTGGGCCTGCCGCTGACTGTCTTGGAACTTTTGAATGAGATAATGTTTGTCTGGCTTCTCATTGTGTAAGCTTGGATTGAACTCCAGATTGCCGTGTCGTTTGGCTGACCGGTCTCCTCCCCCAGAACTTCCCCGGTCTCCTCCCCCAGAACTTCCCCGATCACCACTGTACTTGTTTCTTGCCATAGAATCTAGAATGTCAACAAAATGACTTCAGAATCATAGTCAATATTTAGATTATCAGTATTTTTTTTTCCAAAAAGAAAATCCTTGATTTCTGTGCACAAGACTACATGTATGTCCATCAAAAGAAACTCAACAAAACCGATCAAATAACAAACTTGATTCCTATTGTAAATCATAACTGTAAAGCTTAATTGTGCTTCAGTATCTACAATTTCACACTCAGAATTTTTCACTGTACAAAATTATTGAATTAAATCTAAAATCTACTGTATTGAATATTGGAAAAAAAAAAACAATTTCTATAATTATCTCATCTCAACCTTGTTTTGTTATTGTTTTTGAATAGTAAATAAATGACACAAAATGTAGATCCATTAGGTAAGCTTCCATCAAAGATGACAAATTTTTGTCAACAATTGTTAAGGTAATTACTTTAGAACATGTTCCTAATATAAGTCTCATTCAAATCTGATTTACTGCAAATGATTACCTTTACTGAATCAATATCTATATTATCAACACTAAAAGTTTTAAAAAAGAAATTGTGAAAGCTAGGATATTTCTACAGATGCTAGAGCCTGTTTTTATGAGTGATAATAACATAACAGACAGTGCATCATTCTTCTTTTTATAAATTGTTCCATCAACATGATAATTGTCTTCACATGATTTCTCTAGAAAAATGAGTAAATACCTCTGTCATTGTGGGCTCTATTTCTGCTGTCACTTCTGGAAACTTTTCTGAAATTGGAAAAACAAAACTGAATGTGCTGCCTATTCAAAGCATTAGCTTACCTGCTCTCCTCAAGATGGAATGGGACATCTTTCAATACTTATAATTAATGTGGATAAAAGTAAATTATAATTAATTTTAAAATACTTTCATGAGTGTTTTTGAATATTTAACCAAAAAAAAAAATGTTTTAAAAATTTTAAGAAAGATAAAATTTTATTATCCCCAGTGGGATTCAAAATCTGACTTCCAGATTCATAGTGAATCCTCTAAGCCTTTGCACTACCCTGTTAGGATAAGGAATCAGTTTTGGGAAAGAAACTATTTATAAAATTACACTTGATTTTATTGTTTATTTCAATAAATAGTATGTCACAATATGGAGGTGTCCCATACCACTTTAAACAAAATGTTCAAAGTTATAAAAAAAAAATTTGCACAGCTTCATGACTGTTACAATAAGTGCAATTATCATAAATATATATAAGAAGCAATGAGGCGCCTTGATTTGTAGGCCAGACTTACGAGTCGTTCCAGTCGTCGGGTTTCTCCCATTGTGACAGACCTGTCCGGGTGTTGTAGTAATACTGTTTACCAGAGGAGCTGACATGCTCGGACCACTCCCCACAAGTCCGCAAAGCTGGCTTCTGAACCTAGCATTACAGTAATGTAAATTGTTTTAGAATTATACATTGCTAAAACTACACTTCCTTATACTCTATCAGGATCCGGGGAATGTTAGAATTCGTAGAAGATCAAACAAAATTATCTAATATGACAATCTGTCAGATTACATTTAAAGTATTCAATATATACACAGTCATTATAAGCGTTATATCATTTAGAAGACACATCTGAATAAATCATTGGGATCATTTCAGGAATTAATAAGAAAAGTTCATGATTATATACTCTTTAAATATTAAAGAGAAAAGACATAAATTATACTGTACACTAGAACAAACTATTTAATGTGGGGTGTTGTGAACATTTTAAACAGAAATTACATACAAGAGAAAAGCTGTCAATGTGACAGCAAATCAAGTTTTCTTATCTGTGAACAGTATCCATAATTCATTTGTCAACCCTGAATTGATAACCACTAGAAATGGGGTACTCTATACGCAATATTTTGCCAAAAATGACTAAGTTTAACATGTGGTATTTTTTTCATAAATGATCAAAATCAAAATCTAAGTAATATGCACTTTTCTGATATTTGTACAATTGACCTGCAAAACCACATTTTCCTATCTTGAAAACTGTAGGAGGAGTTATCCATACAATAGGGGGACACTTTTGGGAGCTGTGTGCCTACCAGTTTCAATAACTGGATTTTTCCTTTGGAAAACTCTGTTTAAATGCCTATCCACATTATACTGACAATAAAATCTAACATCTTAGACTAGTCTGAATGGACCCTTGTGTTAACCAGCAAAGAAACTCATGATTCCATGTTCATAAATGTACTGACCTCTTGTTTGTGGTCCCTGTGGTTGGCCTTGACCTTGTCATAACTGCTGCCATTCTGACTACCTCCCCCCTGAGATGACGAGGCTGTAGAGGCGTGGTTAACCTTCTTGTCTGGAGAACTGTAAGCTCCTGTTCAATGGTGCAAGACACAGATTCAAATCAATGTTTGGGTATTATGAGGTGATAATTTTGGTCGGGGTGTGATCAAATTCAATTTCAAAACAATTACAAGATTTATTTTGTCAGTACAAAAAATTATTATATAAAAAGTAGAGAGGGGAGAGTAAGGGCTGTATATTATACATGCATTGGAACAAAATTTTTACCCCATTTATAAGGTTGTGTTTCTGGATACCATGGGATAAATACTGTCAATATTGAGTGTAATGCAAGTTTAATAGGTATGCATTTTACTTATTCCATCCAAAATACTTGATTCATAATAAAATTAGAGTGTATTTGAATATTTATTCATCATTTACTTGTTGCATGGTCAAAGTTTGTTGAACAATTACTTTAAGTGCTTAGCATGCACTTGTCTCATGTACAATTTTGCAATTCAAACGAATGCAGGGAGATTTATCAATTATGTTTCGATTGAAACATATTTTCTTCTTGTGTCCTCTTATGCAGTCAATGTTATAACATAAACACTGTATAAATTAGGTCGACCATTGTTCAATTCAATGATGATGATAATATGATACATACATATTTCTCTAATATGTTAATTTTACACACATTAAAGTTGTTCTAATTCTAATTATCAATAAAGACATGGCTTTTGCTGTTATTTTGAATGAAATCTGCTAATGAAATTACTCATGAAGGATTGGAATACATTGTCACCATGTGAAAATCAGTGAGTTCACAAAAATCTTGATTGAAAATTTCTTAGCGTTAAGGATGTATACTACACTTAGGAACAGCGTTTTTTCAGCATTTTCCACCAAACACATTATACACAGAAGCGAACTATGATACACGAGATCAGATGTATGCAGAGATGTACTGAGAAATAGAGCTGACATTAGTTTGTGATATGAGCACTGATGTGATTGTGTACGAGACTTAGACTCACCTCTTTCCATTCTGCCCTTATCTTTCTCATTATAAGGTTTTTTGTGGAGATATCTGGGACTATTACGGCTTGCAGGACTGTCCCCCCGGGAGCGTCCATCTTCCCTCTTGGAGTAACGATCACTGTAGGTCTTTGATGGGTACTTGTTAGACTGAAATTTGGAATGCTACATTTTAAATTTCAGATTTGCACGATTTACTGTGGAGCTAGAAGTTGAAGACCAGTGTAATCATCAACCACTTGTTAAACACTTCAGAATAAACGTCCCTTCATTCTAACCCTAAAATGACATGCTAAAATATTTTTATCTTTCTCTTAACACATATCATTATATGCATTGTTGTTCAATGCAATCTTGTTGCTGGAGTGGCATTAAATTCTATACTTCTAAGAAATGAAACTTAACTACATTAGATTTATACACATTCCAATCTACAGACACAACCATTTTTGCATTGACTTGTAACTTAAAGGTAAGTTTCAAAACTTTTCCAAACCTCTCTACAAATTAAATGAGGTTGAAATTATGCAGCTTATTGAATTCCAAGAAATGCCTCTTATTCACCATGCTAAGACTAGTGCCTTCCTTACAATGAAATGATCCCATTGATTGTTTTCATGTAACATCATTGCATTTACACATATAACCACATTATAAGGTAGTTGTAACATATTGACTGTATACAATCATCAAAATAAACACATCTGTGATAGAACCATTTTAACAAGACCATAGACTTCTGGTAGGATAGTAGCTACTTCTTCTTGCGTCCAAACAAGTTAAAAATTACATGGTTTCAAAGGAAATATACACAGATTGGCTAGTCTTAGCTCAAAAGCCGGCCAAATTGTGTTAATTTCAAATAGCCATGGCTGAGTGGCCAGCAATGACATAGACAGGCCTATGTCACATTGCTGTTAACACAACTAAACAAAGTTCAACTCTTGTTAAAACGGTTACTAAGCACACCAAGTTTTTCCATCCAGCACAACTACTGGTTAACTTCTAACGAAAACAATCAAAACATAATGATAATGTAAGTCCTTTAATGCCCACTATACATCTTGATAAAGATTAAAAGTAATTACATGCAAATACTGGTTACTAGTTTAAAATGCCCAAACTAAATCAAGTTGGAAAGAACTACACTAGAAAAAAATAGAAAAATTGGATATAAATCATGAATAAAATATCCAACATTAATGCAATATGTCTAACGATCTTTCTGTGTTCACAATTCATTTCTTTACTCGATAAATTAACCCAAGACTGCAATAGCAAACCTATCCTGAAGCAATCACGTTTATATGATGTACGACTAGGTTTCAAAGCTGAAAAGCAGGTACCATTGCTCTTAAATGAAAGTGAAATATAAAAAGCAGGATGGAAGATTACAAATCCAAGAAGCCAAAAACAGATTGTTGAAGATGTTCTATAACCTAGGCTTCCATGGTATTTTAAAACCTAGGCCTCCAGAGATATTTTAAAACTTTTCATAGATGTATAACAGTCCAAAGGCACTGGCTACGATTTTAGACTCTTTCTATTACAATTTCTCAAAAACTCAGGTAGGTAATTCAAATATTAATAGCAAAACAGACTTTCCTTTGTGTTTAGACAAATTTGATTTAATACTTTCCCCATTTTGGTAAATTTAATTAAATTCTAACTATGTTGAAACTTCACACGCCTACTGCTCATTATTGCTAGTATAACCAACCATTCTGTTCACGAACAGCATTTCCACTAACAAAATTATCTAGAAAACCTAATAACAACAGAAACTTGTATCTAAGACTACCCTGAAACCATCAGGTGCTTCCAACATTTGAAGAATTTTCCAAAATAATAACTAATGCCAACTTTTTGGTCGCTAATCAGCTATCAAATAATGTTCAAACCTATTGAAAATGTGTCATTTTAAGTGAGACACGAGTGCACTAACAAAAATTGAAAGGGGGCTTCGACAAATTGCTTGAAAATCAGATTTTTCTTTTGAAAACAGGTGTTCTACACACTTAATCGAATTGATAAAGCCATTTTATTCCTCTTCCATGATTTAGGCAACTATGAAGGCCTGACTTATCGTACTTGTAACGTATTACATAATACATTCTATTTCTTTGAAATTGTCGACTATCGAAACTGATGCAACATTATCTAAACAAACAGAGAGTGTCAATCTTAATTGCAACATTTAACAATAAGATTGACCCAATTGTTTTGTATAGAAAATCTTCTGCTTTTATCTTCTGTTTCATGTTGAAGAGACAGTTGTTTCTGCAACTCAAACCCAACTCCATTTCGTGATCATCAATATTACCTGGTAAAGATGGGAGTCTCTTTTGTCCAAATACCTACAAAAGAAAGCAGCCAGTTAATGCAATGAATATTTTTCAGCCGCTGAATGCTCTGTCACTCAGAAAATCACCTTCAGTTTTATTCAAAATGACAACAAAAATGGCGGATTTGCTGTCATGAATTACAATACGGCGGTATGTATAAAATCTTTACCCATCATCGAGTCTAGGTTGTTTCCTTGCATGCATTACCATTAATGCATGAAGAAATAAGGTGCTTTAGCGCACAATATTCATAAATTTGGGGAAATCTTGGTTTATTTAGGACACTGTCTCACTTCTCTGTAACCTGTTGAAATTACGCCATGACACATCCGGGCTTTTTGCTATAAATAGAAAATATCAAAGTTTTATAAAATTATTTTATATTTTTATATATATTATCTAACCGAACGAGTTTTATTAAAGGAATTAAATATGAGGAGTTCTTTTATTTTTTTTTTTTTGCTTTATCTCATTATTATTATTTGTTTATTCAGAGAGCGCCATCTATAAATTGCAATGGGAAGACAACTCCCTACAAATTCATGGGGGGGGGGGGGGGGTGCAGATCCAAGAGTTGATTCGTTAGAAAGGAAACTGTGTCATTCATACATAAAAACAAACAAATTTTCATTTTCCCCCTTTTCACTGTGGCTTACAAATATGACATATTTGATAATGCCACTTTAAATATTCTCAACATATTATTTTATTTTTGGTCAAATAAAAAAATTAAATATTCAATATCATATCCTCTAAGCATGAGAAAAGTAATTGTTGAAATTTGAACAATTACTTATTTTATCTGGTGTATTCTACCGTATCTTTTTAAAAGATAAGAGTACCTTCATCCTTGTAATGTTGTTGAGCAAATTCCATGATCCGCCACAGAGGTAAACAAGGGGAATAATTCCTATCTGTTAACTGTAGTTAAAGATGGCGACTCAGAGTACACCGGACGAAAAGAATATGGATTGTAGTTGATATATGTAAGTTAATGCTAATTTATTTCATATATCATTTTAAAAGTACTTCTTCTTTACCAACTTTTTATTATTTTTCATTGTTTGGTCAAAGTTGGTGTACGAGCACGAGTTTGTTCATTAATCGATGACAAACTACGGCATTGCTAAATCAGCTTTATGTGACATGTGTTGACATTGATAGCAAGGCTGTTCAGTTATTTATTATGGCTTTGATGTGTACAAGAATTGTCAAAGTTATGATGTACGATTTATGTTACGAAATGACCTAAAGAGTCAGATTTATATACTAAGGCCCATTGTACAGTTGTACTGATAATAACATTATTTATATTCAATGTATACAAATTAGATTTGATATGAACATTATTAATGAATGTGCTACTTCGATATGTTCCATTTTTGATGTACATTTATAGTAGAAAATCACGATGACCCACATAATGACCTCTCCCCCCTTTCATCCCACTCAGTGAATAGCATGGAATACACAGGTGATATGACAGAGGTGTGGTCCTAATACACAAAATGAGACATACATCAAAATGACTCATTTGTTAAATTTTATTTATTTCTTATACAAACTAAGATTTTCACCCAAAAAATTACAGCAATGACTTAAATTAGATTCATCTTTATTAAAAGCTGTTTATTGAGCTGTTGAGTGTGTATTGTAATGACAATGTATTGATACTCAGTGAATCATCAAAGTCATAATCCATTTTTATGCCTATTGGCACAATCAACAGTTCTCCCAATTGGCAATTCATATACACACAATCCCAATGGACACCAAGCATTTTAAATGAAATTGAATTGATCTAGCTTGGCGTGAAGTTGTGTAGATAGATGTATTTTGTTATTTGGTATTTTATTTATCACATGTCTGTAGTGAATATATACAGATCACCATGATAATAGTGGCAGATGCTCTTCCACCTCAGCTGGATTCTATAGTAAATGTATTGAATGCAGGGTAATTTAATTGTACTTTTTGAATTCATTACACATGGTCTGATGGTCTGATTTCATTGATCCAAGCTGACCAGTGATACTTCATTGCTCATATCTCTCATTTTGATCCACCAATTGAATATAGTGTGTGCCTTTTCATGTTAAATCCATATTTGTTTTATCTCCTTAAGTCCTTTTAATGTTTAGCATGCATTAATTGATGGAATTGCTTCACTGATATTGATATTCATTCAGCAAACAACAGAGTTGGGCTCAATGAATCTATTTAAGAAAATTAAGACATCACAATATGTATTAGAGCAGTAAATATTTTTTTATATTTCACCACAAGATAAGACCTACTTCAAAAGTTAGTCCTTGCATGTCTAAGAATTTCGGGCCCATTAGGCCCAGAGAACTGGGAGGGGGTGGTGGAAGATAATACATTTTAAGAAAGTTTGTTTAGTTTTGTTAAAGCATGATTGTTTTTTGATCAATCAGAAATCATTTGACAAACACAAGCCAAGTTCAGTCCCAGGTTGGAGAGCACTCTATCAAACTACACAGTGCATCAGCAAGGGAGCTTACTGATGCATCACTGATGGCAAACACAGAGAAACCCTCATCCCTTGTTACTGGCAGGCCTAGTCATAAACAATCCCCTCCTAATAAATATTACATTTTAACAAATGAAGGTTTCCCCGTATCATTTCTACAGAGCGTGCAATATTGATGGAGTGTTTTTAAAGACTATGGGATAACTTTCATGTATTACAATCATTAAAGATAGTTTATAAATGAGGTATGTTCTAGCTATTACTCCAATGGTTTAATGGATGTGATTGTAGATAGATACTTGTAGAGATCTCGAGGAAATAGCAATAGTTAGTGGTAAAACCAGGGTTTATTAATTTGTATAGATCTGAAGCTTGAAAACAGATCATGATTGGTATCAAGGATTCTGTGTCTGTTCTGGCAAACTCACTTGATGCAATCTATTGATGTTTTGTGTCAGAATTCACATTCGTAGTAAATAGTGATAACACATTTAATGATATTCACCTGTAGGTGCAATTATACATTGCCTAATCCAGTTTCAGAAAATGCTATTGAGAGTTAGCAAATTGAAAATTTTCTTCTGCTTAAAATTCATTGGGTTGAGTAACCTTTTATTAGTGAGGCATGTAGCCAGCATTCTCATTTCATTTTCTTAATCTCCTTCTGTGAGAACTGGGATCTTTTTACTTGAATATATGTTCTTCACTGTCTTTCTGTGCAAATTGTTTCTGAACTGTTGTCTTGATTTTCAAGTGCACACATTTTTTATGGATATACATCTTGTAGGGGTAATTCCTGTTGCGTTATTCCCACTTCTTTAATCTCGTTGTCCTGTATTTAATGACTATTATGTAATCATCTCTAACACATTTCTGCTTTCAGGGCTGTGGAGTAAGGTTGAGATAAAACATTCAGGATGTCCAGCAATATCTCGCCAGTCAAAAGTTTGCCACTTCTCAATGCTTCACCAGGATCATCTCGCAAGATATCTCAAAACAACTCGAGACATCAGTTCAGACACAGCGAATCTGATTCTGACTCGGTAAGTACCATATTAACTCACTGAAAGCAAAACTCTCTTAGATTGAATAAAATGGTCTGTAACAGTTAACTACCTGTAAAGTACTCCAGGTGTATACCAGGTATATCGTTTGACTTTGAACCAGCATACAGAATATAGAAGTGAAGGTAGATGATTGAAACTGTTTTTAAACCCATTTACAGTCCCTCAACACTGCCACTGATTTTATTCGTCAATATTTCATTTCTGATTGATCTACATGAAATAAACAATGCCCTTGCAACTGCTTATAAAGACTGCAAGGATTTATGTTTGATAGAGACCCACTTATGTCTTTAACAGTTTTTGATCTTACAGTACTTAAGGAAAGGAAAAGATTTGAGTTGAAGTGTTTTTCTAATTTACAACTATTTCAAATTGTAAGTTATATCAGTTTCAAAGGTATATATATTGCACTGTTCGAATGCATTATCTAACTAATAATTCAGTCTCTGTTATTTCGTAAAGCACTCTTGGTTTAAAATTTTGTTGCACATTATATTGTGTTAATAAGATAATTGAAGTATTTTGTACTGATGATGGAAGATTCATCATCACAGCCAAAGTATTGATGCATTAAGTAACCTGAAGTTTTAATCACTAAGGGCTCTATAAGCAGGCATGAAGTCAGATTTCTGATTTGGTGTGAACAGCTGAGTCAATAAAATAGCCATTGATGAAATATGTTCAGATTTTGATATTGATTTTCTTCATAGAAATTATTTTTTTTTAATTTTCATAATTCTCAGATATTGTAAACCCTATATATTTATCTTTGCTCATGTTTGTCAAGATTTTTGCTAAATAATAGTATTGGGTTATGAATACACAGTCACATTCAAGATGTTTGAGACTTTTAACCCATGTTTGGTTTAACTTCAGAGGAGGAAGGTGGCTGGCCTATCTGTCAGCTCTATAAGTAAAGCCCTCATGCATGAGAAGGCTGTTCTTCAGCTTTATCCAGTGATGTGTCAATAAAGTAATGAATGCTCAGAGCAATGCTCCCACTGCAAGGGGCAAATGGCTGTTCATATAAATTTTTTTGTCAACAAGTTCAACAAGTAGCCTACAAAAGGTTTACATTTTTACATATTGTTTGGTGAAAATGAAGAATTATCTATATTAAGTAATACACTTGCACTCTGAAATAGGAAATCTTAGGTTTTTGTAAACTCATCCTTCATCCTGATTGAATATCATGAAATTTACTTCCTTAAATCCCTGTCTGTAGGTAAACTTTGACGAGCTGTCCGTTGTGTTGAGTCAGTGTGTGGGATAGGGGTGTCGGGCCGGACACTGTCATTGGTTAATTGGCAGGGGTCTCCGTGAGGCGCGTATTGATTGTGTTTTACAGGTGTTAAGTTGTAATACACTGTCCTAGGAATGCTACATGGCAGGCAGAAGTAAGGTCAGTAATTGAGATATCCTGTAATAGGTAACAGTGTGTGTTATTACAGCTCTCTGTTTTTCTTCTCTCTATCATGTCTATCAGGACAGACCTTCTGTATCTCAAATTACCTATGATCATGACAGATAGAAAATATATTGATGGAAATTTGTGAAGAAGAAAACAGTGCAGTTTGTAATTAATACTTTGATAGTAGAAAAGTTATTCCCTGACTGATGGACTTAGACTGTGTACATCCAGGCTTAACAGAGGTTGTCAACCTGGGAAATAGATTGACTTGGTTGTTTACGGAAATGAAATACATGTATACTCGATTCTAAGTTTAGACTTTGATCATGAATCTCTCTGTGAAAACTGGTGTCATGTTTAAAGTCTCTGTTCAATTCACTTTCACGGGAAATATTCATATACATAAAACAATAATATTTCCTTAGTGTTGCTTCATCCATGACATGTACTGTCTATGTACCAGTAAATACAAGGCCTAGTGTGGTGCATGCTCAGTACTTTTCACATTTTATGACTGTACAAATGGCATGTACCTTCCCCATCTCCTTAGCCTTCAGTATGTGAGAGGAAGTTGCCAAGGATAAAAACGAACCCATTGTGAGCTTTCAATGTGTTGAACATCCTTTTTCACTTAAATATTTTCATTCCACATTCTGTATCTTCCTAAGATTGATTACACAGACATTCACTAGATCCCTATTTATAGAATCTTCTAGTGATTATCTGACAATGAAAAATGTGGACAGGAAAACAGAAATGGATAGGAAGTCACAGGTTTGAGGAAGTCTTAATGTAATGCTTTTAGGGTGTTTTTTTTTTCTAATCAAGATGAAGTATGTAAAAATTGTTTATGTTTCCCAGATTGTAAGATAAATAGTTGTAACTCATTGTATTGTTTAGAAATCACATGAAAACTAGACTGGAATCTGTGATGGTACTAACTGTGGAATCTGTGATGGTATAACTGTGTTGGTTTGTTTGTAGGATGGGTCAGATGATGTATCGATCACAAGCTCTCAGGTGGACAACAGCAAAAGCTCCGCCCCCGAGAGACAGAACAGTACACACAAATCAACTTCCAGTAAAAAGTCCCGCAAGTCTCGGAAAACGCGACACCATGACTGGGAGATTCTGGAAGGACTGAAGGATGGGGTGCGGTGTGATCAGAAACCTGAGAAGTTCTGTGGCTTCTTGATGAAGCGACGGCGCTGGCCGCTCAAAGGATGGCATAAGGTATGATACAATCATATACAGGTGCGTTTATGGTATATTAAGGTGCAGGTGGTCACTCAGGGTATGATGAGGTGGCTGTAGTCTTAATACTTGATGCAGGAATCCACCCCCAAAAGATGTGTCCAGATTTATCCTTGCATGTTCTTGTGGTTCCTTTAACTGAAATTATTTAAAATGATTCAAAATCATGATTTAGATTATGTTGAATGTTGTGTTAGTTAATTGATTTCATAAAAAAACTTATATACATTTCTGACTAATATATAAGAAATTGTCAAATAACAATCATACGTATACTGTTACACAAAGTGTTCTCCAACTACAGAACTGTAGTCTATAACGTATTTAGGATCTTTTGTCACTTGTATAGAATTTTCACATTAATTATGCAACATGATGAGACATAAACATTGAGGCATCCGATATCCTCCTCTGTACTAAACAGCATGAACACAGTGCTTCAGTTTGTTGCTTCTGATCTCTGTAATCTCTGGTGTTACATGTTCCTGGTATTTGTTACATCTGGATAGCTCATTTTGTCATATTGTCCCATAAATTGTATCTCCCATTCGGAAACCTTGACAAAGAACAATTCAACAATTTTCCATAAATTGAGCACTTGTCTACATATCTGCTCCCACATCTTATTCGTTTTTTGTGCATTCTCATAATTTTGTTTATTCATTGTTTAAAAATGTATCTACAGTATATATTTATAATTAAACTTACACCTGGCATCCCTGTATGATATGTACTGTGGATGAACATACTTCTACATACTTCTAGGCCCCATATATCTACTAGCTGGTATGTGGGTAGTTAATGATTTAGATTATAGTAAATACACAGTACAATCTTTTTCAGAGATACTTTGTGGTAGAGAAGGGCATTGTTTACTATGCCAAATCCCCCTCAGATGTAAGTATCTCTATTTCCTTTTTAATGTTTAAACAATATCCAATTCAATGTTCACATAAAAGGATGCTTGCACTTCATAATGCTTTTAATCAACTAATTGCATTTCCAAGCATGTTGGTGGATTGATTGAAGTTAATTAATGACACCTGTCATATTGATAATTCAAAGACTCCTATTACACAAATACTAGTACCCTTACTGACATTATTTGTTTGGCTGTAATGGAACTGTGCTGAAAGACAGCAGTTTGGGTGAAATAAAACAACTTATAGCTTTCATCATGGCCACTATCTTGTGTGTTGCTTCTTCTCACAATAAAACACTAATTCAACTGTTCTTGCTTAATGATAATTAAACCAAAAACAGGTAGTGTAAAAAGACTTGCTCCAATTATTAATCATGCTAACAGTTTTAATGGAACACTCAGCAAAATTATGAGTGTGCTTATTTATGTATGTTTGAGGTGCCGTCATATTAATTTACTTTTTCATACTATGACCAATGACTTAAGCATTGCAATTTAGGTTAGAGGAATATCATATCGGTTCTCAGGAAATCTCAAAGACAGATCTTTCTGCAGAAAATGCTGACTAAAAATCAAATATGAAATAAATGCAGGAGACATTTTAATGATTGTTTCTGGTACTTAAAGAATTTAATTTCTAGTATTCAAGCATTTCAAGTGAAGGAATTTGTTGTTGAAGATATTTTAAGGTGATTTGTTCTAATTTCTGTTCCTGTACAGATACAGAAGGGGAAGTATCATGGCGTCATTGACACAGGGCTGGCCGTGGTCTCCTACAAAAATCCACGACGGATCGACATAGACGCTGAAGATATCGTGTATCACCTTAAAGTGAGTTATATGGAGTACTGCAGCTTCCATTTGAAGAATTATCACTTTGTAAATAGTGATACTCATAGAGTTATTGACCCAGTACATGGCTTTTTTTGGCTGTTGTGAAAATAAGATTATCTCAGAACAAACTATTTATGATGTTTGAATACTATTATCAGATTACGGCTTAATAAATATGCTTTGAATCAATGATACATTTAGTTCTAATGATTATTGAATTGAGTTTTTTTTTATAGATGAAAGACAAGAAGATGTTTGACGAGTGGCTAAATGTCTTCAAGCACCATCGACTGTACAGACAGCATGAGATTGCATACGGTACAAAGGAATCCCCCAAACTAACAGAAATTACCTCCCCTGTAGAAGATCTGAACAGGCCTTTCTCTCCAGGTACATAAATCCACAGTGTTGTTCTAGATTTATCCACTTTCTTTAGATATTATTCATATTTCTAAAGATGTCTCCTGAATCTCTTAAATCTTGAGAATCCAATTCAAAAAACTTTATTGCCCATTAAAAATATAGGAAAATTATTAATGGAACTTACCAAAGTATGAAATAGTTAGATATAGTTGCAACCAGAAAATTGATCATTATGCATACTTACACTTAACATTTTTTATTTGCAATGTAACATTCACTCATGAGAATGAATAAGTTAAATATATAGTTTGTCATGATGTTTTGTGTGAGCAGGTATGAATCTACCGGGGTCCCTCAAGAGGGAGAGACATTTGATGGGCTCCAGTGAGGTGATCCCAGTCATGAGGAAGTCCAGCTTCAAGAACCAGAGCTCGTCCCAGGGGCGGGTCGCCACCTGGCTCCTGGACACTGCCGGATTTGAACAGTGCAGTAAAGGTGTGTACAAAGTAATGGAACAATGCTGTTTCAAAATTGTGTTTAGCATCATCCCTCAATCAGGCTTGTGAAAAAGATATTTTTATCCCTGTTCTAATATGCCTGTAACACAGTTGTGATTATAAAGCAATAACTTACCACTAATGAATTATCTTTTCGCTAAGGAGGTATGGGGCACCTATCAATATTAATGTGGATAAAAATGCTGCACTATAATCAAAATATTTTCACTGGTTTGAATTTTCAAATTTTTACAATATATGACTTAAAACATGTTATAAAAGTTTATAAAATTTTTGGAAAGGTAAAAATCATAAAAGCTTTAGTGGGATTTGAACTTGACATACTGTACAGATTTCTAGTTACAGCTCCAAAAATCTGGTTCTAGTCTAAAAATCATAAAAGCCCCAGTGGGATTTGAACTCTTGACATACAAATTTGTAGTTACAGCTCTAACTGAGAGTGCTACTGCTGGTAGGTAACCGTTTTGGGAAAGAAAACATCTTTAAAATTATACTTGATTTTATTGTTTATTTTGATAGGAAGAATGTCACGATATGGATGTGTCCCATACCACCTTAAATTGACTCATAGATATCACAATGAGGGCCAATTTGTTAGATAAATTTTTCCCTCATTTTAATTGTTTGATAGAAGTTATTTGATAGTGCTTGTAAGGACTGTCTTAATGCTTAACATATTTAGAGGAAATATTCTTAAAGATTCAAATAAAAATTGTGTTAAAATATAGCAGCATTGTAAAATTCCTATATTATAATGAATGGTCCTGTTAAAATGAATGCTGAAATGAACTTGGTACAATATGAGACAGGCTTTGCTGTTGTTGATGATTTTGTCAAATTTGAACTTATCTACAGAGATGAAGGACACTCAGAAACTACTCTGTGACCTTAGAGAGGATCTACATCTGCTGAAAAATCTTCCTCTAGCTTCAACCCAAGAGGTGCAGTAGATTCTGTGTATGCGTGAACCATTTCTGAATGACAGTTTGCATGTATATATTAAAATGTATTTCAAAAGATTGCTTATTAATGAAACAAAAAACCCCAGAGAAACATTTTTATATTTATTTTGTTTTGTGTGTCATATTAAGATTAAAGAACCAGAGATTGCAGACAAGAAGAAGTTGAAGGTTCTGGGACTGAAGAGCTCCAGAAAGAGAGATAAGAAGAGTGACAGCTCGGTCGTCACTGACAGCAGTCCTGTATGTACATGTGTATTATTACGGTAGTCAGTGGTATAAATAGCTCTGTAATCACTGACAGCAGTCCCGAATGTACTGTGTATCTGTCAATGGTTTTGATGCAAATCTCTGGCAAAAACAAACAGATCAATAAAGTCACTGATTTTATCTCATAAAGTACTGAATCTGGTGTTGTTTAGTTTTGCTAGGAATGCTTTTGCTATCATTTTCTTATTTGTTCATATTAAAATGAAAGCATTTATGATTAAAATTGCATGCAAAGTGGTTAGGATAAATAGAATATTTCTATTCACCTGACCTTATCAGTGACTGATCTCCAAAACAATTTGAAAGTTTGAAATCTTAAACATCTTATTGATAACACTCATTCAAAACTGTGTCTTATTTCTGGAACGGGGATAACTTTCAGACCACAGCAACTCCCCCCTCCCCGGGGATTGATACTGTCCAGATGAGGAACAGCAGCTCTAACCCAAATCTAATCCAGTACGCCAACGACCACACCAACCGTCCCCGCAGCATGCCAGACCATGTGATCGTCTCCAGTGCCCACGAACAGCACATCAACGAGATCAAGCTGAGGGAGGATTTCTGTACCAAGGCGGACAAAGGTCAGTGTCAGCTCACCTGTCTACAGGTATCATGGGGGGGATCCAGAGTTATGTACCAAGGCGGACAGAGATCAGTGTCAGCTCACCTGTCTACAGGTATCATGGGGAGGATCCAGAGTTATGTACCAAGGCGGACAGGGGTCAGTGTCAGCTTACCTGTCTACAGGTATCATGGGGGGGGATGCAGAGTTATGTATCAAGGTGGACAGAGGTCAGTGTCAGCTTACCTCTCTACAGGTGTGAGGGGAAAGTCAGCTCTGTCTGAACTGTGTTACCAAGTGAAGGGTTGACTGTCAAAGGAGAAGTGATCTACATTAATTGTTTAATTTGTAACCTTTCCTCTTGTGAATATGGTATTTGGTTCACAGTTGAGCGAGGATATTGACTGAGACAAAGTTTTATTCAGGATCTTCAAGATATATTCATTGACATCATTTTACTTGTAATGTGTGATCTTTGTAGTTCATCAAAGAGGTTTTTACATTATTTACCTGTTACTTGTACCAATGATTTTTGTAGTTCAACATTTACCTGTTACCTGTGATCCTTGATGTACAACACTTTACCTGTTACCTATTATTTTGTAGTTACATCATTTACCTGTACCCGTGATTCTTTGTAGCATGTCATTTTACCAGTTACCTGTGATATCTTTGTAGTTCATCAGAACCTGAAGTCCTTGCTACACATCATCACCACAGAGAGAGGAGCGACTGAAGACGGCACTGGAGATGGACAGCGACCTTGCCCTGCCCTCAAGCGCTGTAGTCAGCTTGAAGCAGAACCTGCACGAGGTAAGGGTCCTACAGAGCACAGTCCTTGTGACCTAGTTAGTTTAAGGTGATACTGTTGACTAAGGAATTGTTGTGGTTTGCAGGCTCTCCGACAGAATACAGATCTTAAGGCAAGGCTGAGTAGGATCCATGCAGACTCTCTGGTGACGTCATATCCAGACATCAAACAGACACCTTCATCTCCCGTAATGTCTCCTAACAGTGAACACAGGGTTAGTCATACTCATGTGATAAACCTTAAACCTGTTTCAATCCAAATGTATGTGTTTGTTAATGCTTATGAACAGTAATCAATCAAAGGAAGTGAAAGTAGATACTTGTACATGTATAATAAATTTTAAAAATATAGTTCTGTTTAATTTGTAAGGTTTTTGTGGCCATTATAGAGCTGAGTTTTTCCATTTCATATTTCTTTGATAAAACAATCAATATGAGTACATTTGCTGTTGTTGATGCTTTGTGTGTAATTTGCAGGACCATTCAAACCTGACCAAGTCTACATCCCTTGACACCTGCTCTATGTCCGAGTATTATGATGCAGAGGAGGAGAACAGGTCTGGGTCAGAGTCCTCATCAGAGGTCAGTGGTATTAAATAATTATTGTAGTATGAGGACCAAGTGTGTGGGTCCTCATCAGAGGTCAGTGGTATTGATTTATTGTTGTAACATGAGGACCAAGTGCCAGAGTCCTCATCAGAGGTCAGTGGTATTAAATAATTGTTATAGTATGAGGACCAAGTGCCAAGGTCCTCATCAGATGTCAATGATATGGCATTGTTGTTGTATGGAATGAGTGTCTGGGTCCTCATCACAGACCATAGGTATTAAATGATTATTGTGACATATGGATTAAGTGTCTGGGTCCTCATCAGAGGTCAGTGGTATTATTGTTGTAAAATGAGGACCAAGTGTGTGCACACTCATCAGAGATCAGTTATTGCATTATCATTGTAACATAGGGATATAGTGTTTGGGTCCTCATCTATAACATTGATTCCTTATCAGAAGTCAGTTGTTTTGATGTAATCAAGTTGTAACATATGGAACAATAAGTCATGTTTTTAATAATAAAAATCACACAGTTCAACTTTTAAATGTAGATCAAGTTTCTTGATCAGATTAAAAACAACATTGAATTCAGTTGTGTTCAGTGCTGTAATGCAGGACTTGATGATAATCAAGGTCTTGTTTTCTTTTAGAGGACAGATGAGGACGACATCTCCAGTGAGAATGATGACACAGAGTACAATGCAGCCCAAAGTGGTAAGTTTCTCCCCGGTCAGGGATTTAATTGTCCCGAGTGTTGATATTGTGAACCAGAATAAGTCATCGTTGTAACCTGTCCTGTGTTATGATTGATTAATTGTGTTTTGACTTGTTGTAGTGTACTGTCTTATTTTGGATAGAAATTGAAACTTAAATCTGGTTAAATTTTATATTGTAGGAATTGTATGGGTTTCTCTATTGAAATTGTTTTCAAGGTGGTTTTAATTTCAAGCTGTAATATCAGCAAGAAATTACACATTTGGATGCAATAATTAGTACATTGTATCTACCCTATTTAATGTTTTTAGTAAGTCAATCCAAATTGAAAGCTTCCTGATATTTCCCCTATTTACGTATTGTACAGTGTATTGTTTGTTGTGATGTTCTCTGTATATAATGGATACCGGTAACATTGGAAAAGTGTGTGATTGTTGTCACAGATTTGATGTTGTAAGGTAGTACGTAAATGTTACCCCAGACAAAATAGTTTCTGATATATCAATGTTGTTGTTTGTAAATGCCTCACAGATTTTCTAGATGGTAAGTTTGATTTTCAGCTTGTAAGATATTCAGATTTATTAATCCTCAGCACTCCAGTACTGTAGAGAATTCATAGCTCTGATATTTGGTTTGATCAATTGTTATTACAATATTTTGATTTTCACTGGACATCTACACTAACATTATTCTTTGAATTGGTGAAACTGTTGGTGCAGTGCTGAGACAATGATTTCATAAGATTTTTATGTTGTCTGGAGTTCTGAATCAGTAAATTTATTGATTTAATCATTTTAATAATTACACATACTTGTCCATATATCATTTAAAGGGGTACTGCATGTAACAGATACTTACATGTACAAAATAGGTATTTACATGTAGCTTATAAATTTTTCTTTACAAACTTTAAGATGCATGTATTTATATTTATGAAATATATTACGGTAATAAATCTTGTTACCTGTAACAGTAAGTAATAAGTAATCAGATTTTGAAATAAAAAATCCAAATTACATGTATGTATACACTCACTTGCTAAAAGTATATCAACTTTTAAAACAATTTGGGGGACAATTTGGAACAATTTTTTGAAAAAAAGCTAATACATTGTATTATTGAAATAAATATACATGAATATAGTAAAAAGATTTAAAAATTAAATAATTTTGGCATTTGAGTCTATGTTTTTTATTAAGAATTTTGTATGCACAGTAACAATTTTAAAACAGTCAATTTCATCATAAAAAAAGTTGCTTACTCACAAAGTTAGGTAAAACAGCAAGACCTAACAATTACAACCTGTGACAGAACAAACAGGAATTGTTTGTCACTGAGTAAATAATCTATCAGGTGGTATATCCATTAGCTCATCTGTTGCCTTCACCTTCAGTATTTATATCAGGCCTTTAAAATTATGTTGAGTTTCTTTAGGACTAATGTTAAAGTTTTTCTTTTCTTTTGTAGAAGAGTGTAGATTTTTTAATTAAAATAATTATTTTTTTCATTATATCTACATGTATGTTCACTCAAAATCTACCATTATTTCTTTACACCTTGCAGTTTATTACGGTACACAACACACTTAGAGCCGCTTAATAAAACAAATTTATATGAAACCTAATGAAATGAATTATAGTACATTCTGAAGAGACTTGCATAACTCAAGGCCAATGCTAGGTTTTTTGGTTACTCTCCTACAGTATCAGAAGACCAACTGTCCGCGTCATTTGAGACGGGACGTCGATCCAAACTTCCTGTTCCCAAGCCGGACTCTGGGGACATCAGTTTGTGGAACATCCTGTACAAGAACATTGGGAAGGACCTGACCAAGATCTCCATGCCTGTCACTCTGAATGAACCACTGAGTATGCTGCAGGTCAGTGGGTCAATATGAAAAGGCGGCGTACAACTAGTCACTGTTATAGAATCATATTCTGTATCATATATTATGTTCGTCCTGCAATGCAATAAGCAAAGATTAAGATTTTACAGTAGATTTTTGAGGGAGAAAATGACATCTTTATAGAGTAAAACAATTTCTTTGATTTTATTATGTAATATATTTTATATGAATTATGATTTTTAAATAACAGATATCTACAGCTACGTGTATATAAAATTATTAGGAATTTACCCACTAGAAATGTATTGGCTCACAGCAACAGCTTATCTTGTATTAGTCATCATTTAAAGTTGCAAAATAAAATATGATAAGGAAATAAAAAATAAATCACAGAATAAAGCTTTTACAACCAGACTAACATCGTCATTGTCTGCAGCAGGCTCCACAGCCATAGAAGTAAGAACAGCTCACTTCTGATCTCAGTCTCACATTTCCACAATATATACAGTGTATGCTTTATGTAAGAGTGAGACTTGGATCAAAAGTTTTATAGCCCTGATACCAGTACTTTATACAGCTTAGGACTGTAAGTTGTTGTTGACATATTGTAGAGATTATGTGAGGAGATGGAGTACAGTGAATTGTTGGACCGAGCCGCCGAAAACCAGGACCCCTACCAGAGAATGGTCAGAATCCATACACTTAATTAGATAACTACAGACTGTTAGTCTTGATTCTGTAATTCTCAGTCTACTACTGCTCCTCTCTATGTGTTTTTTCTCTCCCTTAGATCTGTATAGCTGCTTTTGCTGTCAGTGGGTACGCTAGTTCTGGGTACCGAGCAGGACACAAACCATTCAACCCTATCCTGGGGGAAACCTACGAGTTAGTGAGGGACGACAAGGGATGGAAGTTCGTGGCTGAACAGGTAACCAGGTGTTGCAGCAAAACTTGAATAATTTTCTCGAGAATACTGGTAGTTCTTTCATTAAAACATCAGTTATTACAGTGTACTTATAAGAAACACACTTGGCAATGCAGGTTTTTGTTAAATGAAATTATTTTCATTATGATAGATTAACAGTTAATATAATAAAGTGAATTAGGAATACTTAACAGCTGCAAGTTGCCTTAGGTGTAGGTCCTCAGAAGACTAATAAAATGATGAAGCTTTCTGAGTATGTTATGACAAAACATTTTGTGCTTTACTGTCCAGTGTATGACAATCTTCGATTTCAATATTTTGATATTTTTAATGTTAAATTATACTCTGATAGTGATCCCATTAAAGATATTGTTAATCCATGTAATTATAATGCTACAAAATGTCTATGTGTCTACTAAGATAAATGATTTATGCAGAGATAACAGTTTTAGGGACTATAAAAAATTGTATGAAATTGTTGTGCATGCTATAGCCTTTAAATTATAATATTCTTTTGTCTGTCATTTGATTTCATTTTGACTGTATGCCAACATGGTCATGTCAATTAACTGAATTGAATTGTCATAAGTACTTGTGTATTGACAGGTGAGCCATCATCCTCCGGTGTCGGCCTGTCACTGTGAATCCAAGAACTTCTCTCTCTGGCAAGGTGGGTGGCTATGTATCATAAAATCTGCATTCTTTAAAATTACATTTTCATTTCACCAGAAGGATATTTTTACATAATATGTTTACTTTTCAGATACCAGAATAAAAACCAAATTTTGGGGGAAATCGATGGAGTTTCAGCCTGTGGGACACGTGAATGTTTATCTGCCAAAGTAAGTCACAAATATTGTATCTCCTGGTAAAATTGTCCAGTTTTATGTAGGTCAAATTTTGTAGTTCCCCTGTACTTTAGTCAAGAAAAAAAGTATCTAATACATGTATATATACTTTATACACTGACATTATAATATTCATGGTTTGTGGATATACATGTATGTAAATTACTTGTAAAAACAGCTCGCAAATGTCAATAATCCCTTTAAACATCTGTTTATCGATAACTAAATAGTTGTGAGGATGATGAAATAAAGGAGATCTATTTTGTTGTTGGTATTTTACACAGGTATAAAGAGCATTATTTATGGAACAAAGTGACAACCTGTGTCCACAATCTCCTGGGGGGTCAGCGCTGGGTGGACCAGTATGGGGAAATGCAGATCAGGAACGGAGGAATCACCTGTAAACTCACATTTAAAAAGGTACGCACAAAAAGATATATACACATCAGTAATAATGTGAGTAAATGTACAGTGTAGATCGATGTTTATGAAATATAAACACATTAACTCTAATCTGTAAAAGGCTAGACTTACTCTTAAGATAAATGTATATCAACACCTGCTTTATTAATTATAATCAGTGCACTCAATCTGGAAAGGAAGAAAAACATGAACATTCATATGTATTTTACCTTTAGTGGGAAGTATTTTATTTGACTGTGAGTCAGTAGAACTAGGTACAGGTAATTACAGGTGTATGTATTGTTTTGTAGGCGACACAGTTCTCATCTCGTAGACATGAGGTGTATGGACAGATATTGAGTCCTGATGGAAAGGTTGTCCACAATTTGTTTGGGAAGTGGAACGAAGCTCTGTATTACGGACATGCACCAAGCTCCCGTTGTATATGGAGGCCAGGTTAGTGCCAACAATCAAAGAAACTCACAGACCACTACTGTATATATGTATAGAGATAATTTTATTCTTAATTTTTTGCATAGTTTGTGTGTAAGCCAGGTCAGCATCAACAAAAACTCCAGAAGACTATTGTGTACCAAGTTATTTGTTCAACCTTTCATTATTGCTCCATTTAACTACATCTACTTGATGTAGTCAATGTAGTAAACAAAGTACTGAAGTACTGACGGGAGTTGATTTTATTGATTATCATTTATTTTAAAATCAACTTATCTTGCGTGGCAATTAGTTTCTAGTTTGTATTTAAATTACGCACTTTTTTATAATATGAATTTTAATTAGACTATTCAGACAAGAATTTAGAGAAACCCCATATGAATCATGTTGTGAAATATTTAAAGATAGATTTCAAACTATGTGTTAGTAATCGAAACAAATCTAAAAATTGTATGGATCCAAGCACTATTGATATTGAACTCCAGTCTCGTTCAACCAGACTTTCAGCTGTCTCCGTTAATCTCCGACAAGCAAGAGAGCCTCTCTGTTTGTCGGAGATTTACGGAGACAGCCGAGCTTTTGGTTGAATAGACTATATTAAACTCTGGCGTAGGAATACAGGAGACTACATGAATATCTAAATTGTTCGTATTATATAAAATCTTACTATTTTCAAAGTGTTTATAGAGAAGTTTCCTTGAAAAACAAAGCTTTAGCATACAAATTTTTCTATTATATTCAAGAACTAAGACTTGTCAGCGGTGATGATTTGTGCTAAGTTCAAACACTGTTTCACTTATGGTTTGTCAGAGTGACTGCATAGGAGAGTTGATTAAAATCAACTCCCAAAAATCATATTTAAAATGACTTCCATATATACTAGTATACTAGTATTTAAAATAGGCCAAGACTTTCTTACCTATATGTATACAGTGTAAAAATGACCATCATCCATTATTCATGTATTAATATGAACAGTTTGTGCATTGAAAAAAATAAATGGTTTGAATTTTCAGGGGCCATGCCTGATGATTATGAGCTGTACTATGGGTTCACAAGATTTGCCATCGAGCTGAACGAGTTGAATAAAGATGAAGCAAAGTTCCTGCCTATCACAGACACCAGATTCAGGCCAGATCAGAGGTGGGTAAAGTGAGCAATCAGGATCAGAGGGGATTAAAATTAACTTTGAAAATGAGATTGTGTTATATGAGCAATAAGGATCAGAGGTGGAAAAAGTTAGCTACAATGGTCAAAGTTGTGTAAAGTTAGCTATGAGGGTAATTGATGGGTAAGCTTAGAGCTGAGGATCAAAAGTAGTTAAAATTTAAAGTAAAGTTAGGATAAGAGGTGGGTAGCTACAATGGTCAAAGGTGGATTAAGTTAGCAATAAAGATCTGAGGTGTGTATAGTTAGCTATAATGATCAAAGGTGGATTAAGGTAGCAATAAAGATCTGAGGTGTGTATAGTTGGCTATAATGGTCAAAGGTGGATTAAGGTAGCAATAAAGATCTGAGGTGTGTATAGTTGGCTATAATGGTCAAAGGTGGCAATGAAGATCCCAGGCAGTAGAGCAGTGATGTAGAGACCATGTATACTCCATACACAGTCAGTACAAGCTATAACTCTCTTTGAGCATTATAGCATCATTCTTAGTTCCATTTAGGTCGAGATAAAGAAGTTTGACTGTATATGGCTTAATTGATCATTCCTGATGGTGATGTAAACTCTCTACAGGTTGTTGGAGGAGGGTGACATACAGGGATCAGAGGAGGAGAAGAAAAGGGTGGAACAACTCCAGAGGGATGAGAGGAAAGTACGGGAACAGCAGAAGATCAAATATGTGTCCCGCTGGTTTAGGTAAGAATTCCAGTAATAATACAAGATCATCACAAAAATACAAATTATTTAATTGATTTTGGTAACAATTCTGGAGAAAGATGGAATAAGAATAACCTTCATAAATATATGTATTAGTAAAAGTTTTATTTACTATGTTCATTAGATTTATTGTAACTTTTTCAGCAAAGTGGATGACAGTAAAGACCATGACTGCTATGAATTTAACTGTAAATATTGGGAAATGAAGAGAGACCCAGGGTTTGACAAACTTTCCCTTCCGAAGCTTTGGTGAAATGGAGAGATAATGCAGAGATTATTTATAGATCTACACATTTATCTACTTACTGCTCAGGATCTGTTAGTCGTCAGATTCATTGTTTAGTAGTTTCAGAATGAAGATTAGGAAATGATGATATTGTGTAACGAAATTCTGGAATAGAAATGTCACCTTTGATGCTCTATTAAGACATACTATTGAGGTTGTGGTGATCTAAAGACTTGATGCCAAGTCTGATAAGGAATAAACTCACTATTTAGGCTGTGGTGATCTAGAGACTTGATGCCAAGTCTGATAAGGAATAGACTCACTATTTAGGCTGTGGTGATCTAGTAACTTGATGCCAAGTCTGATAAATATTCATAATTTGGTGATCTAGAGACTGATTCGTATACCACAGAGTGTTTGTTTAGGTTCGGTAGTCTAAAAACTGGATCCTGAACCTCTAATAATCTATAGACTCCATGAGTTTAGCCTTTGAAAAACTTATCAATCACTTCTTAGACTCGGGGTACCTCAAAGTTTCCACTTCAAACATTGTGAGTTCATCACCTTCAAAGCTTTCATGATCTATCATTATTGCTATCTATGAAGGTCATAGCAATCTAAGATTTGTGCTTTGACTTTACCCTACACAATATTGAATTTCCAATATCTACCTGTGTAATAATAATCTAGACATAGTTTTGCTTTTAAATATTGACTATAACACAATTATTGTATTGTCTTTAATAAATACGGTAAGCATTTTGATGGTGTATCACGTAGAATTATCAATTTATCATATACATATACCTAGTTCCTTTTGTTGAATTCAATACTTATTGCGAATGTTTGTAAGGGCATTCAATGAACAATACAGATCTTCAATACAATGTATCAGAATCTCAGATGGTCTCTTTTTTGTTTAACTTTTATAAATTTGTTTGAAATGGATTGTGTACTTTTATAAGTGAATATAAATTCTCCTCTTCGCATTAGGTGCAATGTTGTAAAGTATTAATCATGTCTGCAGTGAAAAAGCTATCATTTATTGACTGACATATCATTTCTCTGAATCTCTCCTTAAATATTCTGATGATTTGAATACACGTTTTGTTGTGATTTGCTTGTTTATATATATTCCAGTGTTATTTCATTGTTATGCATTTTAGCATACAGATATGTTATGAACTGCATATTACTGCCTATGTACTGCATATTACCCCCAACAGAAGAATGGTTATAATACTATTACCGGATTGTTATTTATTTCTATCAGTGTATTATTAACAAAATTGTTATAACTATATTGTGCAATACGTACTAATATACAAATATCTGTTTCATCAGAGCTATTTTTAGCCTTGAGTTTGTGTTCCTCACATGTAGACCATCTGTGATATTGGGCGAGTGGGAGAAATGTTTATATAACACATGTAATTCTTTTGTTATTCCTGAACATTCCAATTTTCCAAAGGGTTTTAGATAAGTCTTTGTTGTCTGTATCATATATGTTGTGTTTGAAATGTGGAATTTTTCTATATTCATGACAACACATCAATGATATTAGAAACTGTTCAATGTTCACGTATTGTGAAATTGTAACATTATTAGACTACATGTTATTTGCAGTTTTTAGTTTTACCAAAAGTTTAAATTTTTCAATGACATATTTTGCCAAAAACATTATACATATGAACTATGGAAAGCTCTGTCATTATATATGTTGCATTATCAACTCATTTTGTCATTTGCCTTTGATGAATTTCTTTGCATTTTTACTCTCAACTTTAAAGTATGTTAAAGGAATTTTTTTGATTTGATTTGAACATATTTTATAATGCAAATACGTGTTTTTATTTACATAAAAGGATTAGACAGCAGGCAATGCCTATATAAGCTCTCTCCATAAAACATTAGGAAATTATCAATTTAAGGGGGTTTTATTTATAAGAGAGAGATTCATTTGATAACAGGAACGTACAATGGTGTCATTATAAGTTACTAAGTAGTTTCTCATTGTTCAGGATATTTCCTTCCTCTAGATTTATATCGATAATAAAAACTTCACTGTGTGATGAAATACTTCCAGGTAGATCAGATCATTTCAGGCTCTGAATACAACATAGTTTTCTTATGAGATTTCAGTGTACACATTTTCAGTAGTTAGGTACCTAGTAAATATTGAACTGTAGTGGGAGTAACTGGATTTATTAAGTATCTTGTATAATCACCAGCAATAACAACATGTAGTGTTTATGATAAGGATCTTACTCCCCATGTGTGTGGTAAATGTAGGATGGTCAAGTGTACAGAATGGAATGTGGTAAATGTAGGATGGTCAAGTGTACAGAATGGAGTGTGGTAAATGTAGGATGGTAAGGTGTACAGCATGGAGTGTGGTAAATGTAGGATGGTCAAGTGTACAGAATGTAATATGGTTAATGTAGGATGGTAAAGTGTACAGCATGGAGTGTGGTAAATGTAGGATGGTCAAGTGTACAGAATGGAGTGTGATAAATGTAGGATGGTCAAGTGTACAGAACGGAGTGTGGTAAATGTAGGATGGTAAGGTGTACAGAATGGAGTGTGGTAAATGTAGGATGGTAAGGTGTACAGAATGGAGTGTGGTTAATGTAGGATGGTCAAGTGTACAGAATGGAGTGTGGTAAATGTAGGATGGTCAAGTGTACAGAACGGAGTGTGGTAAATGTAGGATGGTAAGGTGTACAGAATGGAGTGTGGTAAATGTAGGATGGTAAGGTGTACAGAATGGAGTGTGGTTAATGTAGGATGGTCAAGTGTACAGAATGGAGTGTGGTAAATGTAGGATGGTCAAGTGTACAGAATGGAGTGTGATAAATGTAGGATGGTCAAGTGTACAGAACGGAGTGTGGTAAATGTAGGATGGTCAAGTGTACAGAATGGAGTGTGGTAAATGTAGGATGGTAAGGTGTACAGCATGGAGTGTGGTAAATGTAGGATGGTAAGGTGTACAGAATGGAGTGTGGTTAATGTAGGATGGTCAAGTGTACAGAATGGAGTGTGGTAAATGTAGGATGGTCAAGTGTACAGAATGGAGTGTGATAAATGTAGGATGGTCAAGTGTACAGAACGGAGTGTGGTAAATGTAGGAAGATAAAGTGTACAGAATGGAGTGTGGTAAATGTAGGATGGTCAAGTGTACAGAGTGGAGTGTGGTAAATGTAGGATGGTCAAGTATACAGAATGGAGTGTGGTAAATGTAGGATGGTCAAGTGTACAGAATGGAGTGTGGTAAATGTAGGAAGATAAAGTGTACAGAATGGAGTGTGGTAAATGTAGGATGGTCAAGTGTACAGCATGGAGTGTGGTAAATGTAGGATGGTCAAGTGTACAGAATGGAGTGTGGTAAAAGTAGGATGGTCAAGTGTACAGAACGGAGTGTGGTAAATGTAGGATGGTAAGGTGTACAGAATGGAGTGTGGTTAATGAAGGATGGTCAAGTGTACAGAACGGAGTGTGGTAAAAGTAGGATGGTCAAGTGTACAGCATGGAGTGTGGTAAATGTAGGATGGTAAGGTGTACAGAATGGAATGTGGTAAATGTAGGATGGTCAAGTGTACAGAATGGAGTGTGGTAAATGTAGGATGGTCAAGTGTACAGAATGGAGTGTGGTAAATGTAGGAAGATAAAGTGTACAGAATGGAGTGTGGTAAATGTAGGATGGTCAAGTGTACAGAATGGAGTGTGGTAAATGTAGGATGGTCAAGTGTACAGAATGGAGTGTGGTAAATGTAGGATGGTCAAGTGTACAGAGTGGAGTGTGGTAAATGTAGGATGGTCAAGTGTACAGAATGGAGTGTGGTAAATGTAGGATGGTCAAGTGTACAGAATGGAGTGTGGTAAAAGTAGGATGGTCAAGTGTACAGAACGGAGTGTGGTAAATGTAGGATGGTAAGGTGTACAGAATGGAGTGTGGTTAATGTAGGATGGTCAAGTGTACAGAATGGAGTGTGGTAAATGTAGGATGGTCAAGTGTACAGAATGGAGTGTGATAAATGTAGGATGGTAAGGTGTACATAATGGAGTGTGGTTAATGTAGGATGGTCAAGTGTACAGAATGGAGTGTGATAAATGTAGGATGGTCAAGTGTACAGAACGGAGTGTGGTAAATGTAGGAAGATAAAGTGTACAGAATGGAGTGTGGTAAATGTAGGATGGTCAAGTGTACAGAGTGGAGTGTGGTAAATGTAGGATGGTCAAGTATACAGAATGGAGTGTGGTAAATGTAGG
Organism: Magallana hongkongensis; assembly: GCA_015776775.1. Taxonomy (NCBI): domain Eukaryota; kingdom Metazoa; phylum Mollusca; class Bivalvia; order Ostreida; family Ostreidae; genus Magallana; species Magallana hongkongensis. Next base: position 1,222,287 of record CM027474.1, on the reverse strand, counting down.
ATGGTCAAGTGTACAGAATGGAGTGTGGTAAATGTAGGAAGATAAAGTGTACAGAATGGAGTGTGGTAAATGTAGGATGGTCAAGTGTACAGAATGGAGTGTGGTAAATGTAGGATGGTCAAGTGTACAGAATGGAGTGTGGTAAATGTAGGATGGTCAAGTGTACAGAATGGAATGTGGTTAATGTAGGATGGTCAAGTGTACAGAATGGAGTGTGATAAATGTAGGGTGGTAAAATGTTCAGAAAGGATCAAAAGTGGCAAGTATAGGTTACACCTTCCTCTTGTTCTGTTTGGAGTGAATATCAGTTTGTGATTTTACATTCCTTGTTTTAGTGGGTTTCATAAGGACTTTTTGAGACTTAATTCATGGTTAACTCAGCATCATGGTTTATCTTTGTGTGTATATTGCACTGTAAGTTTTTTTTAATATAAAACATTGACCCAACATAGTATGCTTTTTTGTTTGAAAAATTGCACATAATAAAAGAATTTATCAAGACATTAAACTTGTTTGAGTTTTTATATTAAGAGATCAAAGATTTCTAAGGTTGCATATGGGCTTGAAAATTTTATGAAATTTATAGAACAAATAGAAAATTATGATTTCAAAATCTCAAAATGATGCTAAGTACCATGGAAAGATTCTAACGAAAAGTAGTCAATTGGTTTTCCTCAAAGAATACAGCACAGAAACAAAAATGTTCAATGTGGGTCAAGGAATAGGAATTACTCTTAAACGAACAAAAAAAAATATATTTGAAGAATAGCTGTTCAGAGGACAAGATGTACATTTTTATGTAACATATCAGCCTTTTCTTTGAAGTTGTCTTTATTCTTCTTCCTTTTTACAATTAAATAAAATGATTGTCCCTTAGAGAACTTCCTCTTTGTACCTTTCTGGACTCAACTGAGATATTATAACAGAATGTTTTTCTTTCCTATTTTCTTTATAATCTAAAATGGTTTCTTTTAAACTAAGCTATAACCAGTAAATGCAAATGAAGAGTTAGTGATGGTAAATATCAGATATCCCTTCAGAGAGTGAAGGCAAGCTTGTAGGAGGGGTGAAGGTCAGAAAATTATGACATGGTTCAATTTCCCAAACAAAGCTGCACTTTTGTAGGAACTAAGATAAAAATACATCTTGTAAATCAGAAACAATTTGTTTTACATTCTGAAACCTTCCTTCATGCATGAGGCACACAGAGATAGTGCTTATAGTATTTTGCTATATTTATTAATACACACTTTTTCCTAAATTATTTTTGCATGGAGAGAAGTGCATATTACACACCAAAGCTCACCTCGGATCTCTATTTTAGAAGCTAAGCAGATGAGGGTCATTGACTCCCCTGGATTGGACACCCGTCCATCACAATTTTACCCCCCAGCATAAGCTGGTTCCCCACTGCAGCTGGTTGGAATGAGACAATGCAGATAAAAAGCCTTGTCTAAAAACACAATATTATACAAAATCCAGGGTTCACAATGGGCCTTGAAGCAACATGGAACCTTTGAGTAACTGGCCTGATAAACACCTATGACCAATGAGCCAGATGCTTTGCAAATACCGGTATATGGAATTTGGAATGTCAAAGTCAAAAGTAAAATCAAGGCAAGAAAATTACAATATTGTTGAATTGTTCTCACCTAACAAAATCTCTATTTGAATTTTGATACACATATAATGACAATTTCCAATGAATCTCTTCAATTCTTTATTCTTATGCAACAGGGAAATAACATTGCTTGCCATCACATTGTTTTTATGTTGATTTAATGAGCCAACAGAAAATAAGGAATGAGGACTAAGGTCATTGGATAGGGCAAGTTGAGAAAAATTTGACAGATTTTGATAATTTACAGTAAAATATTTATGTGTGAAGCTTTGAGACAAAATAATATCTTGAATATTTTATTCATTGAAGATCAATGCAAAACAAGAAATAGTCAAAGGTAAGGTCAAGGTCACAAACTGATGATGGAAAGTTGATTTGCTCTCACCTGGGCTGCGTTCAAGATCGTAGCAGCTAGCCTAGCCACTAGGTCGTAGATATCTAGGTCTATAGAACGGACCGATAAGTCTCAGATTTTAAGTTGGAAATATTCAACTAAAGACTAATTACATTGACATAATTTGTTAATTTCAAGCGGAAATATGCATGTTAAAATTCATTATAACTTAAAGAATGAACAAAATATCACTAAATAAATATATTTCACATTTGTTACTAAGAGGTAACTAATGTGGCCATCTTGAATTTGATGCCTAGCATAAAATATTTAGGCTACGAATATCTACATACTAGCGGCTAGGCTAGCTTACCGTTTAACTATGTAGCCCTACGTAGCAGCTACAATCTTGAATGCAGCCCAGAACTCATCTTTATGTGAATTTGATGAAAGTATCTTTTAACATTTTCTTAACAATGTTACCCATGTGGACATTGCCTTCACTGGGAGTTATCACAATCAAAATTGATTATAATCATGGAGTTCATCATAACAATATTAATCGATTTTGGTTTATCTGAATTTAAGCTAAATGACATGTATTAATTTTTAAAAGATGGTACTCTCCGTTCTAAAAGCATATAGCTTTAGTTCACTAAACCTAGCATATAGCTTTAGTTCACTAAACCTTTTGACAGCTCCTTGTACATGGTGAATGGGACAAGAAAATTATAAAATAACATGCCAAAACATGAGTAAATATAGAAGACTAGGATAAGTTCACAGAATCTGGAAATTAACAGCAACATTGGAATGTATGGAAAGACCTAGGGACCCCCCCCCCCCCCCCCCCCCCTCCTTCATGTTCTATAATGGGCTAACCTCCAACATGTTAAAAAAATCATGACAAAGCCAGGTGATGTGTTTATATAAAGGAGCCCCTAGGCTTCGCTTTATTTGTCACGTGTAAAATGTACAATATAATCTTATACATTCTGTATAATAATAAATGGAGTACAGAGCTGTACACTATACACAGATAATACATTCAGTTTACCTACAAAATACATGTACACAGCAAATCAGAGAAGCTACCAAGACAGTCTTATTGAGGTCCACAGCGAACACTGAAGCTTGCTGGGTGTCTGTAACAGTCAGATGTAGGACACCGCGATACTCGATCATTCCTTTGTAGAGTTGTAGAACTATAGATTACATTATTATGGCATGATAGCGTGTATTCTTGCAACACAGAAATGATGGAGTATGCTGCATTTTGTCAGCAAACTGAATGGTGATTTAGATTAATATGTCCAACCTGTACACCAACATGAAATACACAGAGGTTGTCCCTAGTCGTCCTCTCTTTCTTCTACTCCTCACATTGCACAGAAAGACCCCAACAAATCGCCCCGGGTGTTCGGAGGCCAAAGCAATTGATCCACTCAAATAGGACCGGTATGACCATAAATGCAAACATAATTTATAATCTAGAGATAGGTCTTATAGTAACATAGAAGCAATCTAAAGACAAAAATCTATGGTATTAATTACCAGGTTTTTTTTTTTAAATATATATTTACCAAACTCCTGAACATTTTCCTTCACTCATGTCTAAGCTGCACTGCTTTTTTTCATCATTTTACAATGTGTACAACTACTGCAGTTTGTCAATATACTTCACAAATCTATCTGAATAAATTACTATATTACAAACTCCAAATCTCTGTTGATCTGACAATTCAGCAGTAGTTCAACCTGAAAAGTTTGTTGTAATTAGAAAAATTATAAGGTACACCTGTAAAGATGCTCCTTTCAAGCTGCAACATGATAACCTCAAGATATCTAATTGTACAATTTTCTATGAAAACTTTCTTGTCTACTTCAAAAACCAATGAAAAATTTCTTTATTTTGGGGATATGTACATGACCATCGATGACTGATTATAAGACATGTAAGGAGAAGGAAACTAGTAGGATAGTGGTCACACCCTTAAACATTCATCACTCACACAAAATGAAAATCAAAACATATGTATTTATATATTAATAATGCATCTGCATTCTTCATGTTTCAGTTTCTAGGGTATTCTATGACAAGTTCATTCGATTCAAGTCCATTTGCACAACCCAATATATAGTAACTGTAATGAAGCAAACATAAAAATGTGGTTGGGAATTTCATAATGTTGTTTTCCTTGCTTACATAGAAATACATGTAATACAGACTCCTGAACAGAGAACCCTGGTCGAAGTCAAGGTTTCAGACCCCGAGGTAAGCTCACATGCAGTACTACAACACATGACAACTATGAAAGACTATAACAACTGGATTCACATCTCAAAAATTTGCAAAGAAAAACACTTGGTGTTCTGTACAGAATCTGCAGAGTAGCGCGTGAACAGCATAGGTACCTTGTTATAGCATTCTGTCAAAATTTGTCCAAGCAAAATTGTTACATATGAAATGTATGTTATAATTTAGACTAGTTTCAATTATGAATTAAGAATAAAAATGATCCAATATGTTACTTGAATAATTAATTTAAATTACGATCGATTTGTTGAAAGTAAATAGATCACATCAGTAACAAAAAAATCAAAACATGATGCACAAAGAAAATTATGCTTCTCAACTTTCAACAATTAAAGTCATTCAGGAAAATAAGAGATATATAAATAATTTTAAAAAGAGAATGATCTACTTGATTTTGTGTATATTCTAGTTTTAAGTGTCAAAACAAGATTTCTTCTTTAGAAACAACACAAAGCTTATTGAGTACTCAGTAATATCCACACCTCGCCTTTGTTCAGAATCCAAAGATTTCCTGTGCGGATGAAGCAGAATATTTGTATCTTATGTTTCTGCAGTTTATCCTTTAAAATTTTCTCACATTAAGAATTGTCTGTGATTGGAACTTTCCATCGCACAGTTTAACTGACCAATCCTCAAACTTGTTGTTACTTGCAACAACCTCCCTCTGATTGCTGTGTTTGTTGGCTGTTTAAATTGACTCCCCCTGGTCGTGAGGGTGCTGGTCCTCCTCCTTCATTCTTAGGCAACTTTTTAGCTACAAGTATGATTTATTTATCATTTAAAAATCTGTATAAACAAAAACCTTCGACATGTAGTTGAAAATGCAGACTGTGAACAAAACTGGGATTGACATTTGTAGAAACATGTAATATTCTATATTACCGTATTTTTCGGGGCATAGGCCGGTATTTTTTTTCTCCAATGCGCGCACCCGGCTTATCCCCCGGGATCGGCTATTCGTAGGCTCAAAGTTGAAATAATTAAACATTCAAATTTTAAATCCACTGTTTTTAGCAGTTTATCATCAGGGTTGTTTTTTTTCCGTCCGTTTGAACTATTGTTCGATAGTTGCAGACATAGATATAACAGAGCCTGTTAGTATATACGTCTCTGATAGTTGTCCCGTTGATGATTTTTTTAATGACATTGCGAGTAATAAAATGTACAGTACTGTACGAGGTATTTCTTTACAACCCCAATCAAAAGAATTTTTCCCCCACGTTCACGTATGAACCCTGGAAACTATTAATACGTAGTAAAAAAAAAAAACGAAACCGGGTAAAATGAAATATGACGGAACTTTTGTGAATTTCTGCATGTCTGCGTTTGTGGGAATCACTGGTCTTGGGTGCAGAATAAATCAATGCTTTGTGTTTTTACAGTTAATTTTCTGTTCAGTTGGATGAAATAACGGTATTCTGGTGTCGTGTGTATATACAAAGGTGTGAAATCTGTGACTAAAACACAGCTAGCACAGCCTGGGGGCACGTAGTGTACACCCTTACACCTCACCGCATTAATTGTGTTTTTAACATTACAACTTCTCTGCATAACGACAAGTCACTATTTAGTTTATTAATGAAAAGAACACAAATTAAATATTTTATTTGTGGTATTTCGTTTTCTCATTCATGCAATTACGGGGGATAACTCTTTTTGAATATGAAACCACGTGTTGAGCTAATGGACGCCATACCCCGATCTACAAGTAGCTTTCAAAGTATTACATGATTAAATGAAATTGAGCAGTAAGGTTTTAATAAAATGTAAAAGGTTTGGTAAAATATTATACTTAGTTCTATCAGACAGTACCACAGAGGTTGGTGTTGCAATTAAATTTACACTATGTAAAATTATGATACCTAACGATATATACCGACGAATACGGAAGAGACCAAACAGCCACAAAACACAATTATATTTTTTTAAAATGTTTAAAATATATATGTTAAGCAAATCTAATAACTTTAATTACTCTTTTGACTTTCTACATCGATATTCTGAAAGTATATACTTAATACGACAACTTCCTTAATCATGCAGTGGTCATACTTTTACCATTGTAATCATCGATTGAAAATCGGCCTATCCCCTAATTCGGCTAGTCTATGGATTTTTCCTGAATTTTGTCTGAAAATGAGCAATTCGGCCTATGCCCCACATCGGCATATGCCCCGAAAAATACGGTATGTATAAATTATATCTCATTCCATTGGGTTTTATTTCTTTTTTTCATTTATTGGGTGAATTGATGATTTGGCTTTAATTAGTGTGAAAGCTCCCTTCATGCTCTACAGTTTAACAGAATATCCTATAAATGTCACATCTCTTTACAAAAATAAATTTTAAATTTAAAATAGAATTTGCTAGGCAAACAAATCTTAAAAAATAAAAAAACCATAATAAATGAATAATACCTATTGCCAAAAATATATCGTTGACATTCATGGCTGTTTTTGCTGATGTTTCCATGAATAATAAACTGTTTTCCTCTGCATAAGCTTGTGCTTCCTGTAAAACCAAGTATATTGTACTCACAATGTTTTTATAAATCCAATATAGAGTTCAGAAAAGTAAATTCTGACCCAGAACCATCAAATTTGGTATAATTCTTTAAAACTGCTTGGTCCAACATTTTAATCAACAAAAGCGTTTTTTTCATTTGTTGCTTTCAATAATGGTTTTCTTTACAATGAGTATCCTAATTTTCAATGCAACATCCGAGCCATAAAATGCTGCAGATGTTCATTGATGACAATTACACTACATAGCACACATATTGATAAAAAATGCTCTGTCCAATTTTCTCTGGCTATTACAGTAACTGTACTGTAAAATCAATTTAAATTTTACAAAGAAAATAAAAATGTTTAAAAATTTGTGAATATCTTTTACTTTAACTTTTTCATGTTTTTTTAAAATAATGATATATCATGCTTGTATTTTGAGTTTTATATTGTATTTTTTATATTGTTTTGATATTGAGTACAATCTTTGTAATGTAAAAATTCACCTATGAGAAGCTTATGCCAATAAAAATCAAAGTACTGAAGTACTGACGGGAGTTGATTTTATCAATTATTATTTATCTTAAAATCAACGATATGTTATTTTGCTTGGCAAGTAGTTTATAATCTCTATTTGAATAACGCACATTTTTAAAAATATGGATTCTCAGACTTTTCCGACAAGAATTTCGAGAAAACCTCTGATGAATCATGTTGTGTTATATTAAAAAATAGAATTGATTTCATCAAACTATGTATCGGTATTCAAAATATTTCAAAAAGTGTATGAATCCAACCTATAATGAACTCTAGTCTCGTTCAACCAGATGCTAGGCTGTCTCCGTTAATCTCCAACAAGTAAGAGATACCAGGTCACCTCTAAATATATATAGACTGACTCTGCTTGTCGGAGATGTACGGAGACAGTCGATCGATGGTTGAATGAGACTATATTGAACTCTGGAGCGTACATTACATCGAATTTATCGATTTTTTTCAAGAAGTAACTCTTGTCAGCTGTGATGATTTGTACTTAGGTCCAAACACTGTTTCAGTTTTGGTTTGCCAGAGTAACTGCATAGGACAGTTGATTAAAATCAACTCCCAAAAATCATTTGTTCACCTAATAATCATGGGTTCTTCATCACAATTTTCTATCAGAAACATTGAAACAAACTTAAATTGCTGATTGTGATTTTAAATCATCACTGCTTACCTCATATTCAACCATTCTTTTCTGTGCCAAATCTGATTTGTTCCCAGCCAGAGCAATCACAATGTTTGGACTAGCCTGCCTTTGGAGCTCTTTGACCCAGTTTTTCGCTCTACCAAATGTGTCCTAAAGTAGAAATACAATAACAGTACAACACACTTTTACTGAAGTACCAGGAATATACAATTTTAATTAGGTGAGTTGCAATAAATATCAAGACCGAGGGAACAAAACTGACTTCGCTGAAAGTATGAATTCATTACATTATAGTAACCATGTTTTATTGATTCCATGTACCCGTTATGATTTATTAAAGTTTTCAATACCTGATTTGTAATGTCGTATACCACTATGGCAGCCTGAGCCCCCCTGTAATACATAGGAGCTAGACTGTGGTATCGTTCCTGGCCAGCAGTATCCCAGATCTCAAATTTCACTGTTGTATCATCAAGACACACTGTCTGTGTTAAAAATGCAGCTGAAAGATAATGAGAATTCAGGTATTATGTATATAACTTAGTAGCTTTAAAATAAAACTGTTATCATTAAGCATAACAAACTATATTTACTTAAGATCATTTTCAGAAAGTGTTAAAGCTTCAAAATAAACTCAAAATATGAAAACCGACTCATCGTGATAATTGACTCTATTTTTGGGGCTCATACTTTTTTTGTATTAAAACATCACATTAAAACTTGTACTGAATAAATCATACAAAATAGAATTTACAGAATTTCAATTACCTCCAATTGTGCTTTCTTGGTATTCATGGAATTGTCCTTTTACAAAACGCAACACTAAACTTGACTTTCCAACAGCTGACTCTCCCAACAACACAAGTTTAAACTGACAAATTTTTCCCTGTGTGGCTCCATTGGGCCTCTGTGCTCCAGTTCGGCCTGCCATAGTTAGGCCAAAAAATCAACTGTTGAAAGTGTTTCAGTTTTGTTATAATCACCTGCAAAAAGAATTGCTACATACTAATAAATACTGATAAATCTTTACATAATCAAGGTATTTGGAAATACCTTTATTGTCAAAATCTATTTCAATGAAGAATATAAATTTAATAATTAACATTAAAAATATCATGGTGATATCTTGATTTGATTTTTAGAATATCTCCATGTCTCTATAAAATGCATAGTCAATGACATTTTCTCAGAAACGAACTATATAAAAATGCAACGTGATGTTGAGTCACGAAATGTCAACTAAGTTACCCACAACGGAATATAGATCTAAGACATACGACTATGTTAAACAAATATGAAATACGAATAGCAAATTACAATTCCATTTAATCATTATTTTGTTTAACACGGAAGGCAGATAATATGTTGACAGCCATTCCATACACAATCGAACCATTTAGCAACACCTCATCACGGATTCGTCAATAAGACTCAATAAACAAACTAAAATTAAAACTACAAACATAATTATAACGTCAGTTACCTGTAGAATGATAATTCTTCTATAATGAAACGAAATATCGTCGAAAATTTAAGATTTAGACACGTAAATTGCTTTATTATTACGCAGAATACACCCTCTACGACCTACAAACACTCTACGTTTTGACGGAAGTTACTACGCAAACAAAGTAATCCCTTTATAAAAACATTTTACTTCGTAAAAGAGATATTTGCAGTATCAGTACTTTTTATATTTAAAAAGAAATATATCATTGATATCTTCCCAATTGATAAAAAATGTTTCTTAAACAAAAGTAAAATCTCCGATTTGTATGCGCATTGATACGATCAATAATCAGCACACCAATCGCAAAATGAGAACTATTACGTCAAAACGGAAATAAGAAAACGTTCTGCTACTGAATCGATTGAGTTTCCCTTCTACCATGTCTACTAAACATAGTTTATTTTTTTTTTTATATAATTTGCATAAAAAATATAAAGTTATCAGAGATGGACATTTTTGTGATCCACAATGTCCTGTAACGTTAGGTTGAGGTTAGGTTAGGCCTATAAGTTTGTGAAGGTTTGTAAGGCCCATTTGTGAAACATGCTATTTTTATTAATTTGAATGAAGCATGCATAAATTAGGTCAACGTAAGAGGTTCAAATTAATTTTTCTCACAATTTATTTAGACTGTAAATGTGACTGCGTGAGAGAAAAAAATATAAAATAGGTAAAGCAGCTACATGTATACACTGTTATAAACAAAACCTATGGTGTTATATGTTTATATACTTTAATCAGAAAGTAATTTCTTATTTCATAAACCGGTGAATATCGGAGAGATAATTTTAATAATTTGTTGTTGAGTAAAACGTTTTTTTTTAATTATATAGTGTGTATATAACGTTAGCCTACTCGCACGTTATATTTTTTGATGAACATTAACATTATTAAACTTTTCTCTATTTTTACATATCAAAATATGTATGACAATATAAACATTCACTGCATGGATATAACTTAATTTTGAAAAGTACCCCGTAATGAAATACATTATATTTCTCCTTTTTTAACGTTGTTCATCGGTGCATAAACACCGTTCATGATTGGCTTTAATTTTAACTAAGATTACCCAATCCCTTACGATACTTTCGCATTTGATAAAAATAAATGATTTTAATGTCTTTTAAGGCTTGTTGAAATAAATTATTTAATAAAAAAGGTTTAAACTGTTAATTTAAAAAAATAGAATTATGATTTAATCTCTATTTATTTACGAAAATACGAACAATTCGGGAAACAACCTTTGACCTTTGTTGCTAAGGCCTCATCAACAGAGTGGGTTATGGTGGTTAAATATTTGACAGCTTAAAACGCTGTAGTCGGTACCGAAGAATTCTATCGTTATGGCGTCGCAAGTGAAACTGCCAGACATCCATATGCAAGGCATATATGCAGGAAAATATAAAGACTGGAGTCCTTCCCTAGCTCCTGTATGTATATTTTTTACACGATATAAACAATGCATGTTAAGTATACTACTTCCAACGCGGGCTGTCTATACAAACGCCCTTTTAATCATCACTGGTTAGGTAAGGATGGTGTGTCACATATTAGGGACGAGTTGTAAACATACCCTTTTCTTAATTGCAGGCTGGTAAATTGACATCATGTGGTGATACAGCTATACAGTGCCTGAAACCAAAGGATGACAGGGTTAGTGTATATTTTTATTGATGACAGCCTGTTAAAACCAAAGTAAAAATATACTCACACACAATTAATCAGAAGGTTTTTACTCATATTCTAATTGATAATTTCCACAGCCTCCATCTCCAGCTGTTATCAAGAAGTTTAGAGCAACAGTTAGGCCGGATGCCGGACAGATGAGAGTCTTTTACGGTAGAGCTAATGACCCTCACCAACAGTGGGCGGAAAATATGACACACGGCATAAATACACAGCCATCAGATTCTTCAGGGGCCATCGTAAATCCTGCATACAAAACTCTGTTTCAACAGAGGTTAGTGGATAGGAAAGAGCGGATATATTCCAGCCACCTCAGGGCTCCTCTTGGAACATCACATGATCAGTCAACAGGCCTCCCTAGAGGACTTAACCGTGACACATTCACTTTTGGTGTTCCTACAGAACTCGGTAATTTTTTCTCAATTATTAACAATAACCATTTGTAAGTGACCTTTTCTCTTTTTGTTGTCATTTGTATTTAATTGGGGTTTTAAAAGCAAGACAGTGATATTTTGTGTTTGAATTATTACAAGATATTGGAGCTGGTGGTTTGATAAATCCAAACAAGACATATGCTGATGTTGAGATGGAGTCCGCTGTAGGTCATGAGCTTTACAGGAAATCCCACACAGACTTTGATGTTGGGGAGAGACATAACCGGAACTACACTGCACCACCCTATGATGGGAACTCCAAATTTGGCATTCCTACTCCTCATGATAACAACGGTCTAATGGTGAAAACCACAATGAAATGGCAACATGAAACACAGCAGGAGAAAGCCAGTAAAATTGTTTCCAAAAGGGTAGATGATTTTAGGGAGAGAAGTCAGCCACAGCTGGGACAGGTTCATGATCCGTGAGTATTTCCTTTAAAAAATTGTCTCAAAAGATAACTACAATAAAACACACTTATAACAAAGTGCCAGTGACAGAAGAAGTATTTTTAAAACTCCTTTGTATTTTTTATAAAGGATTAAGGACACATTAAAAGTAGGACCAGATCATGCATTTGGGATTCTTGTGAAACCAGATGAGTATGGAGCTGGGGATCTGATGCACCAGCGAGCTCCAGGGAGAGTACTTGAGGGGTAAGGACAGACAGAGAGGGGTCCTGGCTGCCATCAGACAACACCTCAAGAAAGCCAACTATCACAACTTTGATGATTTGGTTCAGGCGTTCCAGTTTTATGATAAAGTACGTTTTTAAAGCTATTTTTCTAATGAAGCCATATTTTGTTTCTTTTTTTGCTTTAGCTTAAGTCATCACTTGTCATCTGTTTCTAGGAAAATAAGGGTAGAATAGACATCCATGATTTACGAGAAGCTTGCCTACAATACCACCTCCCAGTGGAGCCAGAGCTGCTAGAACAACTCCTGTACTACTGCGACTCAAACAGAGATGGTTTCATTGACTACTTAGAATTTGCCAATTTCCTCAACTGGAAAGATAAAATGAAGTCTGGTTTACCAGAGAAGACAGGTATTAACTGTGAACTTATTACTGTAATTATATAAATTCAGTTTATTTCACATGCATTGTTCTTTAGAATTTCTAATTGCTATTTACAGAACTAGAAAAAATGGCAGAATCAAGGAAATCAAGTGCTAGATCTTCATCTAGAGCAGAAACTACTCTTGATTTGGCCGACCCATCAGACCTTCAACCCAAGTCTCCTCAGAGTGCAGAGAGTACCCCTAGAATTCTCCAGAAGCAGATTGACAGGGCCATCGGTGACCACAGAACTCAGAGCAGTATGATAAACGCTGTAGTGGGCGGAGTTTCCACTCAAGGTAACCAACTCTACCATATTATTTTACAATATTGCGGAGGCAGTACTGATTTCTGTGAGGAAAAATCATTTTCTTACAATTTATTCCTTTCTTAAAACTGCATCATAATTATGGTGTTCTTTCCAGGTTACAGAACTTATGGAGTGCCAACCATCAGGACAGATTTACGTGCACCGAGAATAAAGCGAGTTTGTGATACTAAGAATTATGGTGATGAATCTGATGCCTATGGCTTAGTCAACCCCTCCATCTTCAGTAGGAGAGGTGTACAGGAAAAAGACTTCCTACTGCCCAGAACAAAAGAAGAGGTGAGCTGCTGTCTCTGATCCTTAAGGCATTTTCCCACAACGTTCTGCATTATCACAATTGGAGAATTTAGGAAAAAATGACTTTCATTTGACCCCCAATGTCTTTTTCTGTTCTAGATTAGGGACATTTTCACCAGTATCGGAGTACAGATGACTGGGGAGAACTTTGAGGAACTGTACAACACGGCCGCTGCGCAGCACCCCAAGGGCCACGTCAGTGTGGAGTCATTCCGGGGGGTGCTGGATGAGATTCAGGCACAGAAAATTGCCACCAAGGAGCACCCTCTAGCTGTGTGACCAGCATCAGCTAAAAACTCTATACAAAAAAGAACAAAATATTGGGGAGGGGGTTATAAGGAAAAATCTTTGAATCAAAATATTCGTAAGAATGACAGATTCATTAAAGAATTGAAACTACATGTATTAAGTATCTTCCCTATAAACATAAATATTATATGTACTTGTATTTCTGTATGAAGAAACAATGGAAAGCTGGTAGAGAAATTTTAAAGGAGGGGGGGGGGGCATTTTAGTATGTGCTTATCATGTACATTTGTATATTTTGACTTCATTTCATATCACTGTGAGAAGCTGTGTTATTGTGAGATTTTTGGATGTTTTAAGATTTACGTGTATTTAAAGGACTACTTGCTCCTTCTGATCCAGCATTATCTGTAGATAAAAACTATACAATAGCCTCCTGTGATAACTCTCCTAAACCTAGGCACCTTTTTTAATGCATTTTCTTACAACTTGTTGTTACCTTTGATGTTTATATCCAAATAAATTTTATATAAATATCAAAAGATTGTTTTGTAAAGATCTGAATTTTGTACATGGCCAGATGGATGACAATTATCAACAAATACCTGCCATATAGAGACTTTAGTACTATTAACAAGGTACTTTCAAAAAGTTGTTTAACAAACCGCTGCACAATGACTTATTTTTACTCGTGGGTGTCCTCAAAAGCAACATACATCATTAAAGGGACTTGGACATGATTTGAGCTCAAAATTTTCAAAATTTAATTTTTCAATTTTTATGGCTAGAATTGTTAATATATTATAGATGCTTTGAATGCTGTGACAAAATTTGAAAGTCAAATATCCCATTGGATGTAAGTTACAGAGGTTAGAATTCTTTGTTTTGTAAACAAAGCTCGAGTCCTGTTATTAATTATGTTTACATATTTGTTGTATTTGTATACGTTTCAGTCTAATGTTGCTGTTTGTTGTGAGAAAATTATTTATGAACCCAATGAATCAGTCTATCTTGTTTCAACAATTTATTTTGATAAAGAAATGGCAATTTCTTTACCGTATTTGTAAACAAATATAAGACTCGAGCTTTGTTTACATAACAACAACTTCTTTCCTCTGTATCTCGCTTGTAACATGACTTCTAACATTCAAATTTTGGTGAATCATTCAAAATACAAAAGTAAACTATTTATACATAGAAATCAAAAATAAAATTTTCATCTGAAATCGTGTCAAGGTCCCTTTGAAAAAGAAATTTAACATGCTATCTTTTTTCATACATTTACTCTTTTCAGTAAATACAATAAACATGTGTATATATATGATGCACAATAAATAATTTGTTTAAAAATATCAATTTGGATATTTATGCACATTGCAATCTTAAAACAGTTAGAATAAAAATCCAATCTGTTAATAATTATCACATATTTTATCACAGTCTTTGTAAAGAAACATTTATAGAAAGATTTATCTTCCTTGGTATCGATAAGCTAAACTCCACAGCCCGGTAATAGAATGATCATAGCTGTGACGTTGTCCTTTGCCCCGGCCAATAGAGCCGCCTGAACCAGATGCTCCGCCATTGTGCGGGAAAGATCCCTCTGGAAATGTTCCCTAGACATGGAAGGATTGTAGTTGGACAGACGTGAGTTGCTAGGCAACGACATGAAGTCACCATAAGTATCTACATCTGCCTCGTTCCCAGACTCCTCTTCAAACGGACCAACATGGCTGCCGTTCTCCGTCTTCATGTCCTCATCCACTGTATTTTTAGCCGGATCTGTGAGCATTGTAGAGGCGCGCGGAGACATCTTTAGCCGATCTTCTGCCGGTTCGGAGAAGGAAACTCTCCGTGGCGTCTGTGTTATCAACGAGATGTTGGCCTGACTGTTAGACTCATCTATTAGAGGCCTCAGGGTGGTGCTTATTTTACTTGGGGCAGGAATAAAGTTGCTTGGAAGTAACTAAAAGTACAAATCATGTGTCAATACATGTATAATAAACATGAGCAGACAAAATAACAAAGTTAAATAACAAAAAAATCAAATTGTTTTTAAACAATTTTTCTATTCAGATTGAGGCACTATAAGCTACAGACTGAGGTTACAGAGAACAGGCCCCGGGGCCATAAAACTTAGATGAGCTCACTTTTGATCTCAGTCTCACTTTTCCACTATATGTTCCTTTTGTAAAAGTGAGACTAAGATCAAAAGTACCAGTATGCTCATTTAGTTTTATGGCCCTGTAGCCAGGGGATTGTGATCTAAAGACAAAAGTTACAGATAGAGGGACTTTGTAAATACATGTAGAGGGGCATTGTAAATACACAAGTTAATGCTTTGTAAACAACAGACATGCGTTACCTTCAGCAGTAGATTGGTGGCCTCTGTTTCAGTGAACACCTCCCAGACTCCATGCGAGGCCAGCAGCAGAAACTGACAGTACTGGATCCACCGCCACTGACATTGTGTGGGGCTCAACAATCACACTCTTCTTCAGTGCCACATCACCATGGTTACCTAGACCCCTTGTGGTTGCTACAACTCCATTCACCCTCATCTCTTTCTCACTCACACTGATGTCCGCTCCTACAGTACAAGGTGGTAAAATATAACTTCATTGAGATGAATTATGAGAAAACTTGAAGCATAAAACTAATAGCAACCTACTGTAATTAAGTTACTAAGATGTTAGGGTCTGCTCATTTACAGCTACACAAAAACTGATGTTTTTATTTATAAAAGCAGATCCTCAATCCAATTTTAATCACATTGGAATCTGAACTGCAATGTATATACTGTCACTGACCGGCCTTGGTGACCCGATTCTTCTCCTTCTCATTTTTGGGGGTATGGTCCTTAGTCAGGGTGTATGCCTTATTGGCCCTCACCAGTACTCCACGAACGTTTCCTACAGCGAGCATCATAAAAGAAAACCACAATAAAATATGAATGGCACTGCAGTGATCAAATGAATATGGTTATTGTAAATATTTTGAAAACTCAGGTTCTAAATATACATTAAACTTATTGTTTAATTAGACTGTGTATTTCACTCAGCTTCTTGGGATAAGCAACGGCTGCTCAATCAGCCGTTGCTTAGTACATCGCTAAAGGACTATGTGCGGTATGGTCAAATATCTGCCCCCGATTTTAACCAATTTTTAAATAGTATCGTATAAAAATAAAATCTTCACAAATTATTGTATAGAGGATGCCTATAACTATAATAATGATTTTAGTCATAATTGCTCTTTCGCTGTGTATCCATGACGTCACCTAAATGGCCCAATTCCCGCAAATTTGCAAACAAATGAAAATATTCTAATTTTTGCTCTATATTTTGCATTCGGAAGTATAGAGCGCAGGTCTGCTCAAGTGCGATTTTAACATATGTTTTTCTTCAGATAGTTATACACATTAAACTAAAATATGGTACTTGAGCAAGCCTGCGCTCGATGTTTCCCAGTCGAAAAACCATCGGAAAACACCCGTATTTTGCTACAAAACATCAATTTATCAAAATAATGCAATATTCATGACGTCATTTCTACATCATGACGTCACTGTGGTGATAACCTTTTACACCTTTATTTCCAATATGATTTTAACTATCGTTCACCTTATTTTAAAGCTCTTACTAAAACTTTGATTTTGGGGGGCAAAAATTGCATAAAACCGCACTTAGTCCTTTCAGGCATAAACATATTATATGAGAAGATACATGTACAATCAGACATGTGCCAAATCATATGAAAAGCAACTTGTCTAAAAGTTTATTTCCACCAAATATTTTCACATTATCTGTAATATTTTTGTAATAAAGTGTTTTTCCCTCAATGACCATAGACTGTATTCATACCTGCATTGGCAAGGTAGATCATGCCCATTTCCTGGGGTGGATCGTACCCCAAGGTGCTAGCTGGCTGTGATTGATCAAGCTTGTTCTCCAGGGTGGGGGGCCTGGACATGTACACATCGCTCTTTGTTTCCTCATCCTCCTCTGCCACCGGAGAAATCCCATTCCCGTGTTCAAGCTTCTCCCCACTCTGTATCACCAAGGTAACTGCTGAACATCCACTCCATCTGACCTTTGACCTTTCATCTTTACCATAGGACAACAAGATGTCTGTTAAGTAGTAAGACTTGGCAAGAGCGGATTCCATTTTGATTGTGAATGGTGCCTTCTGCTTCTTTTTCCTGTTTTCTTTCTGTTCGTCTTTATGTGCATCCTGCTTGCCGGACTTTGATCGTCGAGGCGTGATGAGTTCCTCATACTTATCCTCGCACATGTTGACGATTTGTTGGACAATATCCACGCTCTTCTCGTGAAGTGTTACACGCTCACTCTCCTTCGTGTCTGGGCGCTCAAACGAGTACTAGAGAAAAAAAAAACATACACAGGGTAATATAGCAGGTGTAGGCTGGACTTTTGGATTCATAATCAGTAGTGTCCTCTATTGTAATTTTTAGAAGTTTAAACAATATATTTTATTTCCGTAAAGGGGAGGATTTGACAGCAGACACTGCCAATTTTTGTTCCCTCCCTATCCTACGATTTTATCAGTTTGTGCTCTTAGTATTTGATCAATTTCTTGGAGGAATACATGTATATGCTTACAGTGAGTATGCTTATGTGGTGTTTCTCCTTAATATATAGCTCATGTCAAATCATAACAACAATTCACTCAGTGACAGAGATAAATTTACCTATTCCACATCTGTAGTGTGACTAATGTCCAGGATATTTGTAAATTTACCTGTTCCACATCCGTAGTGTCCAGGATATTTACCTGTTCCACATCCGTAGTGTCCAGAATATTTACCTGTTCCACATCAGTAGTGTCCAGGATATTTACCTGTTCCACATCAGTAGTGTCCAGAATATTTACCTGTTCCACATCCGTAGTGTCCAGGATATTTACCTGTTCCACATTAGTAGTGTCCAGAATATTTACCTGTTCCACATCAATAGTGTCCAGAATATTTACCTGTTCCACATCAGTAGTGTCCAGAATATTTACCTGTTCCACATCAGTAGTGTCCAGGATATTTACCTGTTCCACATACGTAGTGTCCAGAATATTTACCTGTTCCACATCCGTAGTGTCCAGGATATTTACCTGTTCCACATCAGTAGTGTCCAGGATATTTGTGAATTTACCTGTTCCAAATCAGTAGTGTCCAGGATATTTACCTGTTCCACATCAGTAGTGTCCAGGATATTAACCTGTTCCACATCCGTAGTGTCCAGGATATTTACCTGTTCCACATCCGTAGTGTCCAGGATATTTGTGGCTGCGGTTGACTTGGTTCTGGGATCAAACTTTGCCATTTCATTCAGCAGAAGATGGTGTAGTTCAGTAGCTGCCATGTCAGCAGCAAATCTCCCATGGTAACCGTCAAAGAGCCCGAAGTAACACTTGTTCTTGTCCTCCCCAAAACTGTCCTGGAATACTTTTGTGTCTTCCATGTAACTCTTCCATCTAAGGAAAAGATGTAATAAGAAACGCTGAACAGTATCAGACTGTATATACATGTGTACTCATGTGTACTCAGAACACAAATTATATTTAAACAGTCTTATTTCTGCTGCAGTTTAATTTTTGCTGAATGCTAATGTATACATCCATAAAATTGTCATTGTAGTGAAAATTTCCATAAAAAAGTAACATAAAAAGTCAACATTTTTACAATTCAACAATGCATGAAAGAAATTTTCAATACAACAATATTTCAAAACTGTATACAGTTTTAATTTGTATTAAAAATTAAAATCTCCCATGGCAGTTGTGATGTCTAATATAAAATTATTTAATCAGATTTCTATCTTTATTTCATGATATTTCAAGGTACTACATGTATCATAGTAGTCACTTGTGTTGACCAGAGCAAAAATGCTACATGAAATATAGGCACAGTCACATTCTTTTTTTTTTTAATTTAAGGGCATTACCTTTCATTTTGAGAAGAACAGAAGCCAACAGCGAAAACACAGGATGGACTACAGTTGACCGCCATGCCATGTACATTAGTGTTGATCTCCTCGCGATTCTGTCGCTCCATTTCAAAAGTTCCCTATAATTCAAACAGAAAATCAAACATTTAAACAGTAATATTGACAATAAGTCACCTTCAATAATGATCATGCAGAAAATAAATTCTTCTATTAATTTAAAAATCAACCATGCCAATTTAAACAAATCATATTAAACAGATCATATTGTCATAAAGTAAAGCAAGACATTTACTGCCTGATCTTTCAGAGAAATTTTGAAAGGTGGACCTTGAACAAGACAAAACCTTATACACAACATTACCTTAGACAACCATCTAACAATTTAATCAAAATTAGATGTCATGTTAGCTTACTCGCAACACATCGTTTGTGTTAAATTTGTTAAATTTGCTCGCTTACTCGCTACACAAACGATGAATTAGAGTGACGGTCTACAAAACACATACCACTTTCACAAACTTCTTTTATCAGAAAATGCACAGTTTGTAAAATTTACTTGAATAAAAATCATAGGTACCTGAACCTCCGCCTTTAGGTATTCATAAGCATCATTTATTTCCTGAATAGCTTGCAGTTGTTTGCGAGTTTCTTTTTCTTCTCGAAGCTTTCGTATAATAATCTGTCGTCTTTTTCGTAGGCCATCTACAGATGTGGGTTTATTTTTGCCTTGATACTTCATAACCTCCAAAGCATCATGGTAGATGCGATGTTCGCGCAGGGATCGTAGGTTGATGTAGATTTTGCAGCGATCACATCGTAAGGAGATGTCAGGGGTCGTTGGGACTTCCGTTATGTTAGTTTCTGGGGTATCTGAAATATAACCACTCATTATTACACTAGTTTTTGATAATACTTGTTTCAAAAGGAAAAAGAAATATAAACTTTACTAACAACTTTTTAAAATACCAAAAACACATTATATTTTTACACATATTGTGAATGTCGTTGAATAATAATTATTGAATTGATATTATAAATGTTTACGCTTAACACTGACCATACCAGCTAGTGCATTCAAGTACTTCAATCACTCGCTGTGTCTTTTAAAATAATACATATCAATACACAACAAGTTAACAGACAAAGGTTTATGTATCACATCTATACCATTACCTCATTATCTGCAAAATATCAAATTAACAATTAGTTGTATTCCTTTCTAAAATGCATGTTGGTAATATTTATTAATACTTTTATACCATTTATATATGAATCCAGCACTTCAATCCATGTCTATTCATGTACCCCTATGTTCCAGAGAAACCCCCGCTACTCATCAAACAACCACCTCCTTCCCTCTCTCCCATTGCCCCCCCCCCCCCCCCCCCCCCAACAACCATACTAGTCATACACTTACATCCATTTACAATATACATCCATGGCAACAAATGTCCATATTTGAGTTTGGTAATTTCTCGGTGCCTCATGGCAGTCATTTCTGTCATTAAACTTGACTTCCTCACTGAAGTCTCCATGTTTGGCTAACCCAACTCAATACAAACAACAAAAATCAGTTCATCTCATCCAAAACCAATTTTTAAAGAAAGTTATCACACACAGGCAAATCCCTGTAAGCTTCCGTAATCCACACACCAAAAATATTGAATCAAATCAGTAGCTTTCTAAGAGGCGTGATCGTTTTATCAATCTCGGACCAAGATGTAATTGGATGTAGATTGACGGGTACCATTAAACCCTGAGCAAGCTTTCATTGAAATCAACGTCAGATTTTGGGGTGATTCTATGTTCTATCAACAATCCGCCTTCACATCCCATTTGTTGACACTCTTCAATTAAATTCCATACAAAAATATCCTGTCGTGATCCTTTTATGGAATATTAAATATTATAAAGTTGCTTTGTAATGACCTGAATATCCCCACTGTTTGGCGGATATCAAAAGATTCTGAAGATTATTTTTTCAAATCTTGCACACATCATTGTTGGGAGAAAATTCGAAATCCATTAACAACATGCAAACACTATCCTGAAGAGGTCTCCATTATTCTTCTCTTTTTTATCCTTTTTCAATTGAGCCTTTATATTGATCTAAGTCAGCTAGTCAGACTGAAAATATTTCACCACATTCAACAACTCAATTTCCTCTATGCATTGGCCTCCAGGTAAGAAACGTTGAATTTTGATTTGATGTTTTTATCTGCATCACTTCAGCAGAATCTCTGTCAGAGTTTGGCAATATTGTCGCTGAATCACAGAGGGTAACAAAATCAATCAGGCAGGAAATTCTGTATTAATTATCACTGTTTTCTCTTTCAGAGAGATCATACTGTCTCGTGAAAACCCAATGAGTAGGTACAACACAAAGCTAACAAACAGGCAGGGTACACATATAAAGCAGGTGTCGAAATATCACCAAGTCTCAGCGATGTTTGTTCAACTCTGCAGGAACAGGTATTTCAGATGAGCAGAAAGAGTGAACCTGTCTTGTGGACCAGTTTTTAGTTCTTGTCTACCCTGCTCTACATACACCTTGGTTTCTATAACTCTGAGAATGGGCAAAGCTTCTTTCACTAAGTCATCCATTGTTGTGATGTCAGGTATTTAGGACGAGAAATAAGACACTAAAAATAATTCCTTTCAGGTGCCAATCCAAGCTATATCAACAGAAAAACATTGTGGTTCTGATAAGAGGCAGTCTCACAAAATGTACCCATCATGGATGTGGAATTCAGGAAGTTGAGCTTTTTTATACAAAAGGCAAGAATTTCATTTCA